>JAWMRA010000078.1:122904840-122932578 GCA_035584735.1 Pseudotriccus pelzelni
ATGGTCCTGTGCAGGGCCAGGAGTTGGACTTGATGATCCTTGTGGGTCCCTTCCAACTCAGCATATTCTGTGATTCTCTGAAAATAAGGATGCACATTTCTAATTCAGCCATTCAGGAGCATTGTAGTGCCTAATTCTCATAGGTTTTCTTATCTCTGTTGGTTTAATTTCAGTTGTCATTAAGTTAAATCTGTAAATTACTTAACAACCATTAGAGAGAATCTGATATTGACATCAGCTTGCATGAATGTTGCCAAAATAAAGAGAACACACAATTAAGAGGTGAAGAAAAAGGCTGACTGTCAAAGCAAAACAATAGACCTTAGAAAAGGTAGATTTGACTAAATTCAGGTACTGAATCACTAAAATTTCATGGGAAATTAATGAGAGGGAAGGTTAAGCTAAGGAGGATGACTGTCATTCAGAAAGGAATGATAGGAAGGACAGACACAGAAATATTCAGCCAGGATACAGGTAGCTTGCCTCTCTGTCATTTCACCTCTGTCCTCAAGTGCAAGAGAAAAAAATGTGGAAAGGAGATCATATTTATAGTCACAGGAAAAGAAGAATGAACTTGAGCAATTAGGGACAGGATACAAAAGACCAAGGCATAAGAAAAATGGCAAATAACAAGGAATTTGGCTATAAATAGCCTTAGTAAGGGAAGAACCAGGCAAGAAGGTGGCCTCTGCTTCATTTGCAAAACAGCTTGATGTGGAGAAGGCCAAAACATTCAGTTCTTTCTTTTGCTTAACTTTCCATAAAAAGTTCAATGATAAGCATCTCTGTAATAATTAATACCAGTTCAGAAAGTGTAAGATTTCAGCGTGGAGTAGATGAAGGATGGGATAGGGAGATCCTGGAAGGTAAAATCCTTAGATGTTTGATTTTTCAGCATGCCTGATAAATTGCCCAGTATAATATTTAAAGACAGGCTGAAGCAACCTCAGTGGAGAACATATAGGAGGGAAACAAGAGCTCAGGGAAAACACCTGCCTTAGGGGAGAGGAGAAGAACTGGAGAGGAGATAGGGAATAACGGGCCTTTCTAGCAACAATTGAAAAGCTAATTGTAAGTATATCAGTGTTGAAAAAGATTCTGGTACTCGCCAAGAGAGATATGAAGAGCAAATTATGTCATTTCAACTGTATATTCTTCATCAAAAGGATCACTGGTCTTACGGTTAGGGAAGAAGTAATACACCATCTGTCCTGACTTTAATAGAGTCTTGTGACACTCCCTTTCAGTGCTCTCACAAGGGCGCTAAGGAGGCACAGGTAGGATGAAATCAGAAGAAAAGCACAAGGAAAACTATGATGATTCTCCATGATTTATTGTCAAAATGGAAGGACTAGTTTTTCTATTAATCTTTATCTTCTATCTTAATTTCTAACAGCTGTAATCATAATTAAATTCCAGCATTGCCATTGTGGTTCATGTTAAAGTTTCTTGCTTTGCAGTGGCATGGCTGAGACACCTAATAGTTTCTGGTGCTGTTAACTAAATGATGAACATTCATGGCAGACAATATAAAAAAAGGTGTTTGTTGTGGGAGACTAAGTGTAGAAGACCAACAGAGAGGCACTTATGGAGAAGCAGTAGCAACATGGAGAAAATATTCCAACAAGTGAACATAACAAAAGAGCACTTCATCAGATGTAACTGTTAAAAAGAAATGTCCGTGTTGCCTCCTCAGTCTCAACATTTGCCTTTGCATGTCCTGATGCCATAAAAGGGGCCTGCTTGGAAGGGTGAAAATTACTGAGCAAAAGAAAATGTTTTGCTGAAAAATACTGACAGAGGAAAGCTTGCCAGCCTGAAACTGTGATATGGAGGACTAGGCTTGGGAAAGAGAAACAATCTTGAGAAGTGCAGCTGGCATCTTTGAAGTACAGCTGGGTACCTGGAAGCAGGACACAGCCTGAGACATTATCAGTAAGCCCCCAAAAAAGAAACTGTAACAGCAACTTAGTGTCTGAAAAAGTCTAGACGGTTTGGGAAAATAAAATGGTTCTAAAGGAATAGCAAACAGCGTCATCTGTTGGCTGTCACGTGCGAAAAAATGGAAATTTACAGTATCTGTTCACTACTTGAGGTAGTGATGTCCTAAACCCCTTATGCCTCTATGATTTAAGATGTGCTTTTTTCCAAAAAGAAGCCCTTCTCTCCAGGTACTTCCCAAGCTTCACTTGCTTTTCCTTTCCTAAACAGGTTAAATCCCACAAAAACTTTCCGTGAGCATTTGGATGCTCACCAGGGATGCCTGCCTGACTCCAGGCTTGGTGACACAGATTATCTCTGAAGCAAGGCTCTGCCTAACTATCTTATTGGACTCCTTTTGGGCACAGTTTTGGGGGATTGTCCTACCGCCTCTAGGATGGCTGAGTACCCCTTTGGGATCAATTTGTCCTCTCATTTGGCGTGGTTTGGCCCCTTCTGAAATCAGTCTAATTCACTTGATACCAGCCAGTTTATATACCGATATAAGTAATCTATCATATCTGCTGCTACACTGTTAATAAATTACTTCACTAATTATGCTTGTAGTAACCCGTAATAGCATATAACCTCCTTGTTACTGCTACACAATTGGCTGCTGATATTATTATCTGTCATACTCATGATTGATACTGTGTCATTGATTGCTTATAATCATTTGTAATAGTTTGATATATGTATATATTCACTTCATTAAACATAGGTATACTTGCTATTATTGATTTTTTTGTGCTATTTGTGCTAACTGTGATAAGGTAGAGAAATTTAAAGGATAAAAGCCTCTGTGCCTTTGCGTACTAAAGAGTCCTACAAACCATGGTCATAATCCCTACCCTCCCACAAGCCAAGTAGCCTGTTAGGTTGTGACATATTCCCAGGCATGTGTTTAGTTTCCTTAAGTGTACTCCATGGCGTCATTGGGACTACAAGCGAACCTACGGGTAAGCACATGACAAAATGTTTTGCTGGATGTACATGAAGACATAAAAATCAGTAACGTCCCACCACTGACAGGATCACGTAGGAGGTTCAAGGAAAGGGACATACACCTGCATTAATCAGATGGCATGTTGTCCACCCAAGATGTTTGAGAACATGCTGCTCTCTTAATTCAGGTCTGTGGTGTTGCAGGGTCAGGCTGCTGAGCACACAGATACTGGCCAGCTGCTGCTGAAGAAGCAGATGGTGATCTGGACATTTGTCCTCTCAGAGGGAAAAAGGCACTGTTCACCATTACCACCTGCTCCTCTCTGGCATGTTGTTGGTTTGTCACTGCTAAAAGTGACTGCTCAGGAATGTAAAGCATTTTGGTGGTGATGAGCAGAAAATATTTGGCACCAGGTGTCCTAAACCTAGCCACGACAAAGCAAATTGATGGGTACAAGTTTAATTAGCATTTATCAAGTTAAAGCCAAAAAATTTAAACCTATCATGCATGAGTTTGTACAGGAATTTTAGCTTTTCCAAACCAAAGGGTTTTTTATATGTGTGGACATTGGGAAGGTAATAAATATCTATAAGAAATGTATGGCTTTTGGTGGAACACCATAACATTTTGTCATGACTTTATTAGGAGTCATTTCTGTGGCTCCTAAATATGGCAGCATGAAATCAGTGGAGCTACACATAGAACTACTTTTCCCATCTAGGTTTCCTCACCTACATTCAGTCACCTAATTAGCTCAAATTGCATCAACTACAATCTGGTTTAGCACGACAGAGTACCTGCTGTACGTCTCTTCAGGCCCACCTACGTTCCTGCTGTGAATGTTTCTGCTTTAAAAAGCCAGTGAATAAGAGCTGAAATTAAACCAACCCAAGCAATTTCTGTTGCATACAGCTTCACTTTACCCAAACATCTTCCCTCTAGTGGACGGCTATTGCAAAGTGTCCTCTCTACCATTAGCTTGCAAGACCTCTGACACCATAAGACAGATCCCTCCTTACACAACCTTTTCAAAACTAAATGCATCCTGTCTTTAACGGTGTTGCAGTCTGAGTCATTAAGTTCATGTTGCCTCTGAAGTTGTTGATAGAAGACGTTGCAACAGGCAGGGTGGGAGTGATTAACAGTTGCTGCACCGTGTATGGAAATGCTAGGGATAAATTTCACAGACTGTAATGGAAGAGTCACACATCCGAGATGCTGCCTCTGTGTGACATCATGCAAATGTTGGAAGATAGGAAGCAACTGGGGGGGAAAAAAGCCTTCAAATGAAACAAATTTTTAATAAGCGTGCTCAGTAAACGACGAATAGAGGAGAAAAATCTGACTTCTTTTATTTTACTTGCTGTTTACACTACCTCACCAGCTTTAATTGGATTTGAGATTTTTAATTGCCACCTCTAGAAAATCATTAGTCTCTTTTTAGAAAATCATTAGTCTCTTTGTAGGTTAAAACCATTAGTGAGTTTTTCCTGCTTACTTATCTTCTATTCCATCTTCTATGCAGATGGTGCCTTTTCTTGTGAAGGTTAAGCCAACGTAATAGCTTTAAATATTTGTGGAAAAACTGACTGATTACTTCTTTTCCTAGATGTTCTACTAAAACAAAATGATTTTTTAAATAGTTGCAAATACCTGCTTTCCAGAGAGTGCACTCTAAAAGCTTTGTTATGGATTACATCAGATCCGCAGGGCTCCGTGCAGGTCAGCCCCTTCTGGAGAAGAGCCATGCATGGAGTTGGAAGTAACTGAAGTCAGTGCTCATTTCAAGTACATCAAGGGATTTACTTTTATGGTCTTTTTTTTTTTTAAACGTCCAGAAGTTGTGCCACTCTGAAAAGGAAGAAAGGAGGATATTCTAGCCTAAAGAAGTCAGCACTCCAGTGAAGAAAACGTGTACCTGAGAGACGGAATGGGGTTGTGATTTCTCTCTCTACTTCCCATCCTTTGTACATTTTGTCTGTAATTCTTTCATTTAAAATGAAAAAAACCTAGACAATCAACTCTTTATTCTGTATTCCCAAGGACACGTAAGCCACTTGACTTCAGTTGAAATGCACTGAAGATTGCAACAAAAACTTTAGGAAGAAGAAATAAACACTAGTAACAGAGCCTGGTGAACTGGAGGAACTAAGTATAGGGTTGGGCTGGTATTTCCCAAAGTCTCAAGTATTAGGGTTAGTAGTTGGCAGGTACACAAGAAGCAGAAAGAAAAGCTTTTGGCAGAGTCTACTAGTTCCTAATTTTCCATGATATTTAAACAAAAGATAGGAGAAATTAATGGTACTGGAGTGCACACTAGTGACAAACACATTTTCCCTCTTAATTGATCCAGCTGATTGCATAGCAGTGTTTTTCAGTGTCAGCTACACAAATGACTGTTGATGGGAATCATTATGTCTGGGTTTGCACTTCCTTTCAGTGGAAACTGCTATTAATATCTAAGTGCCTACAGAAGTAAAGCTTTTAACCTCCCCCTGCTATGACAGTTTGTCATTATGAATTCCATTTCAGTGCAGTGAGTTGAACAAGGTGCACAGATGAAGTGGGATATAATTTACTTTTACACAGCTAATACATTGCTAATTACAACTAAATAAATATTAAAACAGGAATTTCTAATAACATTAACCATTACTCTCTTTTAAATGTGTTTTGCTGGAGAACTGTTGAGAACTGTAACCGCAATGTCAAATATAATGAAGCAGAAATAAAGGGAGCTTTTATTATTTTTAGTTTTCAGTAGTGAGGTGAAAATAATGAGTATTTTTTATGTTTGCCTACAATAGGTCAACGCAAACACCCAGTAAAGTGGAGGTTTCTGCCACTAATAATAAAGGCATCATGATGAACTTCTATACCTGAATTTATTTTTTTTGTTCCAGAAAAACTATAGAAAATTGGAAATCCCTACAGAGGCTTTCTATATAACTATAGATTAAAAGAATGATGTTTCTAAAACTAGAGACATTTCCTGTAGGTACTAATATAAGCTGGTACCAAACTACAACCTCTTGTCCCTGCTGCGGCTGGTCTACTCTGGTCAAACCCCTCTCCTACCTTCCCGAAGATCTGACACCTCAGCATTCCCCAGGTCAATACATCTCACCTGGGACTCTCTTTCTGCAGCTATTTGTCCTCAGCCAAGGACCCAATGCCAGAAACAGCATTTGGGGCTTTTCCCTTATCCAAAGGAGAATTTGAAACTGAGGACAGCAGAATGAAGGATAGTGTAGCTGTCTTGCGACACCGTAGAGAAGTCATAGAACAGAGCTGTATCATGCTGATCCACACTAGAGTAACTTGATCATTTCAAGTCACCCCAACCGGTATTGAAATGGCCTTGCAGACAGTTCACAACATCTCTCTCCTTTTGCTACTTGCTTTTAGGAAGCAGAATACCTTGGGGCCTACCCAACAGCCTGTGCATATATGCTCAGCAGTGTTCTTAAAGTGGGAATATTCTGGACGTTGTGCTCTAGCAGGGCATCTCTAGATATTGCAGGCAGGGCAGGAAAGTCTTTTCCTGAGAACAGCGTTGAGGCAATCCTTAACCAGCCACATTTTGATAAAGAGTGATCCTTTGGTCAGTATGCATTGGTACTTAATCTTAAGGGTGCTACTTTCTTAGGCAAGGTCATAAATACAAATAAACTTTTTATAGGATGCAGCAGAGACCCTGAAATATTGAAATAAGGGGATGAGTTACGTACCCATGCTTAAACAGGTTCTGAATACGCTACACAGTTTAGGAACAGTGCAGACACAGCTGATAAAGTTCCTTCACATCATCACAACACATTTGGAGGCAAAATATTGAGCTTGCATTCTCTTTGGAAAATAAAACAGTTGCATCTCAAAGATCATAAAGACCTGCTCATTTGTGTCTGGGTTTGTTGTCCCAGGGCTATTGGACCTGCATACATATTAATACATCCTTGCCCAGAAGATTAATGTGGTAGGCATAAAAAAGTCTTCTAAAAAGCCAAAACCTATGGGAAATTACTAAAGCTATAAATGCAGTGTAATCTGATAACTTGTATAGCTTTTATCTTATTTTAGAATTAACCTTTTTTTCTTGTGCTAGATATCCCAATCTTCAACATACTTTGAAAAGAAGGAAATGTTAATGCTGCTGGCACAAGTCCTTCTCAAGTCACAAACACACAGAGCCGAAGTCCTCAAAGAATTGTGGTATAATTATTCAAAATAGTTCTCAGCTCTCCGTTATCGCGTCCAACACTAATTACAGGGAGCGGGAGGAGGATGGAAGGGAGGCGTGGAAAAGAGAATGTTTTCTAAAGAAAAGGAACCCTGAGCCTACCGGTGTTTCCCTGGCTCTGGCTGCCATCTAGTGTTCTGCCGGGCACGGTGAGGGGTGCGGCTCATCAGGAGTTTGTGCATCTTCCCAGAGACCGACCTCCGCCTACGTCCACGGGCAGGACGAACTAGCGCGGAACCACCTCCGAGGGACAGACAGCAGCAGAGGAAGATGGAACCCAATAAGCCGAGGAAGAGCTCCTATGAAATTAGTTCTCAAGTATTTGCGGTAGAATCACTTACAAATTAAGTGCTTCACGTGGTTGTAAACGTGGTCTCTGCTGAGCTAAGGAGAGACAAACCTAAACCTTAATCTTCCACTGCATAAAAAAGGGTGTTGGCGTCTGTTCTTCCTTATTGCTGTGGCACAGCCATTGCTGTTGCATTTTAGGCTTCTTTTTCCTTCCATTTAAATGGGAGTACAGAAGGCCTGAATTCCAGCTAATGCAATTTTGGTAGGGAGAGTCACCTCAGGGTAAAAATCATAACCGCAACTGTGCAAAGGACGAGTATGACACACGATATATGAACTCAAGCTAATGTACCAGTCACCAACATAGGCTATAAGCTTCTCAAACAGGATGTACACTCACCATTGTTTTTAGCATCTTAATAGCTTGAATTGTGCTAGGAAATTAGTTCTGCTCTACTATGGGAGATCTAATCCATTCTCCTTCTCAAACAGGCAAGAGTCTGTAGCTCTTTCATACAGTGCCATAATGTGCTCTTAGCTGAGCACAGTCTGCCAATTTGTTTGTTCTGGATGCTGCACATGGCTTTGAAGTGTGTCAGATTTTCTTTGCCCTGTTGCTGTAGCAGCAGACAGATAGCATAGTGGGCACAGGGGACATTTCAGAAGCTCCTGCTGATCTCTGAGAAGCTGCAGATCTTTGTGTGAGGATTGTCCAAATTGGAGAGTGATGTGACAGACTACATTCACTGTCAGTTTTGATACTGGACAAGTGATAATCCAGATTGAACGGATTACGCTATTTGGGAGACCTGGCTGACACTCTTACAATGTTACATCACTGACAACATCCTTCTGATGCTTGGAGTTTGTGCAAACAAGGGCAGCCATGCCAGCTGCTATAGATACAAAATCAACGTGGTGCTGGAAGGTTGCCTGCCAGCACTTTAACAACAGGATCAGACTTGTGAAGGAAGCAATTACCTCACTCACGGTTAGTGAATAGAGCTGAATTAGCAGCTGGCTTTGAGAGGATGGGGAGCAGCTCAGGAAAAGAAAGAGATCTCCTGTATTGAAAATGCTTCATACCAAGGCCACAGAATGACATTTGATATCTAGTCAGAATGTCTAGTTCACACTTAGACATCAGAGTATGCAGAACTAAACCATACCTTTGGGTCACAGGTATTATGAGGAATATGGGGATGGGGGAGGGAGGCAGAGGAGGGATTTTCTGCAGGGCTGCTTCAGAGGCCTGGACAAGAACCTTTATGACTTTGGCAATATTTCATGCTGGGAGAAGCTCTGAAGGACTGAATATACTGGAATAGCCTGCTTTGCAGACAGAGCAAAGCTCTGCAGGTTGTCATAGTAAAGAATCACGAACTATCATCAAATCAATAAATGGAGAGCACCAGTGATGGATGATAGCCAGGATGGTAGACTAAGGTTACCTCCCCTGTTTCCTCAAATATAGTTTATAATATAGGTTATATATAACCCATATATAATATAGGTTTATAGTCAAATTCTCTAAGGCCAAGGGACTTGTGAAATTTGCCCATACAGTCCTTTAATTTCCAGTAGCATTTACTGGATTTTTTCACTTGCTCCAGTTGCTGACTCCATCCACTTGGTCTTCTTCTTGCACCCGTAAGTTCTGAGCGCTCTTTACTCAGAGTTGAGGTTCAGATCATGGTGGAATTCACCAGCTGAAGTCCCAAGTTGTCCACTGAAAAGCTATGCAAGAAAGCTTCCTGTACACTGGACTGTTATGTCTTCATAAGAAACATTCATGATCTTAATTTGACAGTCCATCTGTTCTATTTGTGGTAACTGGCTTTCCTTCCCAATTGTGTCACTGCCCAGCAAAAGCTATCTTGTAAATACATAATTTTATCTTAGATTTTTTGTAAATAATTTAAGATGATTAACTCTGCCACTCCATATTTCAAAGCAACGAACTAATGCATTTTGTTTCAAACATTCAGAGACTATTTCATACACAAACTCTCAAAAGCATTTTGATTACACAGGAATCATGACTTTTGTTTTACTACAAAGACTTGTCAAAATTGCAGGCTAGCACAGAAAAAAAAATGCTTTTGAAGTTAATAATTACATTTCAGTGTCCTTTCACATGATGAAAGAAGTGGCCACATATTAAATGAAGAGGTATTTGAGAAGATACTACTTAGCAAAGTGGCAAACTGGGATTTCTGATCCTCCTGAAAGGGTGACTGAAATTAAAAAGAAAGCAGCGATAAAAGCTGCCATTTAGAGTCTAAAACTCCCAGTCAGGCTGGTCTCCAACACAAACAGAATGAGAGAGCCAAGATAAGAAATTCATATAAATGTTTCTTCAAATAGCATTATTAGGAAAGCTAACAGCGGGAAAGCTACATGCTTCAACCAGACAATGGACCTCCAAGACAAATAACAGGCAAGATAATCCATAAAGTTTGAGTCCGAGGCTGGAGATGATTAATGCACCATGACCTCCTTGGAAGGTGTTGAAATATTCTCTCAAAACCCCAACTGCAGGTGAATACACATAACCCCACACCCAAAGGCACAGCAGTTTATGATCTATGCACATCCGAGGCCAAGAATAAAAAAGCGTTCCCATCAGATGAAGTTTGAGGCCCACAAATCCAGTTTTTTGGGATGCAGCATTGGAGTCTGGAAAGGAAGCACACCTGAAGCCACTGCTGCTAAAGTGTATTTATTTCTAACATGTTCTCCCATCTCAAGTATTTTTTAGACGTCTCCATTTCACAAAGTTATGCAGAATTTGTTATACAAAAGCCACAGAAATGGTACAGAAGACATAATTCTCAAAAATAATGATAATCCCACATCGTTTACAGCAATAAAGTTACAGTGAAATGATCAAAAGGTTTCTATCCTTGTCAATGGGAATTTAAAAAGTAAAATTCATGTAAGTCTGGCTTTTTGACAAGACCTTTAAACAGCAGGCTGACCTCATTAACAATAACCATCTGGCGTTAGATACAACTTAACATTAAGTAGTTCTGCAAAATCTGTGAAAATCAAGTGATAAAAAGACTAAAATTTATAATAAGCAATCTGTTGAAACTTCAATACAGGGTACACTATTTTCCAAAATAAGAAGTGGGACAGCAGTACAAAAAGTCAGGTTTTCCAAAGCATTGCTGTGTCTTGACTAAGCAACCAATGAGACAACTTTTTGACACAAAAAAAATAAAAAGTCTAAAAATAGTTTTAAGTTACATCTTTAAATTAAAGTGCATTCATTATTTGAACAGTGCACTGATGCTTTTAACAATCTTAAATACAAAAATTCAAAGAATCAGTACAGTTTTCAAAGTTTAGAACAACTGAGACCAAGAATTAAATCACTAATATTTCTTAGATTTATAAACAGTTTAGGTTTAGATATATATGTTATTTTCTGTCTGTACACTCTACAACACAACAGAAACCTGGTCCTGGTTGGTCGCTGGTTTTGTAACTTACAGATAATTATGTAAAAAGTATGGACTATTGGCTTATTTTTTCGCTGAGTTATTGAAAACTCTCTTGGATTTAATGAGTTCTTAGACTTTGAAACACACTGATCCATAAAGACACTCAAGCAAAATTAACAAAATGCAAATCATACTTCATCTTGATTTAGAGTAAGAACATTTGGTGACAGAAGGTGTGCTCAGAATTTCTGCGAGATGCACTTATTTCCTGGCACAATATCTCTTACTTTTGCAACTGTAAGAGATTTGCAAGGGTACTGGCCACGTACGAAGCTAAAGAGGAGATTGTGTTCATCTACCATAAGAAAGGGACAATGATGCCTACAAAAACAACGACAGGTAAGTAATAAAGGCTTTAAATTAGAGCCAAAACTACAAGCAATTAACAAGTTTGGAAATGTGTGAACTACTTCTCCAAAAACTGCAACAAAGTAAGGAAATAGATACACTGAAGATGAGATAGAGACTCGGTAAAGAGTAATGCCTTCATCTTTTTGGGTTCAGGATCAGATGTGACGGTGTGGTGTTACGACAGTGATTTTTTGTCACTTACAGAACTAGAGATCTTTATTTATCCATACGCCAAAGAGTCTCTTGCTACGTCTTCCAGTGTAGTATAAAACTTGAAAATACTAGTTGCATATATTTGCTTCTTTTTCTAGATTTTTATCTAACTGTGATGTTACATAAAATACTCAACAGTTAAAGCTTACTTAGAATGTTGTTCCAATCTCAAAGCTCTATTTAGCAGTCACACCAGTACCGAAAGACTACCATCTATTCAAGGTGTAGAACAAGCACCACGTAGGAATATGAGACAACATGAGATAATGACATTTCAGGTGTAGCTTTGGTATTCAGTTAGCTGCATCATCTCTTCTCAGGGGAATTACTTGAAGTGCTTTGGCTATTCTCTCTCCTATAGCTCGACTGCTTGCTGCAATTATTCTTCGAGACATCAAATCAAATGGTCCACCTAGAAACCAAAGCAAGCAAAGAAATCAGCTTATATATGGAGAAAATTAAAAGTTGGTAGGGAAATATGAAAAAAGTCAAGTGTAAATTATACATTATTATTTAGTTTTCACTCTGGATAAAAATGCATTCAACAAAACAGGTGTCTTATATGAGCTACATTTAAATTCTCTTCAGTAGGTATTTACTGTCTTTTTTTCACTCTTCCATGTGTCCAGCCAAGGGAGTAAAAGGCTCTTGTAGCTAAAAACACACAATTGCCCCTCTCTTTGGCTATTAACGGGATGGAAACTCCATCCAGTAGTGGCAGCTTGAAAAGAGGATTGAAAAGAACTCTTTGCCTTCTCATTTCAATTACATTTTGCTCCCAGTTAGCCATTTAGAAGGACAAGAGAGTATTGTGCAGGCCCATGTATCTACCTGTTACATCCAGCAGTACTCCACCAGCTTCAGTAATGATGATTCCAGCTCCTGCCATATCCCAGCAGTGAATCCCCATTTCATAATAGGCATCAGCTCCACCTGTTGCCACAAGGCACATGTTCACAGCTGCTGTACCAACAGCTCTAATCCTAAAGGAGATATAGTTGTTGTTTTAACTGAGAACAGTTTGTTAAAAAGTTACAATGTCTGTGTACACTGCACAGAGAACACAGAAGTGTCATATGCAAAGTGAACTATGGCAGAATGCTGCACTGAAACTTTAAAAAAAATGGAAATGAAATTTTGCTTAAGTAGCTTGAAGAGTTCTCCAAATATAGCAAATTTCCAGAAACTGTATTTACAAATGATGTTAGTCAATTTTGGTTTAAACACATCTTAAATAATTTCTTAACATAAAACATATTATGGAAGATAATCTACATGTGAAAATAGTAACAGATATTCTACTTCGCTCTTTGAATACAAGAATTCAAGTGGAGCATACATTACTCAGAGCTGAAAAACTTTCTGATTTCACCTTCTGTGGTGATGCCCGGTAAGCATCTCTGACTTACAAAACCCTCTAACAGTTAACACAAAAAATAAATTAAACAGCATAAATTTGGTCTGGATAACTTCATCAAACCCTTCCGTCACAAATTTCAGTTTCTTTTGGAAATGTGGATGCATTTACTAAGTGTGGTTTGTACAAATAATTGCAGTTATTTCGATTTTCAATAAAATGTACATTAAATCGTAACTGGTAGTAGCTGAGTTATTTCAAGAAGTGGCTTGAATCAACTCCAATCTCAAATTACTGTTTACAAATAAAATGCCAAAGTTGAACTGACAACACACCTAAAATGTGTTCCCTACATAACTCAGCCAATATTCTTTAACAACATCAGAAGACTTTTGGAGGTAGAAAAAAATCTGCACGTTAAGTGAATCCCGAGAACCTCAGCGTAAAACTACAAACCTTTTTAGTTCAGAAACATGAATACAGCTGAGTAACAAAAAAACTACCTGCTGAAACCTTCTTTAAATGTAAAATAGTTTGTGCAAATGTAGGCTTTGACTTATCTGCAGGAGAGGAAGCAGGGAATATAGCCAAACTAAGAGCGGTATATAGACAATTCCAAGTGTTTGAACAAATTAAAAAAATTGTACAGCTTTGAAAGATGAAAGGGAGATGTACTTCTGACTCCTGATATATATAAAAAACCCAACAATTTTCATTACTACGAAGAAAGAAAGCTAAGAAATATAACAAAGCCCCATCCAGTTTTACTCCTTGTGTGTTTCCAGGGGGAAAAAAAGGCACAAGATTATATTTCAATTTTTTAGCTTGTAAATACAGTACTTTGTAGTCCTACAAACCCAAACATGCTTCGCTTCTCAATATTGGTTGTTAGGGTTCTCTTATATATGTCCTAGCTTGAAAAAGTTAAACACAATTAGTTTCTCTGCAGAAGCTATTAGACAGAAACACTTAAATCATATTTCACAATTAAGGTGTCAAATGTAATGCAACTAATCCTTCCCAAAAATTATCACATTTACAGCATTAATCACTGTCTATATATATAAATATATATAAAAATAGAAAGTATCTTACCCATGAATAGGAATACTGAGAAGTCTTTCCATGTTAGAAAGAATTATTTTTATAGTCTCTGGGTCGCGATTTGACCCCAACTCTGTTACTAAGAGGGATTTTGTAATGTCTGGAAAAGAAATAAAACCTCACTCTTCCAACAGCACAATTTAAATAATAACAGTAACTAGCAGAGTTTATTTAATTGCTTTCTTGCAAGATTGAATAAAAGCATCTTAATAAAATATTACATAAATGCATAAAAATCTGTTCTTACTTGGAAAATGGCAGGAAAAAATAGAATACAAGAAACAAAGCATGATCTGTATATAATCTGCATATACATTAATCAATGCCATTAATAAATAAAATTCTCTTGCTATAAAAACTAACACAATCCTGAGATTTTTAAAGGTCCCATTTGAAGAGTGGATTTTACTTTACATGGATAGTAAGTATAAAAGAGTACTACTGACTTCAACCACTAGGTCACACCTGGGAGAAGTTGAATTGTTTGGCAGATTTGCTACAGACTCTAAATAACAATCACAGGCAGGTTACAGACACACAGGGAATTAAAAACAAAGAAACAAACTAACAAAGCCACAACACAGACACACGGGGAACACAATCTTCAGTTGCTGAGTCCTGATTTTGCACAGATCATGTTAGACACAAAGAGAACATTAGAGCTGTTTCTCAAAACTAAACAGCCCATGGCCAAAGAAAGTCCTGCAAAACAAAACTACGAGATAAGAAACAGCAATATATTCGTGTGTAAAACTGTTGCTGTCTTATTTGCAATCTGGTAATTACCAGAAACAAGCTACTCAGCTCAGTTTACCTTCTTGGCCGGATACTTGCAGTTTCTGACCATTGCAAAATGCGCCTTTTCCTTTTCTGGCAGTATACATCTTGTCTTCTATACAACTATACACAATTCCAAACTCCATCTGCAAAAAAAATAAAAATACCTTGAGGTTTTTTTCCCTTCCTTCCTATTTACTGTGAAATCACAGAACTTAGTTGTAACTAGCAACAAGCAATTAATTTGGGTTTGATTAGATATTAAGTAATAAAAAGTATACCTTTTTGTTTACAACAAAGCCAATTGAAACTGCCACAAATGGAAACCTACAAAACAAAACATTTCACTAATTTATAGTGAGATACTACACTTCTTTCATTACAATGCTTACTCTTAACACGTAAAAGTTAAAAGTAATCTATACTTCAAAAAGAAACTTGCACTATAAAGAAAATAGTTTTCTGGAATTTGCACAACTTAGTTGAAAATAGACCCAACACCACTGTTACCATCTAAAGCACAAACTTTTCCACCCACTGAAACTTTCCCTGTTACAGCTCTTACTAGCTCAGGGACTGTTGTTTTACAACCACAGAATACAAACAAGCCTCTGTGCTACTGACCTTTCTCAGAAGGAACAAGCTGGCCAAAATGGTTCCAAAAGCAAATCACCTCTCCCCCCACCTCCCCTTTCTCCATCAATGCTATGAAAACAACAGATATCAGAGAATGCAGGAAGAGTACAGACAGTGAGAGTATATAGGACATGGTGGGCTGTATCTCAGTCTTAAGTTTCAAACATCTGCTTTTATTACTACCTGCAAATAATACAGACTTTTAAGCCTATAAATTCAGCAGTATGGATTCTTTCCTTAGAGCTTTCTGAATGTGTTATTTAGCAGGAATTAGAAGCTGTTTAAAAACCATGGGGCACATAGCAGCAGTCATTTCAAAACAGGAATCAAGTAAACTCTGAAAAAGTTCACTGGGCCCAAAATCCATCATGTTTCAAAGACTATTGCTATAAGGAATAGGCTGTCAGCATTACACTGAAAGTCCCCTCCCCACTCTAGTGTAAAATACCATTGACAGTTACTGGTGGTTTCTGCTTTCCCTTTTAGTAGAGGTTCCTACATCTCAGTGGATTTAAAATTTCTTAGAAATCATCACTTGAAGTTGTTATTGCCTCTCTGAAGATGCTGCAACTCCTAATTCTGAGCCCTGTACTTTTACTGTTGAAATCTGCCCACCTCTCTTTGGCCATTTATGCCAAGACTGCTGACCCCCACTCCATAGTACAGGCCTCTCACGGAAAAACTGGTGTTGGTTACAGAGTGCGACTATTAAAACACTTACAGTTATACTAAAATGCTTATAAAAACTGCCCAAGGGCTCTCAATAAACACGAATAGCAATATGCAACTACTAACAAGTTCACAGTATCTCTTTTAAAGCAATTTAAAAGTTAAAAACAACCTTACTTTCATGGAACCGGAGAAAGAAAGAGAGTAATCAGCTGAGGTTGCTAACAGAAAAAAAAAATGGACCTGTGTACGAAGTTGGTAGTTCCATCAATAGGGTCTATAATCCATGTGGGGTTATCTGTCAGAATGCTGCCCTCTCCAGCTGCAACAGATTCTTCCCCAATAAAGCTAAAATAGCAAACACATTAAAAAAACCAGAAAGAAAATAATTAAACAGTCTGAATTACAACACTGTCCTTGACACTAAAATTCTTAAAAGTGAGATGAAGCTTTTTGTACCACCAGTGACCATATGAAAAAGAGCTGAGAAATACACTATTTATCCAAAAAGCACCAACCACATTCAACCAAGCTTGCATCGATATTTGTGATGTCAAAGATAAGCACAATACGTGGGGAAAAGAATTTTGTGTTTTAATATACATTACTGGAATTTAGCATTCAAAACACTGATATTTAGTTTTACAAGCATTACAAAATGGTAACACGGTAAAGGGAGGCAATCCAAACAAGAGCTGCTGAAGAAGACTGTGGAGTGCATGCTCAAATAGAGTACTAAACCCAAGGGACACACAGGCACAATGCCACGGGAAACCAAATTTCACACTTTTTGCTGCTCACAAAAGCATTTGTTCTGAATTGCAAAATTATTAGGATGAAGCGGGTGGAATCCTCTTCTACGCCTTTTGCACGTTGTTACAATTTATCACAGATTACTCAACCCATGAAAAGTTTACATATTTGTGGAGGAAAGCATGTGTTTGGTGCAAAAAGAGAGGAAACAAATAAAGTCTCTGTAATATTGATTAGGAGTTTTATGATTAACTACAGAAGTGAAGATGACTAATCAGAAAGGAACAGCATGTTTCCAAAAAGCCACAGATCTTCACAAAGAGATAAGAGGATGAATAATTATTTAGGTGGATGAGTAATTCATTAGAACAAGAAGTTTAACACCGTTATGACTAACATGACACCAATTATCTAAAATAAAAAGCAGCTAAAATATTCTAAAATGCTTATCAAGGTCACAGAAACTGTTATTTCAAGGTCATTCCACAGGTCTGTACGCTTACAGTAATTTGGTTAGGTTACTGAACTTTTGCATAACTTCAGCTGTTCCAGTTTACACACCATATACAGTTACAACAACAAAATCTCCAAGAAAAGGAAAGAAAAAATAGCAAACCTACTTTAAGGAAACAGTACTAACCTTAAGCCATTATGTCAAAATAGGTAAGAAAGACTACGTAAGTTAAATTCCTGTAATTCATCCTTCAAGAATGAATTTTTCAGGGGTGGGGAAGAGGGGTGGAAGAGAAGAGCAGTGTAGAAAATTTTGTATGCCAGACTTTCAGTTATGCAGAATCAGAAGATCCTGCCTTCTTTTAGGGATGTTAAATGTTCTCAAACTGCAAGAGATTTGCCAAAGGCACACTCAGTTCCATGGGCCCCGTCCAACACAGACAGCAAAGGCACACTAGTTTCAACAGCAGAAAAGAGATGTGCGTTCTGGGTATCCTGGGGCCACCTTTGATTCTCCAACACAAACAACCAAGAAGTTACTTATAGCTGCCTCAACTGGAAGTGACTTTCAGCATTAAGTCTGGAGCAAGACTAAGCTCATGTCAGTAGACCTGCAGATACCTTGTTCTGTTACTACAGCCCTGGGCAAAATCCCAACCTACTACTACTACTCCTCTAAAATACTTAATTTTATTGAAGGTATTTACTGAATGGTACAACTTTACAGCACGCCAACTGTAATTTTACCAAGCAAAATCATAAACTTTCAATTTCCTTTTTCCAGTCACCTCTCCCGTTCTGTGAAAAGCATACTCATTAAGAAGTCATACCTGTGAGATGGATACTTTTCTTTTATCAAAGAAATAATGAAGTTTTCTACTTTTTGGTCAGTTTCTGTCACCAAATCCACTGGTGAACTTTTAGTCATAACAGATATTTCTTCTTTGAGTGCTCCACGGATTATCTGGTAAAAAAAAATAATCTTTCTCTATCAACAGTAAGAAAAATATTAGTTTTCCCCCAAAAACTGAGCATAATTTTTACAGTTATTTTCTATACTGCACATACAAAACACTAAAGCAAGCACTAAACCTGGATTTAACTGCAGGAGCCAGGACTTAGCCTTGCATCTCCAGTCCCTACTCAGCACAAAGTTTTACATGACCTTAAATCTAAGACTCAGGAAGATCCACTGGTACACGAAACCAGGGTCCATTTTCCTAGGACAAATTTTAGATTTATAAATTTAAATACCAGAGTTGAATAAACACCTAATACAGAGTTCAAGACAGCTATTTTTTGCCACAGCCTGCATTCATGATCTTAAACAACCTATCAGAATCAGCTTAAGCAAGAATCCATGTCACACAGCCCCCAGATTTTTTTTACTATAACTCAGAAAGATTTTTCTGACGGAAGACTTTAATGAGGTCATTGCACAGACAATTTTCTCCAGACTCTGCAGCTCCAGGGGACAGAATTAGTACATGTACCATTTCGCCTGGCTGCCTAGCATTCAAATGTACCAAGCGGAATTACCAAGAACTGAACATTTGGTAACCACTCGTGCTGAGGCTCTGCCAAGACGCACAAACTCCTTCTTGTTCCAGGGCATCTTAGATCACAAAAGGGCAAAGTAACCATCACTGCAAGGGATGTATATGGCAAGCAAAGCAGTCTTCATGAAGAGAAACATGGAATCATAGAATGGCCTGGGTTGGAAGGAACCTTAAAGACCATCTAGTTCCAACCCCCAGCTATGGACAGGGACACTTTCCACTAGACCAGATTGCTCAGAGCTCCACCCAACCTGGCCTTGAGCACTTCCAGGGATGGACAGAACATAGTATGGCTCTGTCTCCCAACAAGAAGCCACTGTATAAAGCTGATGGAGGCATTCACAAGGAAGACAGCTATCAGCTTGCAAGTGGTAAAATAAGATAAACAGGAAAAGTTTAAGGGGTAAAATTGACACGGTCTTTGTTTACCACGATTCTGAATTTTATTTTACTTTTTAAATCTGATTTAAGGAACAAAAGTTACTCAGTCTTTAATCAGAAAAGTGCAAAGTTGTTTTCTTAAATTAAGCAAGCTGCAAACATAAAAGACTTTTCAACTTGAACATCATGAATGATTCTGCTAATTTACGTTTTTGACAAAACACTCTTTAGAAGAAATTTCGACATCAACCTTGTTCAAAAACTACATACATACTACACTCAATAAAAAATGCTATTATTTATAAAGAGTTTATACATACCTCCCCAGCTTTCCTTGCTAAACCAACTGCATAATCCATACATTCTTGCCAGGGATCTGCCATCTTTTCTGAGGTAAGCAGCCTAGCAAAAGGAGAGATTAACGCAAAAATTATTACGGCTATTTTTTTGAAAAATTTTTTCCTTTCCTTTACAAAATCCAAGTTTCTCGCTGAGACACAGCCTAGCAAGCGAGGAAACACCCGGCGGGGCCGTGCGGTCCTGCGGGCCGCGCCCGTCCCGAGCGATGCCCGCACGGCGCAGCCCCCTCACGGCGCCCCGAAATGGCGGCCGCGAGCGGAGCCGGAGCCGGAGCCGGAGCAGCACCAGGCGGCGGAGCACTCGGCAGCACTCGGCAGCACTCACCGGCACCCACCGGCACTCACTCACCGCCCTCCGCCGCCCTCTCCGTTCCCGCCGAGGCGCAGGCGCCGGGCCCAGCCCCCGGGCCCGCCTCCTCCTCCCGCCGCCCGGCGCGCCCGCAGCGCCTGCGTGTGGGGCCCGGGCGCGGCTGCTGCGGCGTCAGAGCTGTCGAAGTGTAGAGTCGGAGTGTTGAAATTAGCCCTTGATGTCGACTTCTTGTTAATAATTGGACGCGGCGGCGTGGAGATAACCGTAAATGCTCTGCCACGGAGCACGCGATTGGAGTTATATCATAGAATCGCAGAGTGGTTTGGCTTGGAAGGGGCTTTAAAGATCATGAACAACCCCCCCTGCCGCGGGCAGGGACACCTTCCACTACACAAGGTTGCTCAGATCCGCATCCGACCTGGCCCTGGACACTTCCAGGAGTGGGACATCCACAACTTCCGTGCTGTTCTCATCCACAACTTCACGTGTTCCAGTGCCTCACCACCCTCACGGAGGGTGAGTTCACAGGGTTCAAAGATTTTTGAAAATAATTTGCAGTTCAGCTGCTGCATTTCTAAGATTAATTAAAATCATATAGAGGAAAAAATCTTTCCAAGCCTGACTGGTACTACTTTCCTTTTTTTTTTTTTTTTTTTTTTCACTTGTGGTGTTTTGACTCTATTGTCTGTAATCAAAGCAAAACACTAAAGGGGTTGTCTTATCTTCACAAATTGCAAATGATGTAACTTACTGCCACTGAAGAACTACAGAGATGATAAGTTGTGTTTTTACTAATTATTTTGGAAGTCATTCTTTACAAGGTTATACTGGTAGCACACAGCCGATTGAAAGGGGCACTTTGTTTCAGATTCGGGTTTTATTGAGGCAAACTGCCAAACATGCCTCAGTACAACATGTACAGGAGTGCACAAGTATTATGGAAAATGGCTTCTTTGACACTCTTAATAGTATACTTAACATTACAGCAAGGGTTTTACAGGAGATTTCAAATTCTGCATTGATCCTAAAATCAGCAGAAATAAACAGGAATGCCTAATAAGTGAAAGAATTTCCCTAATCCAAACCACAGTTACCATTCCAGCTGAAACAAAATTTCGTATTTCCTCTAAGAGGCTACTGTGAGGACAACTGAGCAGCAAGGAGATGTATTTTCAACTGACACCTGTTAAACAAGATGAACAGAGGTGATCTATTGATAAAAAGTCTTCAAACCAGACTGATCACACTCCAGAGCACAAACTTTTCTAAAGCAGACACAGAGATGGAAAATGCTAAAAACAAAAGTATGAGAGATTACTGCCTGCTTTCTTAGTGTGATAAATTGTTTGTTTACTACAGCATTGCCCAGCTGATCTAATGGCTCACCTATCCAAGCAGAATTGAGCTCTTAGTATTAAATACAACCAAACTGTTGTTTCCAAACTGTGTTGCGTACATTACAAATTTAGGCCAGGCAACTTTGTAGCAGTGTTTGAACTGGAACAAGGCCGGGAGCTGCTACCAGAAGCATGTTTGCAAAGCCTTAACCTCGTGCAGTCTCTAAAATTACTGTACAGATAGAACAACCAAAAAGCTTGATATTGACCTATTTTAGTAGTTTGGCTGAAAATACTGTTTATTATAAAGTCATTAAGTGTTTCTATTGACAAATTCCTCTTCTCGTTTAAGTGACTTTGCACACATTTTCTTTGCAACTACTAGAAGTGAGGTTAACATTTTATTTATTAACTTGGAAGTGAAACAATTCAGCACATTCTAAACACAGGCCTGTAAAATTAACAGTGGTTTCAAATGTCAAATGTCTCCTCCAAAGTGTTTTATTATTTTTTTCAAATGTCAAATATCTCCTCCAAAGTGTTTTATTATTTTTTTCAAATACAGTTGTTGAACTTTCCCTACGAAAATGTGCTAAGATAATAAGCTTTAGAAAAAAACAAAAAAATTATATATGCTAAATAAAGATATGCTAGAGTCTAAACAGGTAAATGTGAACAATCTTAGCCTAGGCAAGATACTGAAGCTCTGGGAAAGTTTCTGCTTTTGTTCCTAGTATAATTGTTTGGGTAGAGTTTTCACCTCTCCTCAATTATTTACTTGTCAGACTAGCTTAATTTGGTTTTGCTTCTCGGTTTTTGAAAACTAAGTGAAATTAGCTTCTATGTACAATCCCAGACACATTCCTGGAATAAGATGAATGTGAAAACTTTTTGGAGTCTTATCAACTGTGATTTGCCATGTTTGTATTGTCATTACAAGCTGCTAGCCCTTAGCAATTGCTGGCGATTGATGAAAGCAATCATCCTGGTAAAACCTTTGAGGTCTACCCAAAGATTTATTTGCTGTATCCCAAGTCTGTCTTCCCTTTATCCACAACAAATGTTGTTTCAATTATTTTGCCTTTAACTGCTAAGGCAGAAAAATCGGGGTCAGGAGAAAGGGTGTAAGTAGAGAATGAGGATTTTCTGCCAGGAAAAAAAAAAAAGGCCCTGTTGTGTAGCAGCACTTTCCACTTGCTTTTATAACAAGTGTGGGGAGCAAGTTCTGTTTAGGGCTTTTCCCCAAATCACTGGTCCCACAAAGATGCTGGGCCTCTTACTGCATATTCCATACCACAGCAGCCTAAGATGCAAAGAAAGATGAATAGAAAATTGCAGGAGAAAGGGAGGAAAAGAAATAACAAGAGAAAAGGGAACTGTTCCTCTTGTACTGGAAAGGAAGATAACAGCAGGAGAGACAGGCCAGGGAAATGCTCCTATAATTTCTGCTGCCAGGAAACAAACACTTAAAAAATATCCAGCCACTGAAAACCCTTTCCTTCATGGAAACCAGAAACATCTTCCTTGTTGTGACATACATACCACATCCAGTAAAATAATTTATCAATTCCCAAGTCATGTTAAAACTACAGGCAAGAGTACCATAAAGCAAAATGAAAAACAACTAACAGTGACATGCTTACTGAGATCTTTTTGGTTTTTATGCAAGTCAAATCAATACATATTAATCCTACAGATATTCCTAAATTGTTACAGAGGAACTATTGTTTGGTAGTAATGAAAAACCACACCACTTTACAGCCCCTTGAACAAGACCACGTTACTGTCCCAATGCGGACAGTACCTTTGAAAAAGATGCCAAAGAGACTCCCCTTACCTTGTGGTATTTTTTTTTATTGCAGCTGTGCCTAGAATGTGTATATCACATCTGTTTGTCTTCAAACTGGTATAAATGAACGACAATCTAACGTGGGCAGTGTTTACCTTTAGGCAAGTACATACTGCAGAAAAACCTGGACACTTTTTCTCAGTTAGTGAATGTGGTAACTGAATGAGCCCAACCACCAAATCCAGAGTTGGTGAATGCCTAAGTGACTGTGGTGAGTTGTATGTTTCCACTTTCACGTCTGAGCCATACATCTCTCTGCCTCGTGTCAGCTCTCCAAACTGAAACTCCATTTCTCACAGGACTACCAATATTCTTTAACCTTACATCCCCTGCCCTCTTCATAGGATTTTTTCCCACTTCTGTGTACGTCCTGCAGTGGCAAGACAATGTCCTTAATGCATCATATTGACATTTTTGAACAATGTAGACATTCATCTCCCTGTGGTTCAATTACACCTTCAGGTGTCACTGAGTACATTCAGTCATGGTAGAAGCTGGAACATCCTTGCAAACATGAGAATTGCACATAAAGATAGTTGCCTGAAAGAAAGTACTTCATTGTCTGAAAAAGAAAGGTGGCTCTTCCCTTTTCAGATTTATTTAAAGGTCACACTGATCCAGCAGTGAGTCAGGCTGTGGAAGACAGAGATTTCTCCCCCTTGGTTTGAATACTGTGCTCTAATCACAAGCCACTAATACATCAGGACTTACAGTTAGAGGAGTGCTGGCCCTACTATTTGTGTGCCACATTATGTGGTTTTGTGTTTCAGCAATTCAAAACAGCTGTGACTGTGATAAAAATGATCTCATGGTTCTTACTTCCTATGTTCACTTTGAATTTTCAATCCAGCTTTGAAGGAGATCCAGAATCTGGAGTACATCAACTACTGATATTATGAACTACCTTCTTAATGAGCAACAAACAGGACACCAACAATTGTATAGGTCATTTTTATTCACCCAGAAGTGTAACTTCTGTATGCACAATCACTGTAAATAACTGCTTTAAAACTTAGTAGATCTCCTTGCTGACTGCTGAAGAGGATTTTCCTAAGTTTGGAAGTGTCCAGATGATACTCCAAGCTGTTAAAATGCTGTGCTTCTAGTTAAATTATATTTCTTCCTCTCTGACCATATTTCTTCCTGTTTTACACAGAAATTAAAAAAGGATAATTTCAAGTTCTCTTTTTATCCAGTGAGATTAGCACACATAAGGAAGACATCTGTGTGGATTTACTTTTGCTTCAGAAAGCTTTCCTTCTAAAAGTCGTTAAGCTATTATGAGAAGAAAGTGTGGATGTGGAATATGGACAATGCTGGTTTCCAAACTCAATGAAATCTGTTCTTGTAGACATAGAAGAGATGCTGCAATAGTGTAATGTGTTTCTTTCCTTCAGAGAACTGACACACTGCAAGTTTACATTTTCATTATTTATTAATACATACCCTGCCATGTACACAAAAATAAATATAAAAATTAAGAAAACATTCGTGATATAACACAGCTCAATAGAGCAAGAAGTTATTCTAGAATGGAAATATCTATAATATTAATTATTATCATAACTAATTTTCCTGTCAGGACTTTGTTCTTCTGTCTGTCAAGCAACTTAGAAATTGATGGCAACCGTGTCTTTAAACCTGAGGGGAGATTCTGGCATACCAGTGATTTTAAAAGAAAACTGGATTTGCTCAAATACCATGCTTCTAAAAAATCTTGCTTTTTTTTTCGTTTATGATAATTTACTAACTAAAGTATGACTCTGTATCTTCTATAAATAGAACATCATTATCGAGATACTCCAGAATTATATTTCCTCCGTTGTACAGTGGATAGTCTTTATCAGATAGCCATGTTTCCAGTGTGTGTTCAAACGGCAAGGCTTCTCCAGAGGCAGTATGGCATAATCTCAATTTCTGTAAGACAAATAGTACAGAAATTAACATCAAGATTTGCCTGTCCAAGATGAAAGACATGGGGTAGAAGAGGGACCAAAAGGCTAAAGAAAATTAAAATCAAAACGCAACAATCTGGAAAATGTTTGTTATTACTGATTTACCTGGGACGTTGATTTGTTGTTGTCATTTTTAAGGCTTGCTAGGGAAGCTGCAAAGTCTACTACTTTGCCAATACTCCACTTACTGCAAAAGAACATAGGTTTGCTTTTCTCTTTGTTCCCCTTTGGTAAAAATACTTGAAAGTAAATTCTTTCTGTCTAGAAAAACATGACAAAACAAAATTATTCACAGAAGAAACAGGTAATTCCAGTCATACACATATAATAGTTAAAAACCTTAAACTTCAGCCCTAAAATTACCAACTGAAACTTGTTCTATTCCATCAGGACCATTTTACTGCAGAATATAAATGACTGAGATAATCAAATCCAATCCTCTCCAGCTACAGGCACATATATGATGGACTGTAAGTCTAAAAGGTGAAGAGACCATCTTTTGCCATGAGTCTCACAGCTACACTGTTATATATACAGACAGACAGGAAAAGGTGTCTGCCCTCGGGAGAAAAAGGTTTCTTTTAAATAAGCAGTGCTGGCTTTTGGCAGCAGCACAGTGTCTCAAATTGGAATGCAAAAGCAGTTAGAACAATTCCCTGAACAAGAATCTGGTCATAGTCAGCTAATCCTTTACCTGGTTTTTCTCCTTTTATGTACTAAAAAACTCTTCCTTCTAGACTGAAACATTTGTTTAAGAAATTTCAAGAGTAGCCTATGAGAGAGATTTTGAACAGGACTGGGATGATCCTTCTTCAGGTTTGTTTCAAGAGAAGACACAGAGCAAGCATGACTGCTATATCCATCAGGTAGGACTGCCCTTGCTGAATCCAAGCCAGACACTATCAAACAAGACAGAAGCCTCTTTTTAAAGGTTTTATTTATGCCTTCCCCAGAAACATATGGAACTACCCCAGTTATGTTCATAAAACTGAATCTGAATTTCAACCTGTGCATTTTCCTCAAAATCTAACTGTGCTTGAGAAAATCTTCAATATCCAGTGATATTACGAAGGGGCAAAGGAAGCAGGACCTGAATCTTGCTCAAATGTAAATGACCAGAACTTCCAGAACAGATAATAAAACAGCCCTCCTATAATGGACACATGCTAACATCACTCAACTGCTACCAGTTCCCCAGCACATTCCTAGTTGGTCCTCCAGTTCTAAGGATGGTAAGATAGTTTCCCACAGTTCACAGGAACTTAATTCCCAAACCAGTTAATTCTACTGTTGCATCCCTGTAACTACAGGATATGCCTCCTGGAATTTCTCTGTCATGATCAAGAAAATACTGACCAATCAGGGACACAATAACCGTTTCACAGCACGGCCCTCCTGTTTTAAGCTGGTCAGTCTCCAGAGGGATAACACTCATCAGGTCTGATATCAAAAGAAGCAACCATTGGCAAAAAGCTGATCTGAACAAAGAAGCCAGAGAAATGATATTTCTAAGATAACAGGATTTTCCTGAACATAGAATAAGAAAGGTGAGGAAGGACACTTTGGTGTCACATGGTCCAAAATTATGCTCAAATCAGGGGGAAATTTAAAGCTGGACCTGACTAAAAAGGTTGGTAAGAGGTTGTTCCAAGTCAGATTCAATCAAGTCTTGAACATCCCAAAGATGTTAATTCCACAGATTTTCAGAACAGCTTGTTCCAAAGTCTGACCATCCTCACTGTGTGATTTTTCTTCCTAATACCTTAATTGGAATTTCACACACATTGCAGCCTGTGCCCATTGCCCCTGTCCTTTTGCTGTGCACCTCTAAGATAAATGTGTCAGTCCTCTCTACATAGTGATAAGAGAACTAATAGGCCTAACAGGCATTCCAGAAACCTCACATTTAAAAAATCTGTCACCAAACTAGAACAATCTGGGCAGAAAAAGGCTAAAAGGAGTCTAGGAAGCTATTTAAATAGAGAGGTGCTGAAAGTTAACATGCTTAATTTATCAGTGTTACAATTATTGCTATTCTAGATGATTAAACAATGAATATCCAAAAGAAAAAATTACTGATAAGAGAAATTAGCAAACTATTAGTTTACTGACTTTGGAATTAGAAAGCAACTCTACATTTTTTTTTATCTGTTCTGAGAATGGTTTTTAAAATTATGTTCCACAATATTTGAAATTACTCACTTTCCCTCTACCCCATATTTATTATAGTGGTAATACTTGTGGAGAATGCTACTGGCAGGTCTTTGTATTATGACATCTTCCTAAGCAGAGTTATGTGGTTTCTAAACAAGTATAAAAAAAGAAATTCATAAGAAGAGTCAGCAATCAAATAGCTGTTGGGGGGGGGGGGGTGTTGATAATTAAATTCCAGTGTATCTGGAATTTTAGGGTATCTGGAAGTGCTTAAGGCCACACTGGATGGGCCTCTAGATGGTGGCATGGTGGAAGGTGTTCCTCCCCATGGCAGAGGGGTTGGAGTTGGATGATCTTTAAAGTCCCTTCCAAACCAAAGCATTCTATGATTTTGTGATGTTATGAAATATATTCTACTGGAGCAGGTCCAGAGAAGAGCAACCAGGCTGGTGAAGGGACTTGAGCACAAGTCCTATGCGGAGAGGCTGAGGGAGCTGGGGTTGTTTAGTCTGGAGAAGAGAAGGCTTAGAGGTGACCTCATCACTCTCTTCAACT
>JAWMRA010000078.1:122932678-122960470 GCA_035584735.1 Pseudotriccus pelzelni
AATTGGAGTTGGATCAGGGGTTGGACTCAATGATCTTGGAGGTCTTTTCCAACCCAATCTATTCTATGATTCTATGAAGATAAAACCTAATAATAATACCATCATTTAGAATGTTTTGAGTATTCTAAAAACAATATAACAGGCTTAAACTTGGTGGGCTCCAACATAGTAATGTGGTGAAAAAGCAATTTAAATACAGTTGTTTTAAGAGGATGCATAAGTACAGATCTAAAGTGAAACCCTTGATGAAAGAATCAAGGTGTTTCTAAACCCAACATAATCTTGGCAAGTGAAAGTACTTGAACACCAGGTGTGACTGACCTTGACAGTGAAAAGCAACAAGGAATCTGTGAAAAACTACAAGAATCAAAGAAAGTAAAGGCTTCATGGTTTGCCTACTGATAAACTAGTTGCTAGTGAAGAAAGGAGAAAAGGAGGAAAAACTATCCACATCTCTACCTAATACCCCTTCCATAAATGGAAATCCCTTTAAACCACAAAGATATCCTGACTTATCTCTCCTACTAGAGAGCAGTATCAGGGAAACTAGGTGAAGGGATCAGACTGGCAGAGGTACAGCTGGCCCTGCTCTCTGCCACTTGAGGACTGAGTCCCATCCTTTAGGCCATAGTAAACAATAAATTAAAGACTGATTTCTTCATGGATAGTGGAGCACAACTATTCATTATTAAAGCAGAATCTTGTCCTGGAGCTATCCCACTGAAACATCAGAAAATATTAGTAACTGGAGTCAGTGGAGCTTCTTGTTCAAGAAACTAAGGTAAAATTAGAACTTCCTTTTGTCTCCCCCCGTCCCCCAAAAATAGCAAATGCAAGCCAGAAACCTAAATAAGTTCAGTATGGATATTCTGTGGGCTGGATTCAGAGCAACACCCACTGGGCTATTGAAACCATTGATGAAGAAACAATGCCAGGGCCCCAGACAGGAGGTCACCTTTTTGGGGGACCAAATGGATTGTGAGCAGCAAATAAGTCCCCTGATCCACTTGGCAAATTGTTATGTTGGACTTCCCCCCTGAACACCCAAGGGGTGGTGTTATATCCTTACTGGAGTTAAAATAAGGAAGTCTTTCTTGGTGGAAAGCTGATGGTTTTACCACTCTGCCAGGATTTGATCTATGGTTTGCTGACACTCCCATGCCCTCTGCTGTGCAGTTTGATAATGGCATTCATTTTAAAAAAAAATTAAAAATCCAGGAATGGTGTGAAGACCATGGAGTTGTCTGGGCCCAGTTCTACCTGTCCTACAGGCTTCAAAGTAACAGTGCAGTTGAGAAGTGGAAAGGTCTACTAAAATGAGCTCTAGGGCAACGTTTACACAGAGGAAAATGCAGTCAAGTCCTATTTAAATCTGTTTGATGCTTAAATAAGCAGACACCCACCAGACCTCTAGAAGAACAAGCTCATTTTCTTGCTCTCTAACCAATAAAATGCCTAAACTTCCCCCAGCAGCCCATCATTTCTCTCATGTTCTTATTAACTACCCTATGATGATTAAAATATCTGTCACTTTACTAACTCCTTGAGTAAACGGCACATGGAAAACCTTCTAAATGTGGACTCCCTTTAACTTTCACTGAGGTCTGGATAGTTCCCAAGAATGAGAAATTTCCTAATGTTTCAGGTAATGAATGATACTTGGACAGATTCTTTATCCTGAACAAACCTGGAGTGCGCCCAAGGAATCATGACTTCACCTTTGTAGAAACCTCAGCTGTAAAAAGACGATCACAATACCCACTGTACTTTGCTGACCTTATTTGTACCTCCTTCCTCTCTGTTTCAAGAATGGGATGATAACTGTGTCATTCAGTTTATGAAGTTCATTTCTCAAATGGGTTTTTTACACATACAAATTGTGTTGTTTACAACACCCTCAATCTTCAGATGCTGATGCTGGATGGGTAGCTGAACCTGCTCCTGAAACATCTTGGTACCAACCTAAGTTGAAGTACTCACTCCTCAATTCTCCAAGTTATCAAACTCAAACTTTTCAGGCATATTCTTATGAGAAGAACACATGGTGCACTGCAAATGCCCCAACATATAAATTCAGTCTGGGTGGGAAAACCAAGCAATTACATGTTTCGAGTCCAGATGGTCACTCAAATATTAAAATAGCAAGCCAAGTATTAAGATTTGACCCAATGACCCAATTTGCAGAGGGTCCAGGCAATTAGGAACCATAAGCAGCTAAGATGTGCTATACAATTCTGTGCTATGCTACTCACAAAATTGTGTTACAATGATTCCAAAAATTCTGTTCTACTCTAAGAATAAAATTCTTTGCTGTGCTGATCATCAAATTCTGCTAAAATAATAAAGTTTTAATGCAACTTAGTGCTGTCATCATTCTACCAAGGAAAAGAACCTGTCTGTCCCCATAGTGTTGGGTGACAGCCATGTGGCAGGAAAATACATTTCTACTATAAAATAAAAAAATTTGACCCAAACTCCACACAGACATCTTATAACAGACATAAGTCTAGTGAGATTGCTTTTGAGGACCAGGATGAAATATACATTTAAGTAATTGTGGTATTTAAAAATTAAATCCAAAACCAAACTGAAGGAACTAGATGAAGATCAAGAAATTTAGAAAATTTTCCATTTCCTTTGAAAATTCAAATTATTGAAAACAAACATCACTGACCTGAGGCAAGGACTTGTCCCCACACGCATGCATTTTCAGTTTCATTAATGCCACTTTTGCTGCAGTCTCACTGTTTTTTGCTCCTTTGCGTTTTTTGCTTTTTGCTTCCTCACCTTTTTTAGAATCTGAGAACAATATTATTCCTGTTAGTGTGATGATTCAGACTGTTTCCTGAACATATCTTACAATTAGCCTACTGGGCCTCATTGTATCTCCAGGGTTCCCATCGCTTTCGTGTCTGTTCATGTCCTCCCAAGTTCATCTACCAGATACCTCTATTCAGGAACATTTGGAATTGTTACAGTTCTAGCAGAACTCCTTCACACTGAAAAGCAGACGAACACTATCATGATGTACAGACAGACTGCAAAACCCAAATAGATACAAATTCAAAAATTTCAACAACTGTGGCCAGCACAGCATTCATATGACAGCAGTTTCAGGCCCTCCTTTTTACACAACCCTACTGTCCATTTGGGCAGTTTTATTTATTCTCTTTCCCATCCTAGAACTTGTTTAAAATCTGCAAAACATAACATTATAGGCTCACTTTTTTTTTTTTTTTTGCTATTTTGGTTGTGTAGGTGTAACCCTAACAGACTGGCATGCGCACCCAGTGCAATTGCATTATTTGCACATGAATCAATACGTAAATAATAATGACTAGGTACAGCTCATTACATTATAGTATTTGTAGAATAAGAACAAGACAATACTTCTGAAAGAAACCTGAGCCCTATTTAATCTTTAAAGATTCTCTTCATACTGTTGCCTCATCTCAGCATAGATGAACAGTATTACATATGAGTTTAGGGCTATTTAACCAAGGAACTCCCATCTTTTCTTATTTGGTTGAACCTGACCCATTCAGTGGAGGTCAGAAGTTCAAACAGTCTTCTGAAGAAAATTGCAGAATACATATCCTGCTGTACTTGCCTATAATATGTTTAACTAGCTGCTGGGTGGCAGCCATTCGAGGTTTTGGTGTGTCCAGCTTCTCACATTCGTGGTCTGATTGATGACGATGTCTGTAAACAACAGCATAAAACTTTTAATACCTTTCCCATACACTAATGAACAAGTGTTTATGTTTAAACACTGTTCCACTCACCTTAGACAAAAATGTTTTCCACAGTAGGGACATAAAACTGGCAAAAGCTCCTTTTCATTGCAGTCCTTGTATGAGCATGGGTAAGACCTGTGCTGATCAGGTTTCACAGAATTGTTTCGTATATTCACCTAGACATTAGTACAAAATATTCTGTGTAAATAAACAGATGGTACAGGTACAAGTCACCACCCATCTTTCCCGAAGAACTGTCCTAGCTCTCCATTCTGTTCTCCTACTTTTGTCATGGTTATGTTTAGCTCAGAGTTAGATATAGAACCATCACTCTACTCAAACTCAATTTACTTTTGAGAGGCAGAAAAAGAATAAATTAATTTTTTAAGCTTTTCACATTCATAGTTAATAATACATACTTATATATGTATTCATCTAGTCTGAAAATACACAGCTAAGTTGCATGGAATTTTAAGGCAGGTCATATATTATTAGATTACCTCAGAACACCCATGAGCATCCCGGCTCCTGTGCTGAAGGCTTTGTGGAAAAAGAAGAAGAAACATTTCAGGAAAAGAAAACCATTTAACTATTTAAAGAGTGATATGACCAGTTTTATCACGGGAACACTTCAATTAGATAATGAATCTTCTACAAAGTTTGTTCTAACCTAGGAATTTCACGTCTTGAATGACTGACTAATCATACTCTTTCTCAGTTTGTAAAACATTTAGCTCTTGGAACTTATGCCTCAAGAAAACAAACCATTTCAAGAGAATAAGGACATTAGCACGCTTAAGAATTCAGCTCAAAGCAACTTGAGTTTTTCCATTTTAATGGATTTTCAATCACCATCCACAACAGCAGAAATCCCTTGAGGGGTTTATGACATTTTAGAAGTGAAATCTGCCCTCAGTCTACCTGAGTTTAACTCAGTTGCCCTCTGCTAATCTGAAGTGTAGATCAAAGTGCAGGCCCCGATTTCAACGTTGGAAGAAACTTTGAATTTTTTTCTGGAACTAAAAATACCCAGCTACATCCTTTTATGACATGGTTACTCATTGAGTTGACCTTGGGAAGCCTGTAGATGTGGTGTTCTGGATTTCAGCAAAGCTTTTGACACTGTCCCTCACAGCGTCTTTCTGGACAAAACGTCCCGCATGCAGTTAGACAAGTCCATGATTGGATGGGTGGCTGATGGTTTGGGCTCAAAGAGTTATAATAAACGTGATTGCATCAGGCTGGCAGCCGGTCACCAGCAGAGTTCCTCAGAGCTCAGTTTTAGGGCCAGTGCTCTTTAATATTTTATAAATGATCTGGGCACACATTAAGTTTGCCAACAATACTAAACTAGGAGTAGCTGTGGAGCCCTGGAGGGCGAAGTCTTACAGACAGATTCTGGATAAGCTAGAGACCTGGGCAGTCACCAACTGTATGAAGTTTAACAAGAGCAAGTGCAGGATTCTTCACCTGGGATGAGGTAATCCTGGTTATACACACAAACTGGGGGATGAGAGGCTGAAAAGCAGCCCTGCAGAGACAGATCTCTGTGTTTGGGTCAATGCCAAGTTGAAAATGAGCTAACAATGTGCCCTGGCAGCCAAAAGGGCCAACCATATTCTGGGGAACACCAAGCATGGCATTGCTAGGTGACTATCCCAGCTGTAAGGTGCACTTGTGCAGCCTCACCTTGAGTACTGTGGCCAGTTTTGGGTACCACAATATAGGAAGCATGTCAGACTATTAGAGTGTGTTTAGAGAGTGACCAAGACGGTGAAAGGCCTCAAGAGCCAGACTTAGGAGAAACAACTGAAGTCACTTGGTTTGTTCACAAGGCTGAGGGTGACCTCACTGCAGCTTCCTCAAGGGGGGCAGCAGACTGGGAGGTGCTGAGTTCCTCTCTGATGCCAGTACTGACATGAGGAAATGGAAAGAAGCTGCATCACAGAAGTTCAGGTTGAACATTCGGAAAAGGTTCTTCACTGAGATTGTGGTTGGGCATTGGAACAGGCTCCCCATAGAAGCGGTGACAGCACCAAATCTGTCAGAGTTCAGGGAGTGTCTGAATGACACTGGTTTAGTTTTAGTCCTGCGTGAAGTAGAGAGTTGTTGACTCTTATGGGATCCTTCCAATTTGAGGTACTCTAATGAACTTACCAAAAGACACCTGAACAGCCATCACATACAAAGGGGAGAAAATCTGAAACAGAGATTTGTTTTCAATTACACAGGACGGTTTATGTTTTGATAGTAGTTTCTAACTAATTTTCACGATTAACTTTTGCTTACCTATACCATAGCATAGATATCTTTACAAGGATATTCAGCAACTGCATCTACACTTTACCTAGAAGTGGCTTTTGTAATACAGTTACACTGTTAACTCCCCTAATCAGTAATACAGACAAACACGAGTATGTAAATTATATATACTCCAGAAGTTGGAATTAGGCTTTAAATTAAATTTTTTTAAAATATCAAACTTTGACAGTGGAACATTTGGCTAGCCATCAAACCTACTAGTTAGTTATGCTAAAAGCTTAATTTATTGTGAGACCACTCAGAATACTATTTACTGACATTGGACAATTTACATTTTTATTTTACAGGTTGCCAACTGGACGAGATGGCTCTTTGAAAGGGATTGCATCTCCTCTATTTGACAAGGCATGATGATCCTGCTCCTTCTTCTCTAGCCTTCATATCCTATCATACATAGCATCCCTGTAATTTAAATTGCACATATGTACACACTCCCTACCTACTGCATCAGTTCTTAAAGATAAAATCACTTTGTTGTCCGCTGAACTCAACCACATCACCAGTGGCAGCAAATGCCCTCTATCTAGCCCATTACTTCGCTTCTCCATCCTTCAGATTTGGTGCTAGGGGACCACCCTGAAACTGTATTACAGAGCTCAAGTCCCTACGATCTCAGTCACTTCACCCCTAAGACCGAGGGGTCCCACCAGAAAGCTTTCGGTACAGGCGGTTTTGCTGACTCTTTCTGAGAGATTACATTTTCAGTGTCACTTTCCGAGATAGCTCAAGGCAAGCAGGGAGGAGGACCGGGAAAACAGGGGATTAACCCCCCAGTGACAGAGCCGGGACGACAGGCCCTGGCCCTGGGCCGCACAGGGCTGCAGCAGCACGGAGGACTCCCCGAGCCGGGGGAAGCCCCACACAACCCCCGCCCCGCCGGGCTCACCAGCCCCGCCTCGGCCGCGTTCCCCTTACCGAGCTGGCGGCAGTCGGGCACGCCGCAGTGCTGCCCCAGCTCCAGCTCCGCCATGGCCGCGGCACGAAGGAGGCGGGCGGGGAGGCGGAGAAGCGGCGGCGATCGGCGGGGCCGCGCTGGGGAGGGGCCGGCGGGACCCGCCCCGGGGCGGGGACGGTGGGAGTCTGTCCGCCCGCTCGGAGCGGGAGTCTCCGTCCAGCCGGGCTGAGGTGGGCCCGGAGGCTCGGGAGGGGCTGGAGCGCTGGCAGGAGCGGCTGCTTAGCCGGGTTCGGCGGAAGCTGCGCTGACGAGGCTGTGTCAGCGCCTCACACTTCAGTGAGCGCAGAGCCGCGGCTGGTGCTCCTTGGGCTGTTACAGGGGGAAACACATCTTGTTGCTGTCGCTGTTTGTGCCGTCCCTCAGAGCAGGGCTTCCTCCCGAGGCGGATGGGAGGCAGCCCGGCTTTCCGAGGCGCTTCTTGCATCCTGTGACCTGCGGTTTCCTTAGCGGCGCACCCGCCACTCTTGTAAAAAGCCACAGTCCTTCACAATTCAGGGTTGTTTTCCCAGCCTCGACACGCGTGCACGCCTGAGTGCGCTGCACTCCCGAAACACACCTTCCTGCGCCATGTGTCCAGTTCTATGCCCCTCAGAACAAGAGAGACATGAAGCTTCTGGAGCCGATCCAGTGGAGAGCTACAAAGGTGATCAAGGGAGTGGATCATCCCTCTTACGAGGAAAGGCTGAGAGAGTTAGGCTGAGGAAGAAGTTCTCTACTGTGCAGGTGACTGCCCACTGGAACAGGTTGCCCAGAGAGGCTGTGGAGTCTCCCTCGCTGGAGATACTCAAGAACCGTCTGGACACAATCCTGCGCTCTAAGATGACCCTGCTTGAGCAGGGACGTTGGACCAGATGATCCACTGTGGTTCCTTTCAACCTTACCATTCTGTGATTCTGTGACACGGGGGAAAAAATGTGGGGGAAGCACAAACTCGGCAGCCGCGTCCCCGGCGAGGGCACCACCCGCCCGGCCCGGGTCCGTCCGGCTGCCCCCGCAGCTCCCCGGCTCCTCCCGCCGCCCTGCCCGGCCTGGCGGAGGGCAGCGGCAGCTCGGCCTCGCAGGGGCCGCCCCCGGGACCGCCCCGCCGCCAGGTGCGGTGCGGCCACCCCCGGGCTCAGGAAGTGCCGTCGCGGCTTGTGCCGGGCAGGGCGGTTCTTGCGGGCCCGACAGACCTTTCCGACGGCGGGCGCCGAACCGGGACCGCCGCCATGAGCAAAATCTCCAGGTTTTTCAAGGGGGGCGGCTCGGCCGCCTCCAAGGGCCGCGGGGGGCCTTCGCCGCAGGAGGCTCTGGCCCGGCTGCGGGAGACGGAGGAGATGCTCAGCAAGAAGCAGGAGTACCTGGAGACGCGGATCGAGCGGGAGCTGGCAGTAGCCCGGCAGCACGGCACCAAGAACAGGCGAGGTGAGTGCTGCCCTCCGTCCCCGCCGGGCTTGCGAGGCTTTTAATCCCAGGGCTGGAGCGCCTCTGTGTCCTGGGTCTGTTCGACAGGGGGGACTCGGGGCTCGCCGAGGCTGTGGCAGGGCCGGGTCACCTGGCTCCGCAGGTGTGCGGTGTGAGTCGGCTGTGGGCTCCCAGCAGGTATCAACACACGCGAGGCGGGATGGTCTTTGGCACGTATTAGTGTGTAATATACTGTGGATTCGTTATGGTGGGGTGATAGTCGGATGCTTTATTCCTCGCTAATTTACTGTCTATGCCTCCCTGTGCGATACACAGGTATCGGCTGGATACTCGGAATGCAAAATACTGCTGTTCAGTGTGGGGAGGGGATCACAGCTTGGAGGTTGGGCGGGTGGAAAAGGAGCTGAAAGTTGTGAGGCTCTCCTGTATTAATGAATAAACGCATATTATCCCCACTGATGGCAACTGAGGAACAAACTGATTCAGTGATTTGCCTCAAATCACATAGGATGTACATGATACAACCAAAAAATGAGTGGTTGTTTAGAGCATTAGTGGCTGCTGGTCTGGACTGCTGTTAGCTGCAAAGGAGAGGATACTAAGGGTAATAAGGTCTGGCTCCTGCCTATACTGATGTTGTCATTTCTGGGAAGCAGATGATGACAGTCAGTGTCTTGGGGGTATAAAGGGCTTTGAGAAACAAGTTAATTACTTCCTGAAGTCAGCTAGAGGCCTGTTTGTCTACTCGGAGCTGTATTTTTCTTTAAATGCTTTAAAACAGAAGGAAAATTAGACTTAAAGATTTCTGATGTAACAACAAAGTAGGTTTTGTCTGCTCTGTTAGTTAATAATTTAAAAAATAATGCCATGTAACAGAATTTGTGAGAAGCTGTATGTTAGAAGTGTTTTGGTTAGCCTATTTGTAATACTTTAGCATTTAATAACTATTATCAAAAGTCAGTTTAACTTAACTAACTTTTAGTTAGGAAAAGATTTAAAATCATGGGTCAAGATGGGACAGGTTTGAATGTGCAGTCAGAGGGAGTAAGGCCAGTTGAGCAGCACATCTAAACCAGCTGCTCTGCAGCATGGGTGCTATCAGGGTTGTCACAATCCCACACTTTCTACTCCCCTGGCTTCAGCTGGAGTGTCTCATGTTCCCTTGTACAGGTACTGATCCATCTGTTCTGCTGCAGTGAGCTAGTTCAGGAAGGTGATCCAGCTCAAAACTGATTTGCTATGGGACAAAGTGACCGGGTTGCTCCTGAGGTCAAGTTCATTGTGCAAAAGCCCAAGCTGCGGGGCTGATGCAAGAAAACAGGCTGGTCTTTGAGTATAGCAATTCCTGGTTAAATCCAGACATCCTGCTCTGGAACTTCATCCCAACCTGGACTATAAGCTGGCACATTTGCAGGAGGAAGAAATGCTTCCTGCCTTACTCTTGCCCCTGTGCCGCTCCCTTCCTTTCCCTTAGCAGAGCTCCCTGAAGGGTGTGTTTCAGAAAGCTGGATGCAGCTGTAAAATATTGTGGGTTTTTTGTCTGGGTTATCTTTTTTACGCAGGCTAGTTTAAGTCCTCTTTATCTGGGTGACCTGGAAGCTGCATGGAGTGCTTGTGTACCTGCAAAGGAGAGGATGGTGCACAAGTAGGAATGAAAATTTGTTGTTGGGAGAAGGTGAATCTACTTCTCCTTTAACTCAGCTAGTTGCTGCTGATTTCAGGTATTAGTTGGCCTTGTGCTTCAGGCATGCAGTGTTTGATATCTGAAGCTTTTCTTCCAGATCACTGTTTCCACTTCTGTGCTCAGTATGCAGTTCCCCTGGTTTTTAACCTATGAAATTGTTCATGGAGTGATGCTGCAAACTGGATTGTTGAGCTGATCATAGTTAAAAATAACTCCCTTTTATCTTGCCAGTTTCTCAGGTACCAACAGTTAAGGACAGTTATGAGGCAGGAGTAGGGCATGAATTGCAGCGTGGCAGTTTTTTTCCATGCAAAAAAGGGTTCTAAGATAAACTCACCTTGCTGTGCCAAAGTGCTTGAATTTAGCAGGATAATGAGTGAACTTAAATCCCCAATAATATGTCTTCATTTGATGTGTCAATTGCTTTACAGTTTAGTTGCTGTTGATTTACATATAAGAGCATATTACATATGGTGCGGTGTACTGGACTGTATAGTTCAGAGAAAATCACACAAATGAGAGAATGAAGGCTTTAATCTGCATTGCCTTGTTAAAGGGAATGTTTCAAAGGGACCTCACAGGTAATTTTTAATGTGGGGGTGATTTTTTTATTCTTAATTTTTAATTTTTGTTTTGATTTTTCTTAATTGCATCTGTGGAGAATCCTGTGGAAACTAAAATATGACTGTTCGAGACTGGAGTAAGATTTCTATCTAGAGATAGAAAATGTATCAAATTAGCATGATCTCATTTGATTTCCAGGTGCGTGAGTCTGAGTCAGTAATACTAACACAAGGGAGAGCAGATTCAAGCACCAGCAATTTCTCATATGAGTTCATATGACTCTTGAATGGGTTCATGTGACATCAGGAGGCTTTACTTGATGTAAAAGCTGTAATGCATTAGCTATGCAAATAGATGTGAAACATCACTTAAATACTTCTGGCTTTTCCTTTGTGAAGTCAGTATCTCCGCAGTTCCTGTACCTCATCTGAAATTGGCTATTACATAAGTTTCCAGCATTTCCCATTAATATCTTATTGTGACTAGATGGCTTCAGGGTTTTTGAAACAATAGTGTTTGTTGGAATTTGTCCTGCAGAGGTTATGTGATGATAAATAGTATTTTTTTTCACAGTTAACACTGCCTTTTAATCTCTTCCCATTCCAGCGAACTTTTTTTTGTCTTGTTTTTGGGATTTTTTGTTTGTTTTGTTTTATTTTTTTGTTTCTTGGTGTATTTTTTGGGGTATCTCAGTTTCAGCCAGTGCACAGCTGCCAACTCCATCGATGAACTGGCCTTTCTTCTCCATTATTTTGAAGGTCATATAGGAAAAATTAAAGGACAGAAAGTAATACTGAATATTTGAAAACTGTTTAAAAGGAAACATATTTTCTGAAATGCACTGGTAACTGTGGAGATAACATACATATGAATGTGTGTTGTTTCAGTCTGAAGTCTCTCACAGATACTAAAAAACCCCCCAAAAACTAAATAAAAATAATAAAGTTGAGAGAAGCCATCCAGAATAGGATTAAATTTCAACCAGTTAATACTACTAAGGACAAAACCTTAAAGGAAAGTTGAAATAGCAAGGAGAGATTTACAGGTAGATGCTGCTAACTATGTTGTGTGCTATGTTCGTGCAGTGCTTATGTAGCCATGTAGCATTCCTTTTCAATGAGGTACTTGTAACGAGGAGGCCACTGAAACCAAACAGCAGTGTGGCAGTTGTGTGTTATGGACAGATCAGTCATGCCTGTGGCAGGGTGTGGGACAGACTGGGAGTGAGGGTTTCTGGCAGGGAGATACGAGGAAGCCCTTAGTTGTGTCTTTGTTCTGCGGGTTGCAGCAGTTGTTCTCTGATGTTCACGATGGTGTGTCGTGCCATGAACTGGAATACTTATAACCAGTTCAGTACGTTATTGCTCTTGAATTTAGTTGTTACTTTGTGTGGCTTCCTCCACAAGGCTTTAAGGATTATACATACTGGCAGTGAACTATGATTTTTATGGCCTCAGCAGGATTGCCTTTGGTTGTCCCTGGTGTACAGGAGATCAGAAGTTGCAATCCATTGATCCCTTGCATGGCTGAAGTGGAGGTTTGTGAGCTATATCCAAGAATGAGATCCAGCATTTTCACAATGGCATTACATCTTCTGAAGAAACACTTGTTTCCTTCTTCCTCGGAATTTTAAGGATAACTAGACAATCCATTTATTTCTACTACAGAAGATGAGATTATTGGGGCATCCTGCACTGATGGGTGTTGGTGGTGGGCTTGACAGGTAAAGGTGTTGTTACCACCTGTGCTCTCTTTTCATTGTGATCTGTCATGAAACCATGAGGAGGGTACCACAACTCTTCCTATTTCACTACTTTTGACCTTTCCTTTTGAAACGTGGATACTCAGTGTGGCCAGGATTACTATTGCCCAGCTGGCCATTTCTTCTTCCTTAGTAAAGTATTGCCATAGTAGTGATATTGGAAAAGTGCCCTTCTGTATGTTCAATCATAGGCATACTTAAACTGACATAGTAGTCTTCTGTTGTTCCAGGCACTTATTCTTGACTATAAAATAAAAGCTCACATTAAAAGCAGTTGTTCCTAATCTAAGCTGTATCCTGCTTGCTGGACTCAGAAGTATAGGAAATGTGCTAAAGCCCAGACAACTGTTTACCATTATGAAATGCAGGAGTTGAATCGGCTTCTTTGGAGCACAACAGAAAAAGTATATGATGCTGTTTTTTTTTTTCTTGGAGAAGACCTCCATCTCTTCCTGGTTCAGTTGGTATTAATTACATTTGCTTCTGCTCCTGCTTAGACCCATCTTCCCTGGGCATCTTCCTTTTTGAGATCTTTTGAATGGGCAGCACCATTTTTCAGTGCCATTCTTAGATTTCCATCAAAGTAAGTTTGTGTTCTGTGCTCCATTTCATTATTTTTGAGAGATATGTTCTTCTGCAGTTTGGTAATTATAATGTAGAAGCATTTCAGTCCTGTAAGAGTTGCACAGAAAGTTTAAAATGCTTGTAATGTGCAGTAGAAAAGCACTAAAAATCATGATGCTTCATAAAACACAGAAAAATAGATTTCAAATAACACAGAAATACTCATAAGTTGCCTATAGGAGCTGCTGTAACAAACCACTGTGCAATAAAGGGCATTCATTTAATACAAACCAGGAAAATCACATGGTGTGGTGTGGGAATTTGTTATGCCTTGGTTGATAATGAAGAAGGACGAATTAATTTCCTCCAAAGTGATTTGTTCTGTAAGTTACTGGTAAAACTAAAGAGAAGGAAGATAATATGTTGCACTACAATAATGAGGAAAAGATGTTTATGAATAGGTGAAGTCAAAGACTTGAGCTTCTCCTGTGGTTTCTTAATTTGGGTGTGGTTTAATTAAATGATCTTCAGGATTTTAAAAACAACTGCTTTGTGTGTCACTGCGGAAATCCATTTTCTCTCTGATCAGCCAATACTAACAGCACCGTAGCAGAGTCCCATTTCTGAGTAATGATGACTGGAAATACTGCCCCGTGGTAGATGCTTATTCCAATTGAAGCATTTCTGCATCAGTTGGTTAATGCTCCTCTGTCCACAGGGCTTTAGGGTCCTCTCTGGCACAGCTCGTGTTAGGTACAATTTCAGACTTTTATATTTGTCTGTAATATTTAGCTTCCTAGGAAGAATCCAGGATCAAATTTGATTCAAGGGAAGCTAAGGAAGGAAGTGGCTGATGTGCTTACACTACCAGTAATAAGCATAAATAAGTAGGAAAATAATAAGTAGGTAAGGATTGTTTGGGGTTAAGTAAAAATTATGTATTTTGGAATTGCTGGTGAGAATTTTACAGTTCTCACATTTGCCATTTGCAAGACATCATCTGGTGTTCATGCATGTCTTCTGGAATATTCATGATCTTTGGACCCTCCCCCAAAACCTGGGAAAACCTTAAACTTGAATACCATGATTAATCTGTTATTATTGCGGTTTGCTGTCCTGAAACATCTTACTGCATGTTCTAGAACCTTAGCCTGTGTGAATGCCTATCCTTGCACAGCTCCTGGTGTGCAATTCTCACCATGTTGATTCAAGCATTTGTCAACTAAGCATTAATTTTTCAAGTGTGTTGTTACACGTCAAAAATCTATATGCCCTCTTTGGAGGGATCCTAACTTCATTTGAAAAGTTGTGTACCCCAGTGTCAAGGTTCAATGTTATTGTATATAAGCAATTATTTGAATGGATGGCAACAATAGTTGCTGCTGTTGGTTGAGTCTGGGGGGCTGTAGGGCTGTTGCTTGCAGGCTCTGAACCTGATTAAAAAATTAAATGTAGAAGACAAGGGGAGGAACATGGGTGTAAATAGCATTGAAAAAACAATGGGTTAACTCAGTCTCCTGGTTTTTTTGGTGTTGTTTTTTTTGCCTGGCACATCTGTAGTTTTCAAGGGGCAGTGGTCAGGAAATGCTTGTGACAAGACTGTGTGTGTTCCACACCCTGAGGCCAAGAGAAAGTCCCAAGTTCTGGTAATGATTTACTCTGAGCAAAGTATGCTGCTCTTAACTTAGCGAATATAAAAGACTAATCTCGACAATTTACAAAGATACTGGGGTGTAGCCGAGTTTGACTCTTCCTGTGTCTACAAAGTTCTATGTGTTCAAATTCTAAGGTTTAAAGATCATCTTCCTGAGTGATTGTAAGAAATAGATGCAGCTGAAAGCCAGAGAAATGTGAGTCCTCCTTTGATCCAACCCACCTGCCTGGTTGGGCCATCTGGGCTTTCCATTGCACTTCACAGTTACTGCTGTTGAGACAAAGTTTAGAAAGCAGCATTGCTGGATGTGTCGTTATCATGACAGATCTTCTTATGCTGTCTTCTTTAGTTTTTACTTATTTTTTGCAACTTCTTCTCCTTTCCTCTGTTTTCTCGTTTCTGACTCCTCTCTCATGTTTTTCTTTTTCCTTCCCATTTTCCCTGCTTTGCCTGTGTGCACAGGATGGAGTTCAAGATCTCCCGCAGCGGAGGAAGAAGCTGCTCTTTCCTGTGATTCTAAAAGGACTTAATCTAAAAGAGGCTTCCCAGCATGTTCATGCAACAGCATGTTGGTGATAAACAGGCTGCTGATGTGGTGTGGTCAAAGTTTGTCTCCCTACTAGTAAGGTAGGAGGGTGAGAATTATAAATTCTGCAGGTCAGCTTGGTGCTGAACTACTTGGCCTCGCATTTTGCTATGAAAACACACAGTGCACTTTGCCTCTTCCTATTCCAGCTGCCTTACAAGCACTGAAGAGGAAAAAGAGATATGAGAAACAGTTGAGTCAAATTGATGGGACGCTTTCGACCATTGAGTTCCAGAGAGAGGCATTGGAAAATTCCCACACGAACACAGAAGTGCTCAAGAATATGGGTTATGCTGCACAAGCTATGAAAAAAGTACATGAAAATATGTAAGTGCTTTCTAATAGCTTCCAAGCTGAGCTTACTGACCACTTTCAAACTATTCCATCACTGTAGATTGTTGTATAAAGTTAGACAGTTTGTACTTCATTTTAGTTCAGGAATCTAATGTTAGAAATGCTATTGATGCTGTAGGATTATATTTGGCAAAAAAATATCTTTTCTTAACGTCAGCTCTAGAAGGAGTTTCACTTAACTGGTGAGATCTGTGTGTTACCTGTTTTTTTTTGTCTGTCCTGGCACTGGAGACTGGCCTCTGCCCTTGCTTTGTCCAGAAGAAAATTTATAGAAACTAAATGAACTCTTTTCCTCAGAATCCATAAGATGGATTGTGGGATCCAAAGTACAAGTTAGACTCGAATGAAAATATGACATGGACAAAAAAAATTACCCTCTTTTTTTTTATTTTCTATGTCCTATATTGTTTCAAGGGGTGTTTTCCTGCCTGAATAAACAGAGTTAAATCAGAAAGGTTTTTCTGGAAGAAGCAAACAGGAATTGAAACAATAATGAAGTTAACAATAAGGGGAAGCTTTTAAATGGGGTACAGTTCTCTTAAGTTGCCCTCAGTTCTGGTGAAAGCTTAACATCAAAAAAGATGTTAAGTGACCTTAAGTTTAAAGTGACCTTTAAAGGTCATCTTGTCCAACCAGCCTGCAGTGAACAGGGATATCCTCAACTAGATCATGTTGCTCAGAGTCTGTCCAGCCTGCCCTAGAATGTTTCCAGGGATGAGCATCCACACTTCTTGTGTCAAGTCTAAATTGACCCTCTTTTAGTTTAAAGCCATTACCCTCTGTCCTGTTGCAACAGGCCCTGCAAAATCACTGTCTTTCGTATACTTCCCTTCAAGTACTGAAAGGCCTGTACAGATGCTGGCTTTGGGGGATCTGCCCGGGGCTGGGACTGTTGCTTGGCAGAGGTCTGAGAAGCCCGGAGGGGTAGAGAGACACACTCTGCTGCAGCCTAACTTTTTTTGTAATCCCAAAGTGGAAGAAGTTGGATTGTCCAAAGCACGCAGAAGCTTTTTTTAGTGTAGGTGTTAAGGTCTGGGTGAGGAAAATTATTCCCTGTGAGATCTGCTGTTTATACAGCCGTGGACATAAAAAAGAAAATAGAGTCTGTTTCAGCAAGTCTCTTCTCTAGGATTTGAATGATATATATTTAAAAATATGTTTCTATGTTATCTTTCCAGGGACTTGAACAAAATTGATGATTTGATGCAAGATATCACTGAACAGCAAGATGTTGCCCAGGAAATTTCAGATGCTATCTCAAACCGAGCTACCTTTGGTGATGAGTTTGATGAGGTTAGTACTTCTGGCCTGAGAGTTTTAGATGTTAGATGGCTCCATAGTTATTTGGTTGTGCAGTGGTTTTTTTCTTAAAAGGTGTGGATGTGAAATTCCTTGGTTCTATCTAGGACAAGTGTATATTTTTTATATAAATATAAAAATTAAATAAAAATATTAATATATAAAATATATACTAAAATATATATGTAAAATATAAAAACTACTTTTATTGATACATAAATTTTAAGAAAAGCATTTTTAACTACACTCCTGTAGTTGTTTTTCTCATTTGAACCATGGAAGGAGGAGATCACTAAAACATGTAATTTGTACTACTCTAAGTGGACACTGAAACATATAATTTTTTGTGCTCCAAATAGACATCTGTTTGACTAAGTGCAGTTCCTGTGCCGTGAACAGGCTGCTGTTTGGACCATTTTTTTAAGGTCATTTTTGGTGCTGGGAAATGCAGGTCCTTTCCTTTTTTTTCCAAATTTTCTACAGAAGTAGATGCATTACATAGAAGTAATACCTGTTGGAAGCAATAACGTTTCTTCCTTGAGCTCTTTTCTTCTGACATGCCCACAAGGCATTTAGGCCATTTTGAAAATTTGTTGCAGTAACTTCTATCCAGTACCCCTGGATTTGGTTTTGTATATCTAAGCACGTCATTACTTATTTCTGATCCAGCCATGGCCGAGGACTCAAGGGTTAAGGGTACTCAAAATTCTTGTGATCTGTGAAATGCAGAGCTGGGCATCAGGTTCAGTATCACAACCAGTTTGGTTTTGTTTTTCAGTTTTGTTGATTTGGGATCATGAAGAGTGTCCTGAATATCAAACAGTTCACTCTGTCCCAAACTAATTTGTTCCTGTGTGCCCAAATGGACAAGAAAGAAAAATATAAATGTGATATCACACATATTTGCTTGATTGGGAGGAAGAGGAGGTTTCATTCAACAGTTATAATTTGTTGAAAATACAAATTCTTTGTATTTTGTTCCCATTATCTGCTTTCCTGTTTTTCCACTTTGAATGTAAATAGACTTTCCAAGAAACATGTGCCATTACTGGCACAAGGAATGGGATTTGGCCTGTATAAACTGAGCTTCAAACAACTGAAAAACATACTGCCACCCCAAGCAGCTGTTCAGTGTCTTACTTTTAATCAGTGCTTAACTTTTGGGGGCCTAGCCTTAGTAAGTATATTTTAGATTGATCTGAAAGTTCCTGAGAGATACTAGTCGAAGTTGATATTCATGGTTCCTGTTCTGGGACAGAAGCCATTGGCACACTGGACATCTTTGTAGCAGCACCTGCTTTTGCATAGGAGTCTTAATACTTGCAGCACTTGGGCAGTCAGTGGAAATTCTGGTTTGCAGGCCACTGCAGCTCAAGAGTGCTAGAATCAATGACTTAATTGCTCAGTTACAAGGTGATTTGTGTTAGAGGATAATAATTTAATTTTATTTTTTTGGAGGACATTTTGACCACACACTTGGATGCATTTTCTCTTCACACATGTGCCTTGGGTGTAAGGAGATCGTGGAAGCATGTGATTTCTCCTGCTCTGGACAGGCACAGAAACATAAGGGTTCTTTCTCTCTGGGTTGACACAGTGTATGTTGTGAAGAATGCTAAAAAAGCTCTGTCCTGCCTGAGTAGGATGCTCTCTGCGAGGGGTGATCCTTGCCTGGAGTCTTGTTTCTGATAATCAAATGTAAAATACACACCATCCAGTGGACAAAGCCTGGAAACTGCAAGTTTACGTGGCATCTTCCCTCTGCTCTTGCCAAGGCCTAGGTTCAAGAGGAGAAAGGGGATTTGTTGTAGCAATTGCGATGCTCCACAGCCTACTTGTAGAGCAATTTTTGAGTTGTGGGAAATTAGAAATTAGTAGCAAAGCCTATTTCACTACCTAGTAGCTCTTTGCTACACAGGCATATTTTTCTCAGCCACTTTTGCCCATTGTTTCTTTTGAAACCATTTTGTCAATGTGGCAATGGTCCATTTCTCTACAAATAATGTAACATTTAGTTTCCTTTCTTTGGGAAACTCCAGCCAAGGAGTAGGTTCTTTGCTTTTTAAAGAAGTGTACAGCTTTTTTATTTTTAGCATTGTACAAGTGGATTAGATCATCTGTCCAAATCAGCTTCTGCAGCTAAAAGTCCAAGTGTGTTGTGTGCTTCAAGAGTGAAGAGCAGGACCCAGAGGACAGTTCTGATTCCAGTGCTGCTTTGAAATTGTATATAATCCTAGACTTGTGTGATAAGGTTGAAGCATAATGTTTAATGGCAGTCTACCTTATAACCAGTGGAACCTGTTTCCTTTTTAAAATGGGAGAAATGGCATGTTAAAATTAGAATCCATTGAAGAGTAGAGTGTCTAGATTTGGAACAAACCTGAGGACAGCAGAGAAGTTTTTTCCCCACTGTGTTTGCTTTTAATTTTGTTCCTTGTCCTGTTTCTAACTTCTGTGGTCCTTCTTTCAATGTTCAATTAATGTTTATTGTTACTGCCCATATTTAGTAAAAATTATAATTTTAATGTGCTGAGTTTTGATATGTGTTTTCAGGTATAAATTGTTTCTTCAGTAGTGCTTTGCTTCATGGTGTTTAAATGTGCCCTTGCCTCCGATCCCTGTCAGTACAGTGAATTTGTAAGTAATGTTTTCCTTGAATTTAGGATGAGTTGATGGCAGAATTAGAAGAACTGGAGCAAGAAGAACTGAACAAGGGAATGAGAGATGTCAGGTTGCCAAGTGTTCCGTCCACATCGCTGCCTTCTCGCCCTGGTAAACTGCCTGCTTGCCATTTTACATTGCTCATTATTATATCATGCTGTGAGAAAGGGGAGAGCGAGTTTCAGACATGTATTTAACTCTGTTTTAACTATTTAAGTGTTATAAATTCCTTTTCTTACTTTTGTATCTGTTTAACAGAAAAGGCAGAGTATAAATCTATTTTTTTCTATGAAAGCATTTAGGGCTAAATTCTCTGTAGATTTGGGGAGACAAACTCAGGGAACTTGACCTTGCAGATGTACTGATGAATCTTGAACTGAAATAGTTTGATTATTGAGGAATGGGAAGACCTTTTTTTTTTTTTTTTTTGGCAATTAAATCCTTAGTCTCTTTTAATTAGAGTCTGACCTAGATTCAAAATGTTAGCGTCACAAAGATCCAGCTTTGTGGGGTAGTGGTTTGATATTTGCCACTGGTGTTTTAATTAGAAATGAAGGAGGCAGCAGGAAGCACACATTTAAAGAAATATTTTCATTCCTTTGCTTTCTTTCTACTGAACTGGCTTATTCCTGTATTAAGCTATAGTCTTATTTTTCCTCATTTTGAATTAAGCCAGAGACAGTCCACTTTTACTCCACCTTTCACCATATCCCTGTTGTCCTCTGTCAGCTGAAAGATTTGCTGTGTACTGAGGCTAGTAAAAAAATATAAATGTTTGATGGTAAGGACAGCACACACGTGACACAGGTTCTTTATGGTATGTTCTGCTGCAGAACAGGTAACCTAGACCAGCTCAACTCAGTGACTATACATGTGTTTTGGCAGATGGCATTTAAATCCTGAGAAGTAGTTTCAAACATTCAAACTGAGACTGTGGCCTCATCTACAGAAGTCAGTTGCAGAACAGCTGGTAAAAAAAAAAAATTTAAAAAATTTAGAAAAGCAATGCAAATTGCGCTCTGACCAATTATGGCTTATTCATGCATTGTCTTCCAGATCCAGCTATGGCAGTTGACATTTTTATTAAACCTGGGCCATCTCTATGTACTTCTCACTACCCTAATTTTCTGCTTCATCTGTCTGTATGGTTACTTCAGGCAAAATTAGCTGGTTACAATTATATAGTTTAAGGCCTTGCAAAACTGGCTTATGTTTTCTGAAACTCAGTGCTTACTGTTACACAGCAACAGCAAAATCAGTACAGTTAATGGATCTATGATGCGTCTGGTTGGAGATGCATGTTACCCTCCTGAGAAGATGAGGAAGCTGTGAATGGAGCAAGGCACAGTGACCTTCCCCAGTCACACAGTGAGCCACTGGCATTTGCAGAATAGGGACAGGACCTGTGGTCTCCCACATCCTTCCCCTGAAGGTGGTAGCTGCAGTCCCCACCCCCCCCAACACGGTGGCTCCTGGCCCTGTGGCTGCTGCAGGCAGGAGCCAGCTGGCTGCTGTAAAGGTGCAGGGGAGGGTGGTGCACCCAGCAACAGTGTTCCACTGGTGTTGGGAGAGGTGCCAGTCCTGACACACACAGCCTGCACACAGATGGAGACAGCCTGAGATTGAACCTGGGCTGTAGGGTGTCTGGTTTGTAGGTCAGCAAATGAAGACTATTTGGACAAGGTTTTAGTTTGGTGAATGCAGATCTGTGATAGAAGATTTGTGTGCAAAGGGAGAAGGTGTGTGTGGGATGTGATACAGTGCTAGAGGTTGCTGATGCTGTGAACACAGTAGTTAACTCATGTCACCTGAGCATAGTAAGTTCAGGAATTTCTTTCTCCCTTTTAATAAATGACACCTCCCTTTAAAAAGGGGTGAGTTCACCTGGAGACTGGACTTGCATATGCTGAACCTTCCAGCCCTATTTGGAAAGGTAGCAGGATGTGCAGCTGGCTGGGGTAGGTCACTCGTGCCTGTGTACATGGTGGTGAGAGAACTGGCAGCATTCTTGTGGGTACTTTCTGTCTGTGACAGCTTTTAGAGATTAAATGTGTTTTCTGCAGGAGTCTTTCAGTAGGAATTATATCAGGCCTGTATTTTTAACCTCAGGGTTATGTGTCAGATAATAGTGAGGCAAAACAGTCACATCTCTCATGAGCTTCATTCCTGCATTATCCATGTTCAATTTGCTACTTAGTAAATTGATCCGAGATCTTCAAACTGAAAAGCACTATGCAAGTCCTCATGCTAACAGATAAAATGGTTCTGGCTGTTACATTAGTTGATGGTTATCGTCTTTTTCTCTGCAGTATCAACCAGGAGGAGAGCAGAGGATGAAGATGAAATGAAGAAGCTGGCTGCCTGGGCTTCATAAGAGCACTGTCTTTTTATAACTCTGTGCATTATAGTGCAAGTGTAAAGAGCTGCAAAGCTGTTTTATAACCTTACTGATTTAGTGTGCTTGCACTTCATACAGGCTGGGTTTTTTATGGCTGATCTTACTAACAATACTGTTACTGCCATATTACAAAACTAGTTTAAAAACCAGCAAACAGTTGCCAAAACCTCCAAGCATCAAATTTTTTTCAGCATCGGTCAGAGATTTGTTATTAGTAAGAGGTTTTATTTTTTATTTATATTTTACCATATCTTCTGGTTTGTAAAACCTATGTGCCTCACTTATGCACACATCTGGATTCATTGTTGAAATGAGAAAGTTAAGTAAATCATCAGGGCTCTATACTAAAGGGTTTTTTTGTTCAGACTATTTGAATATTGGCTGTTTTCAGCTCTATACATGTCCTGACTTTCAAGTTCCTTTGAGACCAAGAGCTAATAGCTATTCATTTGGGCATGAAGATTTAAACATCTGCCTGGAGCAACTTATGGTGTCCTAGATATTAAGAGGAGACTCTTCTGTAGGTTTTTCGAAGTGGGATAGGTTATTTGTTTTAACTGGTAAAAATATCCCATGTATTTCTATAGGTCAGCTTGAATTGCATTTTGAACTACTTTCAACTTGGTTGTAGAATTACAGTGATTGAAGAAAATGAAATGTCCAAGTTCATATAGATCGCTGCCAAACAAACTGATTTTCACTAACCCTGTCAAAAATCCAGAAGAGATTTCTGTCTGTTTTTCCTCTGTCTTCTCTTTCTAGGGGGAATCTTTACTTTGCATAATACTCATCCTCAAAGGAATTAGTAACACATTTTTAATGATACAGCTTCTAAATAGTTCTAATTTCTGGTCATTTGGGTCTCTTCTGTTACTCAGTTTATGAATAGAAATAATACCAGTGCGTTGCATTTGAAATGCCTTTTTAACCCTGGTTAAAAGTTCTGGATTACTTGTAAAGTTGATGAGTTACTGCCCAACTGACAGTTTTTTAGCCTGAGGAACAAATGCCACTCTTGAGTGCCATATACCACATATATGGGAAATCACTGTTCAAATGCCAGCCAAAAATTAAGTAGGCTGCTTTGTACTTACAAAGTTTATTAAATAAGACTGAAGCTCTATGCCTGCTGTCAATCACAAGGAAAGAGTAAAACACTGGGGTTCCTGGGAGTGTAGGAAGCAGAGTCCTTGATCTAAGTTTCTTATTTTCAAATGAATTTAAATTATACTGATGATTAAACCACTTGGGGAATAGTGGGATGCTTGGTTTCTGTAGATCTGTAGCAAAAAAAGACTGACCCCTTCGTCTGCGGACTGTAGCCTGTGATTTGTCGGGTGTTTAGCTTTGACAGGCTACAATAGGCTTCAGTGTAGTGGATTTTGAGTTAAGCATAAGGAAATGCGTATTTCTGGACATGGCACACTCAGAACCTTTTAAGATGAGTTCCATGGATGAAACCCAAAATGTATAAACCCTGTGGAGAGATTCAGTTTGTCAGGACTTTCATTATCTGTGGTGGAATTGCTTTTGGTTTGTAACCATATGAAAGGTGAATCAAGCCTTGTCACTTCATTTCGGATAAATTTCCTACTGGAAAAAATTAAGTGTGTGAACTCTGTCCTAAATTTTGGAGGCACCAGGAAAATTGTCCGGTCTTTTTGTGAGTAAAGAAAATCTGGAACTGTTAAATTTTTGGTTTAAAAACAAAACAGAAGGAAAGAAGGAAAGGAAGAAAGAACTGCCATAAATTTAAAAATACATTTTGAACTTTCAGTAGGAAACCAAACACTAACAAAATGTTACTGGTTTTAATGCTTGATGAAATTCAGGATGAGATGCCAGCTGAAAGCAGGATTATTTTACAAAATAACAAATATTTTGAGTTATTTTAAATCCATTTGCTAATTTTTCTGGCTTGAATCCTGTTTGCAAGGTGTGCAGTCTATGCAAGTCTCTGAATTGGGTACAGAATGTATTAGCATGCCCTGGTTGCATCACCGTGTAAGGCTGGCTGTGTGTACACTTGTGGTATTGCTAAATATGAGGCTGTGCCAACAGAGTCCCATGGTTAGCTTGGAAAAGCTGGCTTTTAGCACCTGTTCTTGGTTAAATTAGTAGTTTACCGATACTTGGCACTTAAGTAACACTTGGCATACCTAACCAGAATAGCCTCCAGTTTGAATAGCTAAGCCTCCAGTTTGAAACTGAAGTGACTTTCAGTCTGCTTTGGAAAATGTGGACTTGCTGGTTTTGTGCAACCATTTTCCATGTGAACACCCTTCACGGGGGAGAAAAAATCTTAGGGAAGGTCTCCTCCTTTGCAAGCCAGTGTCTGAGTGCTCATCTCCAACAATGTTTTGGCCAAGTGTTGATCCTGGGAAGCTTCAGGTGTCTTCAGCTTATTGATGTCAGACCAGACACTTGAGGAACAACATTTATGAAAGGTGAAGAAATGAAATTGGTCATTCCTGTGAGCTGCTCTGCTATTCGGTGGGTAGAGGCTGGTGATTCTGGAGAACAGACTCACATACCAGTTCACAGGCTAGGACATGTGTGGTTGGTAAAGCTATACTCAGAAACACTACAGTGATGTACACAAACCAAAATTCACCAGGGACCTCCAGAACTGAAGTGCTTCTTGCTGTATTTCTTTGGGAGACTGGTTTTCTTCAAAGGCAGAGGGGTTTTAGGGATTTAGGGAGCGGTTCTTTCCCGTGTAAATTCAGATAATGCTGGGACAAATGGCTCTTTATTTTTTCTAACATATGTCTCACTTCATGTCAAGATGGTATTTGTTCAGTATGTAAGCAGTTGAGAGTGAATAGTGTCAACCTGTTATTGTAAATATATTCTCTATTAACTGGAACATATTTTACAAGAGAACTGTGGCAGCAGATGGTGTACTGTAGCTGACTTCCTTTCTTGTTCCTTATTTATTTTGAAAATGTTTACTTCTCTTAACAGGCTTGGACATTTTTAACCTGGATAGCTTTAAAAAGGTGAAAATATATTAATAAAAAGTGAAAATAATTAATATATGTAGCAAATAAATATTTTAGTGTCATGTTTGTTTTACATGGTTACATTAAATTTCTTTTCCTATTAGGCAAAAGTGTAAGTATCCTCCTTAGACTGTCATTAGGATACAGTGCTCTTTAGATGATATGAGAATATTCAGAAAAAAATTTTTTGATGTATTGATCTTTCATCAGGCTAGAATTCAAGAATTCTTCAAAGGTGATTTTGTTGGTAAAAACAACCCTCCAGTGTGTATACTGTGGTGTTTTTGCTGCATTCCTTCACACTTAACAGTTGTGTTGTGAGAGATTCTTTTATTTTAATGTGCCCAAAATACCTCATTCTCCCCACCTCTGACCCAAAGATCTCATCATTTCACAAATATGTGTGTTTCACTTTCAAGGGCTTAGCTGAAAGAAAGAACGATCAAGTCTTTTAAACATGAAAAAAGAAAAAAATACTATAGGCAAATATGAAGTGACACAAATAAGAAATGCATTTTTTCATGCATCTCATTGGAATCTCCTTAAAATGTCTCCCATTTTATAGACATGCATTTATATTTGTATATATATGTATAAAGTGCTGGAGCAGTGATTTGAGACCACTGATCATTGTCTGGTGTTGAAGGATTTCACTTGCTTGGGCAGCTTATGTTTGACTGTAAATCCCTAAGGTGTCACAAAATGTCCGGTGACTGCTGCAGCATGTACACGTGCTGGCTGTAGGGGGTGGAAGAACAGGTTGGGTGTGCATAGGGAATATTTCCAATGAGAAAATATCACAGTTTTTCATGATGTAGAGCTTATATTATTTTAATGGTGTAATTTGTTTAGAAACATGAGGAAGGTTTCGTCTCAGAAATTATTTAACAGCAGGGATTAGCGTGAACATCTTAAGAAATTACAAATACTGTAATCTTATGTAGCTGCCCTATTTTCTCACATCTGTCCCCATTGCAGAAACTGTCAAGACCCACTGTCACAGCACTGTTCAGCCAGGTGTATATCGTAGGAAAAATGTACCTGGTTGATGTGACTTTGATCGCAGTTTAAATGGTTTATTGTTTTGTTATCAACATGTAATTTACCTGGCTGTTGCTGAACTATACACTTGGGATCAATAGCTGCAATATCTGCAGATAAAGCTAGAAGATATAGTTTTGAAATGTTAATGTGTGACTAGAAATTCCTGAACAACCTTGTATAGCTAGGATGGCTGTGTCTGGCAGGGTCATACTGGCCCCCCCTCTGCTGCCCTGCTCCCCTTCCTCTCCTGCACACTGCACATCCTTGCGTTTTTATGTTTTGTTTGTGTGTCTGCCTAGATGACTTTCCCTCCCTGCAACTACAGTCTCATGGGAATTCCCCATCTGCAGTGTAATACAGTTGATTGTTGTCTTCCTCTTTGCCAAGATCAGCTTCAGGCAAAAGCCGGCTGGGAGAGGTTGGGTGAGGGACAAGCCAAACCCCTTACACCCGTGTGCTGCTTCACCAGCCGGTGCTACCCAGGCTGTTTTTAAGGCCAGCAGGGCAGTGTAGGTACCCCCTCAGCTAGCTTTCTCAAAGAGCAGGCAGCTCGTTCTCCTAGGATTGAATGGCAGGGTGTGTTAAGTCAAGGATCTGTGGTTTGTGAGCTAAATTTAATACAATAGGTGGGAGGCCAATTGGTCTGAGCCAGTGGTCTGTTTCCATGGAGGTAATGAGTGTTGATACCTCCCATTGCTCTGGCATCAGCATTTGCAGATTTACTGTTTTAAAGGGCAAGGAGTGGGTTCAAAGAGGATTTACATGGACAATCCCCCCATCTCCATCCTGAGTTTAGCACTCTTTCATCAAAAAATAAAATATGCACTTTAGGAGGAATGTGACTCATCAGATATATTTCATGCGTAAATATCTCCAGATGTTTTAGCTTTACTTTTGTGATGGGACTCAGCTTACCCAAGGGGCTGAATTAACCAGAGGCAGCTAGGACTGGTATGCTGCTGTTGCTGCCCAGCAGCAGTGAGCTCCGTCAGCTGCAGGCTGGGACTCTGTGGACCTCCAGGAGGAGCTCTGCATTCAGCATACAGCACGAAACTCCAGCAGGCTTGGAGCCTGCAGCTCAAAAAGCAGGGGTGAAACCCTACCAGCCCTCCCACTGCCTCCACAAATCCCCCCTTTTTCAAAGTTAAAATGCTCTTTTAAATACTAACCCACCTTCCTGGCTGCTTTTCTGTCCTTCTCCTCTTCACCTGTCTGTGGCCGTCTTGCACCCAGCTCTGTTCCCTGCTCTGGACTGATGCAGGAGCTCAGAAGGAGACCTTCATGCAGAAGTTCACCAGCCCACTTGTTATGCACTCATGCCATGACAAACTGGAGCTAAGACAAAGCTCAAAGCTTTAAATCAGTCAAAAGTATCCATTTCCACGGAAAAGTTGACTACTGGTTCAGCGAATTGTGTCTTGCAGTGACTGGCTGCAGCTGAATGTCACTGCAGCAGGCTGAGGACACTGAACTGTGAACAGGGATTTCTTGGTCAAGTCTCAGCCCTTGGGAGGGTTCAGAGCATGTCTGTTGTGTGGTAATGTCAGCACTACCCTGGGTTACCACTGGTCTACTCTGGCCTCCAATCGGGAGGCCTGGAGACACAAGATCTATGACGCCGCTGCTGCTTTTGAGAACACGCACAGGATCACTCTCGAGGAGAAGAGACAGCGCAGAAAGAATTGCGTCTTGTCGATATCAGCTGGGGAGTCTTTCTGCCTGTGCCTTTTGCGACTGGACTTGTCTGTCTCGCATTGGCCTTTTTAGCCATCAGCGCGCTTGTAGCAAGCGTGGGTAGA
>JAWMRA010000078.1:122963168-122984787 GCA_035584735.1 Pseudotriccus pelzelni
GCCCTTATAAACCCACCATGTTGTTCCAATAAACCAGATCAGCTTTGACCCTCAACCTGCACGTTGTGTCTGCGTCTCGCTCCTCTGGGACTTAGCATGTGGGAACTACAACTCAGGGACAAGGACCCACTGGTCTGGATTTATCCCTTGCCCATAACCACGGCACACTTCCAAGCCTCTTCCTCCTCCAGAGCCATAACTGCCCTGCTTGCAGTTTGGGATCTTAATAAGGAATACCAGAATTCCAGCCTGGACTGGATGCTCTGATATCCATTATGAGACAGAAAAGGCACAAGTCACACAAACAGGAAGGGACAGGAAGATTGTAAGCATCTGAGTTATACACAAGACAAATGCATTGCAGGCTATTTTTCTCCCTTTTGGTTGGAGGTTAAAGGTATAAAAAGAGAAGCCTTGCTAGTTGAGTTAGAACATCACTAGATTTCCTAAATTGCAATTTCAGTGTCAGGAGCTGTTCTGTTGCAGAAAGACTTCATGTTAAGAATTTTAATTCTCTGTCACATCACACTTTCTGATTTATCCAGCTAAAGAGAATGACATTTGAGGACTCAGCCATTTACAAAGCTCCTTCAGCTGTCCTGTTACCTCTACACGATAGTGAAAAACGCTTGTCTCAGATACATCCCACCTGTGCATATCCTGCACTTCGGGCAGCCTGAGTGTAACTCTGCCTGACCCTTGTTAAACGGGATCCTTCAATACTAGTATCACTTTATTTTGATGATGCTGGTTAAAACTGCAGTTCAGGGGTTTAAAATGTGCCCACCAGAAGAAAAAAGATGCTTTGTATGTGATATAGGGTCATGCTTAGACATGTCTCATGACAGCCTTTTCCTGACTCTGCAACTACCACCAGAGTGGTTCAGAATTCATCAGCTCAAGAAGAAATTTCAAGAGAAATATTTTGTACTCCAGCTTGAAGCTCAAGCTATCCAACTGGAGACTGATATGTAGCAGCAGGATATATACGGCCAACAGTCACTAGTACTCTGAGATGACATAAATTTGTCATTTGTATCTATTACAAGAGAAGAATACATTATTCTTTTAGAGTTTAGTTTAAAAGAATGCATTTTCCCTACTTTCCCACTCCTCCAAATCTGTACAGTTGCATCAGAAACAAGAGGTAAGTCAAACTCTGGAAGGAGATCAAAAACACTGAACAAAAGCCCTCAGCTCAGTGTTTTTCTTGCAATGCAAAACCTGAGAAGGACCAAGTACAAAAGATTGCCCTTTGAAACAAGACTGGGATAAAGGTTAGCGCAGCAAGGGGTGGCAAAGAAACACCAGTGCTATGGGAGAACATACCTTATAAAGAGGTTCTTGAATGGGTTATGGTAACACAGAACCTAAACCACTCACAGCACAGAAACCAACATGTAGTGGAAATGCGATTCTGGTCAGCAAACGAGTAAATGAATTTTCACTTTCAAAGGGGAAAGTGTAAACTATGGACAAGAAAATCCCCTTTCTCCTCTGCCTTTTCCATTCTCTCTCATCTTTCCTCTAGGAGGTTAAGATCCTATGTGTTAAAAATGTGTTGAAGATAATAAAAATATAGAACAACAACTCCACTGGTCATTACACTGACTGCTCAGCCAGAGTACAAACTGTTTAAGAGACATCTTTTGGATATCGCTGCATTATCAGTTCTCTAGATTCAAATAAACATGGATATGAGCATACAGTTCAGTTACCCAAGCATCCCTTAAAGCATGTCCTGTATTTTATAGGAAAATACCTGGTTTTGAATGTTGGACCTGTGTAGTAAACTGAATGTTCTGATCTCTGGCACAAAGACTTAACTGAAGTATAGAAAGGAATGATAGGAAGAAAGACTCTAAGACCTGGTATTCCATAAATGGAGTGTAACCTACAGGATTCTTCTCTTCTTTGGGTATCTGTGACCTTGGAGTATATTATTTATCTGACATTTCTTTAAAAAACTGATTGCAGCAGCAACTTCAGAGCATAGCTCTTCCAAATTCCTCCCCTAGTATGTAATAGAACCTGCTATAACAGGAAAAAAACCTCTACAAACAAAATCACATAAGTGATATAGAAAGTTCTACTAGAAATGAGAGCTGTTTTTTTTTTCTGGCAGGACAATTGCTGCTGCTCCACAGCTACATTTCAACAAAGGAATAGAAACCACAGAGAGAAAAAAAATCAAATTACTTAGTGCTTTAAAGAGATGCAGACAGTAAACCCAATTTGGGACAGACATACCTAGAACAGCTTTCCCTGCACCATGTAGGCTGCCCTCTCCTACCACTGGCAGGTGCAGTTTTGTTCCCTTCCTTAACCTCATTCAATGGGACTGTTGTACTCACAGTAACTGATGGTTACCACAGCGGGAAAAGTATGGAGTGGGAGTTTTATAAGGACTCATTCTTGATTTAATACTAGTCAGCTAAATCTTAACTGATTTAGGAGTACACAAATCAAAAGCAGCGAAGGGGTATGGGCAGACAGCAAGGGCTTTGGAGGATAAAAAAAATCCTTCAGGATTATTAAAATATGAATTATTAAAGAAAATAAAAACCCCTGGAATATTAACTTGGGTACAGTGTATTAAAATCTAAAACTAAGGGGAAAAAACCCCCACTGTAAATCTGTGGCTGAACTATTAAGACAATCACCTACAACAGAAAAGAACAATGTTACTAGTTCCAAATATTGTATTAATTTACTCTGCTACAATTCCAGTCTGAATACTCCTCTGTACAACCTACAGAGCACAGAATTCCACTGTCAAATTCTTACAAATGAAATAGTTGAAACTTGGCTTCTTCCGTACTAAGATTGCAGCAGTGAGTAAAAAGAGAAGGAAATGGGTCAGGAATAGTGCCAGAATAGAAGCAAGTGCACCAGAAAAAAATTCAGTATGGGACAGACTTGGAATCCACCTTGATCAAGATGTTCAAGGCCCACCATGGGTCAGGCACCTCAAACTGTCCGTGTCCCTTAGAGAGGTAACCATTCATTAAACAGTAACCCAGGTGAAGTGTTATCACATGGCTACTGAACAAGTTCACATTTTCCAGCTCTGTTTAACTAAAAATCAAGGTCCCCTGAACAAAAACGTCTATTCGTGTGATACTGAATATTTTGGGTTAGCAAAATATCTTACAAGCCTCGAAGTTTCCATTCCTTTGCTCTCTCATGACCAAACTGTAAATTATATTAATGCTTTCTTTAGCATCTAGATTTGCAGATGTACCTGCTATGCTTCAGAAATCCTTAGCATATATGAACCAAGCAGCTTTTCAAGATTTTAAACACACTTATAGTTGTAACCCTAACACTATTTTAATGGGCAAGGTTCAGTCTTTTCAAATATGTGATATCTGACACAAGATTTCATGTATTTTCAATAACATGTCAAAACTTTATTGAGTTCACTCAACATCTATGAAGATTCATGTAGAATATAAAAAAAAGATTAGTTCCTTTTTTATTTTAACCTCCAACAGAAGTATAGTAAATTTCCTGGTGTCTGTTACAGCATTCTCATTCCTTTTCACGCAGACAATTTTTGGTACCAAAAGGACTCAGACCAAAAGCTGAGTAACTGTACGAAATCACTGAGGTAAGAAACGTCTCTTTCTAACAGTGTTTTATCCTTCTGCTAGACAAGGCATTAAACGTTTTGGTCTTTTCTACAATGGAAAAAAAGAAGACAGGTGTTTTGTCCATAGTTTTATTTCACCAGGAAGGTTGATACAGTTCTGCATAAAGGTCATTGTAAGCACAGTCTGAAGTACAAAGCTCCCTTTGAAAACTCCAGCACAAAGACACTGCATATTGACAACATTAAACAATGATGTGGGTGGTATAGGGAAAAAATTTAAAACAAAACAGCATTCTTCCTATTGGAAAAGCAGAATAAAACAAGGCACTTTCAGTAAATAAGTGAAGAACAGAAACAAGCTGTATCAAAGATTCCACAGAACTGACCGAGAGCACTGTAACAAAAGTCTGCAGTAATGAACAAGTAAAATACAAAAAGGCACTACATAATCCTCTCCCTGCAACTCCCCTTTCTCAACCAATTAGCCAACTGAACTTGGCACAATGGAGTCTTAATTATAAAGTGCATCTCCTGTCTTAATACATTTTGAAAAATAGGCTATACAACATAGGTACCAACATCCCCATGTGTAAAATATATTGAAACAAAAATACATTGCAACTAGATTCAATCTAGTTATGAACTGTGCAGAAAAAATATGGCTTCTTTACAAGTCTTTCAATAACCTCCATATAATCTTGAATATTTTTAAACAAACATAAATGCATAAGCAAGGTGGTAAGAGGTAGTGTTCTGAGTAAAAGGCAAACTTACTGATTTTATTGTTACGTGGGTATATAGCAAAGGTATCCCAGATTTTCAAAGCAGCATTACTGAACAAAAAGTATTACAGCATGCTATTTTGGGATGAAAATACACAGTGTTTTGGGGGTCTCATATTAATTCCTTCAGTGAAAATTACCAGTTTTAAAATGTCCAACTATAATTCCACTTCGTAAGTACTCTTCTCTTGGTACTGGAAGTTCTCCTATTGCATTGCTTTAAAATTTCCAGGGAAACATTCTTCAACTTCAGAATTTAAAGCCAACACATTCTCTATTCTTATACATAGATGAGTCCAGTTTTACTTCAACAAGCATTAATTTATGGCTATAAGAATACGAAAACACGAATACCAAACAGATGAACACATCAAACGTGTCACAACAGTGGCAACATATGACATGGGAGTTAGATGTGTTCAGTGATTTAGTGTGGAACTTGTCATTCCGCTAGGAAAGTCAGCCAAATTGTGTACGTACACTATCTAAACTTCAGCTGATTTTAGCCCTTATTAGACTTCAATATATTAAATATATAAAGGCTAGATAAAAAATGAAATCAAAGCAGCACTGGGTATATTTCTTACATCAATAATTTGTAAGGATTTATGTAAACATTCAATTGTGCATTCTTGCTCTTTGCTGTAAATTCTTCACAGCTACTCTATGCTCCTACCCACAGATAGATCCCAAACATGAACCTGTAACAGCAGCTGCTGCTCATCTATTCTTCATCCACAGTATATGCTACTTCAGCGACCTCAATTTCTGGGACAGGATTTCCAGCCAAAGAGCCACTCCAGCATGGCTCATGGTTCTCTTTGTCTGAGCTGCAATGACAGATCAATAAGCTTTGTCAAATGGGAACTAGTATGATCCTCCATAACAATTTTATGCAGACAATCCACAAAACGCTTACAACGCTTTTTCAATTTGTCATATTCCAGATCTAAAATTATCTATCCTGAGGGTCTTTATGCAGCAGAGGTTCTTATTTGTGTGCAATAAAATGCTGAATTCCTCAGCTGTGCAGAATTTATGCAAGACCAAACATTTTAAAAAACATACTTTAAGAATAATAAAATATAAGTAAAATAATAGTATTTACCAGCTGTCATCACCCAGGGTACCCTGGTCTGCTTCTACTGCAGAAGACTCCACCTCACCACTGCACTCACTTTCTTCTCCTGACATTTGGCGAGTCATTTTTCCTAAGGATAAATCCCTACAACAGATAAGAACAGAGTACCACCAATCCATAGAGCAAACATTCATCACTGAAGAACTGTTTGTTTCATTTTAACCTTTGCAGTTTCTAGGAACCTCTCAATCTCACTCCTACATGCTCCATTTCTTTTAGTAGTTCAAATAGGCAGGGTCTGCACTGGGTAGCTATTAAGGCAGTTTATTTGCTCCGTCTGCTCATTCCTGAACTAAACTCAGTCCTCTGAATTTCTGGGCTACCAAGACAATTAGAGTGATGGAGCACCTCTCCTATGAGGAAAGGCTGAGAGAACTGGAATAGTTCAGACTAGAAAAGAGAAGGCTTCAGGGTGACCTAATTGTAGCCTTCCAGTATCTGAAGGGAGCCTATAAGATGAAGAGAGACTATTTATAAAAGCATGTAGTGCTACAGGACCAGGGCGAATGGTTCAAACTTAAAGAGAGCAGGTTTAGATTAGATATTAGGAAGAAATTCTTTACTGTGAGAGTGGTGAGGCACTGGAACAGGTTGGTCAGAGAAGTGGTGGATACCCCATTCCTGGAATTGTTCAAGGCCAGGCTGGACGGGGCTCTCAGCAACCTGGTCTAGTGGAGGGTGTCCCTGTCCATGGCTGGGGGTTTGGAACAAGATGATCTTTAAGGTCCTTTCCAACCCAGGCCATTCTATGATTCTCTGCTTGCATCACAATTTCATAGCTTTACAAAATTCAAGTCCCAGAGGACTTTAGGTTAAAAATGACAAGCAGAAGATCTAAGCGACACCCATCTTGCCTAAATGTCAGAAGGGGGTTATAACCAAAATGTAGTCAGAAGGAAGACAGGCAGGATGATAAAAAGATTTCTTCAACAGTTTCTCAAGTTTCTCACTGTAACTTTACAAAGTCACATATTACGTTTCAGAACAAAGAGAGAGGTAATAATTTTTTATTAATGGCAACACAAGATAACAGTCCAACTAGCCTGTATATAAATGGAAATACAGTCATGTTAATTGACCAAGGAAATCTTTTCTTCCAAAGCATTGATCTGTGTGGAAACCATACATCAATTTAGAACTGAAAGCTGTGACTTGAACTGGAAATAAAAACTTGTGATCCATTTTGTGTTGAAAGTGATATTACTGTATGTCACCCCCTTTTTAAATTACTCTACCTGCTGTTTCTATTGTTTTATTTTAATGCATGCATTTTAAGTAATACCTCAGCAGTATTCTTTAACATGATTATTGGCCAAAGCCAGCAATATATAAAGGCCTACAAATCTCAGGTCTTGTCCAGCTGTCATCCCCTTCTACCTCATGCACATTTTAGGCACTTGGCCTTTAGAGTGTGTAGGCGTAAGATGCTTAATTCTTGGCGGACATCAGATAAAAATTCCAGACTCAACAACCCAGGGAGTATTAAAATAAATTTTATTTTGAAAATTTTTTTTTTTAAATTCTGTCACTGTTCCTGGTCATACACACACAGAGGGGATGTTTTTTCATCTGATCTCATTATTAGGAAGAAATTCTTTACTATTAGGAAGAAATTATTTCCTGTGAGGGTAGTAAGGCACTAACTGGAAAAGGCTGCCCAGAGCAGCTGTGGATGCTCCATCCCTGAAAGTGTTCAAGGCCAGGTTGGATGGGGCTCTCAGCAACCTGGTCTAGTGGGTGGCATCCCTGCCCATGGCAGAGGGGTTGGAACAAGATGATCTGTAAGGTACCTCCCAACCCAAACAGTTCTGTGATTCTACAAAATTCTAGTGGGACCATGGGAATTTACTCTTTTGCTACGAAAATGCTGCAATGCCTGACTCAGCAGCTCTAGCGGGACACTGAATAGCCCATCAACTCGCCTGCCACTGCTACAAAATTTAGTGGATAGGCACCATAATACTCCACCATTTTTTCCTTGGGTTTAAATGGACAATCTCCAGTGCTATTAAATTTATCTTCAGCATCACTTTTAGCAATTCAGAACAAAGTTTCTCAGTCATTTGTACTAAATAACTTTTAGCCAGCATATGAGAAACAGCTTACTGAAAATATCGCTTTGTGTGGTTATGTAGGGAAAATGTTTTCCAAGAATGTGTCTAAAGCTGGTACTTGTGACTAAATAGAAAAATACCTTTATGGAGATAAACTCCATAACCCCATAAACTACTAAACCCCATAAAGTCTCTACATACCTAATTCTTCTTTCAACAGCATCTATATGAAGTTGCTTTTCACTCAGCAATTTCTTCAGTGATTCAACTTCCCTTTGTTTTTCAAGCAGTTCTTTTTGTAGGCGGTAATTTGTTTCCTCTAGAGTTTCACAGAAAGCCTAAAAGACAAATTTAAGAGCATCTTCAATTTAACTTCAGTGGACTGCCTTTAGTTTACTTTCTTTTAGAAATACCAACCTGTAACAGAATTGTAGCTGCTTTTCTTCAGGCTGATTACTATAAAAAGCTATATACATTTTGAAAAAAGTTCTGTCCTTAATAAAATAATACTGCTTTGTTTTGAACAGTGTATTTATTATACTAAGCTATACTAAGCTGCAATGCAAATTCTTTATCACATCATTTATTTGTCTCACAAAACTCTAAAAAGAAACTTTAGAACAGTAATGCCTGATTTTGAACCTTCTTGCCTATACAGAACATAAGCTGCACTCCCTGCTCCCTTTCCTCCTCATAAAGCTTTGCTTCCCCAGGACTTGGAAGTCAATTTAAAAGTATCTAATTCTGACGATGCAAAGAATATTTGGACTGAGTACATGTTTGTTACCCAAGACAAAGACAAAGCTCTACAGTTCTGTACCAAACACCTGTTACAACTATGGAATTATGACAGTTAGAAGACCAATACAAAAGCATTTTGAAGAAGTTTAATGGAATGCTGTGAACACCAACTACTCAGCCATGACAAGTATGCCGTGCTCCTCTGCTGAGCATGACATGTATTTATAGTACACCCTGATGGATTTGACAATGAGCAATCTCAAAACTTAACATGATGAGCCAGTGTCTAATGCAAATGAATGCAGGAAGCGACAGAAGCCTTGGCACAGAGCCTGCTCATCTATTACTGGAAAGCACAAGTCTTGCAGCAGTACTGTGCAATTCTGATTTAATAATTTATATGTTCTCAATAAGTAAAAATCCCATGTGGGCTTTTTTGGGTTAACGTTACCTGCAACCAACCATTAATTCAGAGTCCGACAAATGTAAACATTTTATATGAGCTCAGTTAAGAACAATGCTGTTAAGACCCTGTTTTCCTGAAGTTTTAAAACAGTCTACAAACATCAAAAAGATACTATCCTTGGCTTTAACTGAAGCAGATTCATCATCCTCAAAATGTTAACTTTTCCTGTAATTATACAATTTAAACAAACACAGAGTTTTCCAGTCCAGTGACCATATTTTTTCGTTGAATTTTAATTTTTTTGATTCAGATAAGAAATTTATCTTTGTTGACAGACACTGAAGACCAGTCATCAGTTAAATCACAATTTTATTCATGTCTACTAGAGCCAAGAACATGTGGCATGCAATTTACCCTTCACACAGCATTTTTAGTGATTGCTTTAGCTATCACTCCAATTAAGCAGTCATCCTGTTTCATCCAAGTCAATTAAGTAAAGTTTACTGTATTTTGTAAAAATATTCGGTGTTGCTGGCCCCTATCTCAAAACTGGCCCTTATTTAAGAATATAATGTAGTTGTATTATTTTCACCTTTTTATTTATGTGCATGGAAATTTCCCTATTCACAAAATAGCTAAAAATACTGCCTATGTGTTACAAACTGTTTCATTGCTCTGTCTTAGAACTGACAAAGCCTTTTGGAAAAACTCATCTACAGTGCAATCTGGGTATTAGCTGCCCAAGGAAAGGAAGTCACTGTTCTCAATGAGTAAAAAAAACATCAACATATTCTGAAGGAGGCTGTAATAGCAGAAAGGTGAACCAAAGCTGAGAAAGAGAACTGTGTGTAATGAGGTATCTTGGTCTTTAAATAGCTGGAAACCTGGAGTCTGGGACAGTTCTAACACCCAGGTTGGACCAACTTTCCCTGTAGCTCTGAAAGGGCAACAGAACTAAACCAGCTGGAAGGCAGCTTTGCTTCCTTCTTCAGTGGATCATGAAACACAGACGGCTGAGAAAGGATCTGTGCACACAACTACCAAGGATATGACCAAAAAGATTGCTTTAGTGAATATTTTGTCTACTTTTCTGTGATTAAATTTCTGTAAGGTCTAGTTAGCTTCTAATGGAGGATGTACCTGTATCCCTCCCCCTAAAAAAGATAAATATGTTTTGGCAAGTCCTTATGGAACTGGAATAGAACAGACATAAACCAAATAGAAGATATCCATATTTCCATTATCAGGAAAACAGTAACAGAAGATTTTTTTTTCCTGGAAATGCTTTGTATTAAAAATAGTAAGGCAAAACAGAAGTAATTTTTGAGATACCTTTAAAAATGAACTCCAGGAATCAGTATGTGAACCTTAGTGATTTTCCTGTAGTGCGGCAGTTTAGGAAAGGAAAAGCAGCAAACTGCAAGGGATGAGTATAAGACACTTTTGGTATTTGGTAGGAGTTCAGGCTCCTAACAGCCAGAAGCAAAAACCATGACCATGACCATGGATTTCAGGTTGAACAGACTTCAATCTCTTCAGAAACCTGCTTGCAAGAAAGAATCCAAGGGAAACTACCTTGGAGAGAAAAATAATCCAGGAGAGCTGGTTGATATTTAAGGATCACCACCTTCTGGGTCAGTAGGTAGAGCTCAACGAGTATGAAATCAAGCAAAGGCTGCAGGAGGCCTGTATGGATAAGCAATGAACTCCTAACTGAATGGACACATAAAAAGCAAGTGTACTAGGGGTGGAAGCATGGAGAGGTGATCCAGAAAGAATATAAGGTTGCTGTCTGATCTTACAGGGATCTGTTGTCTCGACTGGCCTTCAGTAATTCCAGATCTCTGCAGCCAGATGAAAAGACAAGGAAGGGCATGACAAATCTACCCTCAGTGGAGAAGGACCAGATCAGGGAGCACTTAAACACCTTGTACATGCAAGTCCATGGGGCCTGACAGATTGCACCTGTGGGTGCTAAGGGAGCTGGCTTGTTGTCTACCAGAACCCCAGGTGATTCAAATACCATAATAAAAGATAATTAATGGACTTGAGCACCTTTCATGTGATAAAAGGAAGAGAAAGCTGAGAGACTTTAGTCTGGAGAAGAGAAGGCCTGGAGTGATCTTATCTATGGGTATAAATACCTGATGGGAGGGACTGAAAAAGAGGGAGACAGATACTTTTCAGTGGTGCCCACCGACAGGACAAGAGACAATGAGCACAAATTAAATCCCAGAAAATTCAATCTGAACACCTGAAAACACTTCTTTTACTGTGATGGTGATCCAAAACTGCAACAGGTTGCACAGAGAGGTTGTGAAGTCTGCTCTGTAAAATACTGAAAACCTGACTGGACATGGTCCTGGGCAACCTGCAGTAGCTGACCTTACTTAAGCAGGAGGGTTGGACTAGATGATCTCAAGAGGTCCCTTCACATCCTTGTAATAAGGTGGAGTGTCCCTTGGAGAGCAGAAGTTTAAGAGTTGTCTCTAACAACAGAATACAGCTATTTTAATAGTTTGATTAAATTTCTGTGATGGGAGACTAACACTGAGACTTCACCACAGTAGGCATTATCGAAATTTCAATGAAGGCAGCACTTAGATTTTTAAATTATGTGAACAAATACTTCCAGTAATTTTAAAAATTTTTCATCAGTTTAAATAGCAACGATGAAAAGTAATCATACAGAAATCAAATATGAGCTTGTAACAAAAAACACACACATAGTAACATAGAAAGAGCCAAGGCACTCCTACTTACATTAAAAACAAACTGGTAAATATAAGTTTAGTTGAAGGAGCATCACTTAACATTCATAATTTCTACAAGACTAACAATATTTGTACAATTCTAAAAGACAGTTATTCTGTAAAGCAAGAAAACTAACATCATCTGTTCTAGGCGGACTCAATACAGCTCTGCATGCCAATGAAATTTACTTCTAATAAAATAGGCTGCAGCACACAGTATTATTTGTTCAATGTGCTCGTATGCACATTGCAAGGCTACTGTTTTACAACACTACTTGTCATTAATTAATTTGCAGCAAGAACACTATTTCTGGTGGTCATTACATTCATTACATGGGAAGGTGTCCCTTCCCATGACAGGCGTGTTGGAACTAGATGATCTTTAATCCCTTCCAACCCAAACTATTTTGTGATTTTATAGCAAGAAACATTTCACTACAAGACCTGAAGTCCAAGCCATAAGCACTGTAACAATGTGATGAATGTAAACTTATAAAATCTCTCCTTATATTCAGTAGTTCCCTTATATAAACAGTTGCAGTTGCCTTAAAAAACAAACTTCATCCACGGCTCATAAAAGACAAAAAAGATGATATATTTTGGGACAGGGATGAAGTACAGCAGTCAAAGATGATCAGTGTGCATCAACAATCATACTGGACCCGTTTTACAAAAACAACATTTTGTGATTTTTGTGAAAGAACAGAAACAGAAGTGCTTCATTCCATACCATGCAACAGATCTTACAATATTCTAACAACAACTGCCTTTTGTGTTCTGATTTCATCCTATTGCTTAGCACTTACCCTGCTCTCTTCTAGACTGTCAAAAGGACCCGGAGGATCATCCAGACAAAGAAATTCTCTCACTGCAAGGCTTTACCAAATAAAAGAGAGTGAATTACTAGAGCAGAAAACCAGCAACAACAAATATGATCATACAATGTAAGTATTTCTTTAAGGGACACAAACACATAGCCTCAAATTTTACCCCCAAGTAGGCCAAATAATGTTAAAGTATTAAGTCTCAGTCATATGCGTTCACCAGGAAGAGTATTTAAAATGTAACTTATGAAGATGAGTATGTAACTTCAGAATTTTATTTTTTTTTTAAATTTTAATTCAATTTGTTGCTACATGACAACTGACAAGTTTATCACTTTGGTATTGAAGTTGTATGAAAAATTCCCCTGGTGAAAAATAAATATAAGATGGATGAAAAAGTTTGCTGTTAATGTCCATATGCAGATCCCTTCAGATAGTATCGGGGGAACTAAGCATCAGTACTGAATCATGTCCACCTGTCTCCATTTTGCTAAGATCATAATCCATTGACACAGTATATAATTTTTATATACACAGTACTCATTTTTATACATTCAGTAAATAAGTTTTATATAAAGATGAAGTTATAAAATAATAAGAGACAAAGTTAATGTGCCACGATATACTACACAGCCATCTCTAAACATACATTTAATTCTAAGTGGAATGCATTAGTTTGATGTAAAAGCTGTCATCCCCCTCTATGAATTGTTTTGCAGAAGTCGGAAGAAGGAAGTATGTGTAAGCCTGTGGTTTACTACAGAGTATTTCAAGCATCTTGCTCATTCTACCTTCCAAGTTTAGATTCCTTCTTAGAGAATTCAAACATCTCCAAACACGTCCCTTCAGCCACGTTTTCTAAGACTTTCCTGCTTGGTTGTATTCATTCTTCTACAAATAACCTCCAGTCAGAACACTGTGTTCACAATTAATTAGCAAGCAGTAACATGAGCAATGCTGTGCTTGCACTCACTACTTTAAATCCTACTGCAACGAATGCACAAAAATGGACGATGTGAACCTAAACTTAATTTCCTGTCTCCTCCTCCCACCTCCTTCACCCCATGGAAACGCGAGGGCAAAAGGCAGTAATTTTCTGCCTTCCACTCATTCTCTGCATTTGAGGTAGACACAAAGTACAAACACAAGAAAGGAAACTTTCACTCAGCTACCAATCTAATCAAACAGCCTCAGGTGTGGCAAGCAAAATGAGGAGAAATTTCTTCAAACTAATTGATTACAGCATCACTTTTAGTTTTCTAAAAAGGCTCTTAAGAATATTTATCTAAACTACACTGAATGCTTATTTTGTTGTTGATTTTTGTAAGTCTGCTTTCACACGCTTACTGCATTTGTGTAGAAACAGATGACCAAAGGTTGGTGAGAAATCTTTGTATCTACTTTTACCTCATCAGCCTTTACACCAAACTGTTTTTTTTTTGCTATAATCATCTCTTTCCCTACTTAATTTATGCGACAAATGTTTTAATTATCAGTCCATGATCTGTGCAAGGCATAAGCCTAAACCTTTACTACTAAAACAGCTTCTCTCATGTACTCAAATAAAAAATGAAAAATTCTGTCACCTAAAGCAAGATTATCACTCCAATTAGCACAAAAGATGATAGCTGGCAACAATTCATCAGGGAAATGATCAGAAAACATAACCTGAAACCAAATGAAATTTATTCAGGCATATAAAGTACATTTCAAGGAGAAAAGCAGTGTTGGTTTCCCCTGGCCTTCCAAATAGTTTAATATGTTTGAGATGACCCTTTTCCGACATAATGCTCAAGTCCATTTTTTTAAATGAAAAGAACAATTCAACCATTAAGACGCTGAAGGAACTCATATTTGCCCAATATAGAAGAACTCATGTGGAAAAACGTCTGCTCACCATTTTTCCTCAGCATCTTAATCCTTATTCACATATGCAGCTCAAACATATTTTAAAAGTATTCAGTAATTTTCTTGAGTTATTAAAGGGTAACATTAACATGGCATAACACGGAGTAATGCTTGTGAGTGAAAACCAAAATATCCAGAAAAATAAATGTAAAAAAATATCTAATCTACATATATCATTTACTTATATCAGGTTAAACTTTTTTGCTTTCCCTGCGGCTGCTGGCAGAAAACGGTGTCTTTTTCTACAGTTTTAAAAACTGCTTCAAATTGAAAGCTGTAAATTCATTATCTTACACAAGGAAGTCAGGAAACCTAAAGTCACAGGTCACCGAAAACATTGCTTCTTTACCTAAAATAGGCACTTGATGGCATAAACATTTATCTGCAGCCTGGCTTTACTCAGTCTGCTCTGACCCTGCTTTCCCCTCCATGTGTTAACACCTCTTTCACTTAACAAATAGAAGATCCTGCCTTAAAAGTATCACAGAAATCTTTTGTATCACAGGTGGCAGAGCTTCCTGTACACGGCTTCTTTCTTTGCTGCTGTGCTGGCCGACACCCCTCTCCAGAGAGGCAGCAGTGCCAGCATTAGGGGCAGTGTGGCACACAGGATCCCTGACTCAAAGCTGACCAAGCTTTTTATACAGGGTGGAGGCAGGAGAGCTGTGTCTGTAATCTCTATAAAGCCAGATGACACTTCTGTTTAGCAGGTTAAACTTCTTTCTCCCACTTCATGAGTTATATGAAATTTTCCTGAACACATTAAACTCTGGGAGAATTTCAATTTGATCTTTCATTGACACTTTAATACAATGCAAATATGAGAAGAAACCCATAAAACAGGCGCTAAATTTAGTCCCCTTCACACCATCCTACATTTTATCTCTAAATTACTTTGTGAATCTAGTTTTATCAAAAAATAGGTATAACCAAATGAGGTCTTCTACCCCTGAAGGGCAAAATTCCCACTGTCAACGTCTCAATGATAATAAAGCACATAAAGAACAAAGAGAAATAAAAACTCTCCAAAGAGAAAGGGCTCCGGTTTCAGTGTGACTCGAGCACTTTGACTTATTTGCAAAACTGTAGAAGTAAATGGTGAACTTGTAAGGAGAAAGCATGGTTAGATTCTCACCACTGTTTATGTGAGGTGCAAATACTAATTTCCATTAATAGTAACTTTTATTCTGTGATAAGTGGGTACAAATATTAATAAATATTTGTAATAATAAAATATTTGTAAATAATTTGTAAAAATAAATATTAAGATGGATCAAACCTCACTAATTATAAACATCTCCTGAGGAATTCAGACCTTCCACAGGTTATACTAGACTACAACCTGTATCCATAGGTTATAAAGTTTCTTAAAAAACTTCATCTTTCTGCAGAGTCTTACACAGCCAAGATCAGAATTCCCAATATCACATTGCAGGTAACTACTATCTGTTCATTAACCAAAATACAAAGTGATTCCACAAACATTTTATTTCCTTTTTGTATCTGAGGAGCAATGCAGCCTGTAAGTTATGGTTTGGGTTTTTGCCTTAAATTATGACACAGTATTCTGTCCAACTTGTTCCAGTATTAAGATATAAACTAGTTGAAATACCAAACTAGTTGCAACAACATGAAGCATAAAGTCTTCAAATCCATTTAAGTAGTCTAAAAGTCCTTTCTGCCCACTAGTCTGTCTCCGGCAGCATAACAAAAGTGACATGTAGGGCATATTAGAGAATAATTCCTTTTTTTTTTTGGCACACCTATAATTGTGTAATTTGGCAATCAGGAAGTTCTTAAACTTCTTGGCTGCATACTTCACCCATATCATTATATTTAATAGCCACTGACACAGAAGCTTACAGGCTGATCTCAATTTCTTTTTGAAACCATTTAAGCTTTGTCTTTGACATCTCATAACAAAGCTTCACCACTCAGTGTGACATACTGCAAGATGACTATGAATCATCCAAATAGTAACGTTCTTTACTCACCTTCCCTATCCCCTTTGATGACTTCACATGCCTTGTTTAGCCAGCTCTTACCCAAGACAACAGGCTAAAGAGAAAAGAACTCTTCTTGCAGGGAAACTTTTCTGTAGCTTCATCTGTTGCTTACCTTCTCTGTACCTCTAGCAGACACTTCTTTTGAAACTGAATGCTGTTTTTTACCACTGGACTATGTGGAAGTACAATTGTGATTCCCACAGCAATAACTTTTTTCCCCTTTTAAGTTCCTCTAACAGTTTTAATGAAACTTTTTCACTACTGTTGAATATTGAAGTGATTCAGAATACCAGTGATATCAGTACCAATAGTTATTTTCCAGGTTGTAAAAAAGTTTACAAATCCGCACGGATGCACTTGCTGTCATTTTGTACTTCAAGACAAAAAAATCAGAATTATGCTCTAGTCATCTTCCAGCTTTGGAAGAATCTTCCACTTTGTATGAAAAAAGATACTGCTCAAAGAGACTTATGCACTTTGTTGATTAAACACATTATGTTTTTTAAACTATTAGGAAACTTTTTATTTGTGGTTTCAATCTACTTACATATAGCAATCTATAGTCGTACTCCTATTACCACTGCATCACGTAAGTTAAAAACCTGTATTTTAATTTTCATTTTAAGAACTGATTCTGTAACAGTGTAGGTACTTTCCACTATGAAAGCATAACTTTTAATCCTAGTATAAATTAACAACATATCAATTCCATATTAAGCACAGAGAAGTAATGTTTTAGGAGTAAATATGGGATTAGTCTAACATTTGAAATATTAAAACTTCTAGTAGTAATCCATGTACAATTCAATATACTGCAATTTTTCCCTTTTGTTTATGTTAAGATGGGATTACTTTAAAAGGACACTAAATAATTCACATAATGATCAAATGCACAAAATGAATGCTAATTAAATCCCTTGCCACATTGCTCAAATACACCCTGCTAGAGTCTAGTTGATAAGAGCAGTCTGGAAAGAAAAAAAACTCCACAAATGCAAAGACAAAGTTTAATCACGTACCAGTTAGCAATATCTTTATGAGCTACTAGGTTCTGGAGGAATGCTTGCAGTCCCAACTGTCGATCTTCTAGGAAGTCAGGATTATAATTATCCTTGAACCAGCGCTTTGGTGGAAGGGCCAATCGAAAGCCTGGAAACATATCTTTTAGCTGAAATTGAAATCAAACCCAATTAAAAACCAAACCAAAACAAATCACCAAGAAAAAAGTCTTGCCAAAATACCCATTTTGACACAGGCACTGACTTTACTCAGAATTACAAGATGTTTTTGACTTTTGCTAAGTTCAAGTACAAGGTAAGTCTCAACCATAAGTACAATCCAAATTACAGCATGAATTGTGGACACAGTTCTGTCACTTGCTGTGCTGCCTTATGCAATCCAATGACCTCTCAAATTTACCACACAGAAATAGGAATGAAAACCTTTGCTTTGTTATTTAATGTCCAGTATCACATGGGTAAGCATTTCAGTGGTGTTTCTTTCAAAGGACTCGGGGACAATAAGTACTATCTATCTGTCTATCTGTCTATAAAAATCCATTACAGATCTACAACTCTGCAACTTGTCTTTTTTGGGGGGCTAGCACACTAAATTACAACACTTGCCTGAGATACTTTTAGTAAGGAGTAGCTCTTTGTACACCCAGAATATTAAAATTTCAATATGCATGTATAGCTCAAACCCTAGTAGTAACATGCAAAATTGTACTGCGTTACTTAAATAGCAATGGGGTAAAGTCAACATTAAAAATATCTAGAATTTTTTAAATTCAGAAATTAAATATTCAAGTGAATGGAAGCATAAAACTATATAACAATGGACCTACCCAAAGATGCCAATTATTTTTCTAATATGCTTAACTACCAAAAAAAATTAACACTTCCATAAAAAACCAATTTTTTTAAACCTTTTCTTAGAAGGGATTCTTGACACAGAAAAATCTTGGAAGACTTACAACTAGCAGGAAAATGCAAACTAATTTTACAAAATCTGATATCCCAACTACCACAAGAATAGTTTAATCTTTTTTTTCTAAATACAGGATCAAGACAACTTTTGTCAGAGATGTACTGCATACACCTAATATATTCACATGAATGTTACAGTGGCACAGATTTTAGAATCTGCCTTGAACACAGTTTAGCACAGTGTTTATGAAGCTGCAGTCTAATTCTTCAGTGGTTGTGCGGATCCTTGCTGAGCAAAATTTAACCCTTCTGACAATAAGTATTATCTATTCAACTACTCTTAATGGACTAATGCTAATGGCTAATGCTAATGGCTAGCTTTTTCAGCAGGTTAAGTTTTAATAGATACTGCATTTCAGATAGAATCTCTCCACACAGTTTCAAGGAAGAACCACGTTAATGGATCACCTTTACTGATATAAGTACCATTTCACAGCATGAGAAGGGTGCCTTTTAAACATCACAAGTATTGTATACTGAAATATCCCACGATAAATACAAGTTTCTTATGTATAGAATAATTTATTGTCAAAGACTTGCTCTTTATTTTTGCATTTAATTATTTAAGTGTATGTTTTTCTCTTACTGAATTTCATCTTGGTATTAGACTCCTCTTGATGTTTTTCAGTTTATCTTTGGTCATCCACAGTTCCTTCATCTATTACCAACTAATCGTAAATACCACACATATATAAGTATCCTCTACACTCCATAACAGCTCTTAAGTTGATAAAATACTGAATAGGACTGAACTCAGAGAATACAATAAAATTAGTTCCTGTGTTACGTGTACAGAAGACCACAGATAACCATTGCTGGGAAAGCTTTTCAACCACACAGATTTCTGCTTAATGGTCTTCTCACATGTCTGGTCAAACAGACCATGTTATTTATTTCCAAGGAAAGAGTATGCCTACCCACAGATTACTCCTTTTGTGGATGAAGAGTATGAGAAAGCCAGCTGCTGTCAGCAGACTAATTTTCAACAGCACGCTCCTGCGGCATTCTTTCTTGAAGGCTCCTCAGACACAGCAGGAAGGTCAGACAAGTTATTCTGGCCATGATTGCTTCCTTGTATCCAGCACCTTCTTACATGTCTCTCTCCTACATCATCATGTGATACATTATGCACCTCACATGAGGCAATCTTGGGGAAAAATGGTTAACTTCTTGGTTCTTAAGACTGGTCATTTCATTATCTGTTCAACATCTCTACCAGCACAGTAACAAACTTGAGGAAGTTCTTTTCTCACAGTTCTTTGGGATCAAAGTACTTCTCATACTTCTCCAACCTAGCAGGTGCTCTAAACGAACAAAACCTAAGCATCTAGCCAAATGTCTGCATTTTAGTCTTTGTTCCTAGCCTCTCATTCTAGCATGTTCCAACACCCACTAAGACTAAATTTTTCTTTATATAACAGCAAAAGACACTATTTCATTTGCTGTTTGCTGTCAAAGAATGGATCTCTTATTTTACTGCCTCTTTCTCTTCTGTCTTTAATGATCTATAATACTTTTCTCATTGCTCTTAGCATCCCATGTCAGTCAACTTTGCATCTCAGCCCTTTTGCCTTAGTCTTCAGAAGTCTGTACTACCCCCCTTGTACTAACCTGTATTGTATTTTTTTGATTACTTTTGACTTTGAGATCATTATGTGGCTTCTTGTGTACCCATACTTATCTTTCCTTTACTTTGAATTACTTTGCCATCACCTTCGATTTGTCTTCTTTCAGTAGTTATGGAGTTTTCAGAATATTTTCATTGCTTGGAAAGTAGATAGCTTTGACATTCAAAGAATTTGTTTCTCACTTGAAATCTGTTCAGGTTTTAACCTGTTGCTGCACTTACTGATTTCATTCATAAAAGGGGAGTTAATGATTTTGAGCTCTTTTACTGCACGTCTATATTTGCCATCAGAGAACAAAGAACTGCAAGTGCTGTTCCATGCCTTTTAATGACCGATGCTTGCATACAACCATTTGCTCGTTGGTCTGGAAGACACTATGCTTTTTTATAATACAGAAATGCCAGCTCTGGGAGCTGAAACATCCCATCATTCTGGACATTCTAGAGAGTTACAGAAAAGTAACATAATAAAACTTTAGATGTATACTGAATGATGAAAAAGCTTCAGAGAGTGACCCAAGGAAAAAATAAATATTTTCCTTTTAAACAGAAATCCTCATACCTAGAAATCATGCTAGAATTCAAACATTTTTGTCAAAGTTTTGATGGCAAAGACTAAGGACTTCATTTGATTTATTCTAAAATTAATACCCGTGGCATTTTAATTTTTCAAAACACTGATAACCACACTAACATTCAATGCTGATAAGCCAATTCTTGACCTATACTGGACACAGCTGATCAAGATACAAACTGCTGTTATGATGTGACTTCCAAAATTTGAGTTGAAATACTAAGATCATCATCTCAAGAGAAGTCAGGCTTTTGTGATTACCAAGACATTCCTTCATTTAGGACTAGCTAAAAAGACAGAAATTTCTTCAAAAAGAAATCTGTAAACTAATTAACATTCAACAATTTCGTTTCAGACTGCAGTGATGTTTTAAAAGTAGCCTAGAAGATAAAAAAAAATGTCAAACCAAGAACACAGAGAAATGTGTAAGTTCAAGTCTGTGTTCAAAATTTCAGCTCAATTAAGTTCTTAGTAGATTAGGCATATCAATCAAAGCAGAAAAGGTATACAAAAAATCCCTTACAACTGGTAAAAAAAGCGAGTGTTATAAAACTTACAAATTGAAACATGACAGAACGTAATAGCAGAAAATATGTTAAACTGGCAATGAAGGATTATTCTTAGGAGTGAATGGTGGAAAAAGAAAACTGTAATTCTGTTTTTCTACTTCCGGTTGCCAAGTATAATTTACCAATAATAAAAACTTGTGTTTTTCAGACAAGAATTTTTTGCTTTCAAGTGTTCTAAAAATACTGAGTTGCTGACTAGAATTCCTATTTATCTCCATCTTTAAAGGTCTGATGTAGTATTTTGCAATTAACTTTGAAGACACTGAAAGCAACTGAAGACTGACCAACAAAGAACTTTATGAAACTTCAGGTTTATGATGAAAAAAGTAGAGTTTGTTACACAGAAATGGACTGTATAATTACTGGATCACTCCTGCAAGAGAATACAAGTCCCTAGTTCTATTTCCATGCAAGGGATAAATATTCAAGAGTTCACTAACTTTACCACATGGACTAGGAACAAATACTAAGTCAGAAGCACACTAAGCTTCAGATGAAGCTGTTATACCTTCTTTATATCAGCCATAGTGATTTCAAGTATCTTTAAAAAAATAAAGAATCATGATTTTCCAGGCATTAATGTAGTATGTGTTTTATATGCAGTAAAAAAAAAAAAAAAAAAAAAAAAAAAAAGGAGGGACAAAAATGTGA
>JAWMRA010000078.1:122984887-123002997 GCA_035584735.1 Pseudotriccus pelzelni
ATCAAGCTGTGGGTTTTATACACAGACAACTCAGCCTCTCAAATGTAAGGAATGAAGAACTGTTCCCACCCAGCACATGAAACTTTTCAGTTAAAAAAAAAAAAAAAAAAAAAAAGAAGTGACAAAAATGTGAGATGTGAGAGAAAAAGAAAATGAGATACGAAAGAAGAGTGAGACAAGACAGCTGAGAATTTACCAGCATATAATTCTCACCTTGTCATTAAGCCTGGAGAAGTCAGTGTACCGTCTGAAAACTACCCAACTTTCCTCTGGACTTCTTTTTACCAGTATTTTGTATACCTGTGTAGAAAGACAGGAATATCACAGTGCATTGTCTGGAAGGCTGAAATGATCTTTTATTTCTTAAGGAAACAAACTCTTGAATAAAAAAAATTCCTAATAGATTAAAAGAAACCCAAATAATTTAATTATCAGTACAAACAGTACAAATTAATTTCATAATTTAAGGAAGCGAGTTACTGTAATTCCTAAATACATTTAACTATTTCTGGCTCTAAGATAGGGTCTGTGAAACTGTACCCAAATTTATTCTCCAGCAAAACACAAGTCTCAGCTATCAAAGAGGTAAAGTATGTTTTAGTGATCTACTTTAACCTTTGCTAAATTATAGTTTTATGCATTGATCCAATGGCCAATCTGTTTTTAAGATAACTGCTAATAAGGTACTGTGATATTGTTTTAAAAGGTCTCATCTGAGTTGCTTCACATGGAAAAGTGAAGCAGAATAAAATTACATCCTCCTTTGGTTGCATTTGTCTTGAAAATTAGGTTTTGTCTTTCCAGGCAAAATATGACTTCATTCTGATATCTGCATCAGAATGATTATACTAGCACCATATAGCTGAAGAAATGGACCCTTTGAATCAGATTCAGCAAGACAGTAGCACAGCAGTACCCTACTCCTATTTAAAAGTAAATGGATAAATAAACAAAACGATGATAAAAAAATCAATTACTTTTTAGGAGGACTAATGCTCAAATGCCTGAACACAATGAATCTAATAACATAACTTCAACTACAAAACGTTAAACAGTGCCTGATGTCATAACCTCACTTTCTCCAACATCAGGAAAGAAAGGTTCTGCAATTGCACTGGGTTAGTGTTCCCAGTTTAAAATAAAATAATAAAATACACCACAGAAAAAGATATTAGAATAGTAAAGATAAAAAAATCCCTTACAGGCACTTAACCAAGTTCTATTTAAAACATTTTCTAATCTGTTACACAGTAAAATATTTTTCAGTATTTCATGCTTTCACAGCAGGTTTTGTTAGCTGATAAACATATTTTTCTAGTTGCAGTCGCAACATACGATAAACCTTGTGCTTGCCAACCTCTGTACCCGTGTGAGATTGGTTTTAGCAAGTTGGTATTCTATAATACATTAAGTAGCAGATAGTTACAGAAACTACAGATAACTACAGTGCAAATTAAAAGCAATTTTTCAGCGAGTACTTATCTATGTTTGAAACACAGAATTTCACTTTTAAGTAACGTCATCTCTGGAAGTCATGGACTGTGACTGAGGAGAAAGCTATTGGCTTTTAAAATTCAAGCTGTATGACATGCCTACAAAGACAGCATTAAAACGTAATTCTCCTGTCTTGCATTTTATGTATAAAAGCTTGTCCAAATATTTCAGCTTTTCTATCATACTAAAAGTATAAACAGTTTTATTTTCATAAACAAATAAATAAATGTAAAATTGTGAAGACTCTTTGCTAGTACACAATAAAACACAGAACAAGAAACTTTGGAATATTCTTGTGGAAGTACTTGCTAATCAGTATTCTATTACATCCTTTTATTCTACTAAAGGTTCTGTAAAGGCATTGCTTAAAAACTCACACATAAAAAAAAATTCATTTAGTCTGAGCTTCACTTTAAATGGTTTCCAAGTAAACACCAGACAAGTTGGTTTTTTTTCAAAGTCTTCACAAATTATGGTCAACTGAAGTGTGATAAAGAATGCAATCAGCTTGTGATTAATGGTCCCCAAAAATACAGTCAACCCAAAGTAAACATGTTTGGTTTTCCCCACAAGTTGAAAATTAGATTTTTTTTTTTAAATATTACTAATCAATAAACAAGAATTGGAATATTAAAAAAAACCAGTTCTTAATTCCTTCATATAAGATCTTGGAAAAATTAGAAATTAATTAAACAAATTCAATTAATTCCAATCAATCATGAATTGCCTTATTCCACAAATACAAAATATTCAATGAAAATATGCCAATATTTAGTAACAATCTCTGGCCAGTTCAGCATCTCATTATCATTTCTACTTGGCTTAAAAGAAAGAAAAAAGTGCTAATTGAACATTCCAGGACTGGTAATTCACTTGAGACCAACTGCTCACAAAGAGATGTTTTTCAGCCTACGTTTTCTCTCACATAAGCTTCAGCAGCCACTTACTCCAACATCCACTAACACCTAACTCTTCAAGTTAGGACATCATCCAGCTTAAGCAGTTCAGATTCATACTTTCGGAAACTGTGTGATGCTACCAACAGTGAAAAAAACAAACTCAGCAATTAAGTCTCTTCTCTTTTACAGGTGATCTCGATTTAACTTCCACCATCTTCCATCTTACCGATTTAGCACTGCCAAAGCAAACCAAATTTCCAGGACTAATTACTTGCTGGCCTTAATGCACAATAGCAAGCTTATTTTCAATATCCAACTGAAAACAAACAGTTAATTACGTCCTTTCAGAAACAAACACAGCAGTAGACGTGAATACAGGATGAGCAAAAACGCATCCAAGCATTTTAATGATTGAAGAGTGTTTCACTTGTACCGTCAACTGGCCTTCTACACAAAATAAGGAGTCAAAGTCGTCATTGTAACTGCAGTTGAAGGACATCTTGTATCCGCACTGGAATATGCCTTGGCATATTTTTGACATATTCCTTCTTCAAGGAAGAGACAGGTGCTGGAGTGCGTCCAGAGAAGGACAACAGAGCTGCTGAAGGGGCTGGAGCACAAGTCCTATAGAGAGCAGCTGAGGGAGCTGGGGGTGTTTAACCTGGAGAAAAGGAGGCTCAGGGGAGACCTTACTGCTCTCTACAACTACCTGAAATGGGGTTATAGCCAGGTGGGATTTGGCCTCTTCTCTCAGGCAACGAGTGACAGGATGAGAGAACACAGCCTCATGCTGCGCCAGGGAGGTCCAGGTTGGACATCAGGTTAGGAATTCCTTCACAAAAAAGGCTGTTAAACATTGGAATGGACTGCCCACAGAGGTAGGAGTCACCTGAAATGTTCAAGAAATACTGGGGCCATGGTCTAATTGTTAAGGCAGTGATCAAAGGTTAGACTCGATCCCATAGGTCTTTTCCAAACTAAATGATTCTGTGATATTTTCAGTCTAATCTTTGTCAATATAACAATATTAATAATTGTTTTAGTTTTGAAGGTTATTTTTTAAAAGAAATTTTTTAATCTACACGTGAAAAAAAATCTACTCTTCTCTTATGCTACCATGCATGAACATGTTGGAAACCAAAAATCTTAGGAAAAGACAAGCTATCATTCTCAAATACTTAAAAAGTAGCATTACTTAATATATTGCAAAAAGAACTTGACATCATTAGTATTTTAACTGTAATAAAGGCATTAGATTCCACACTAATATAAAAGTAAACAGGAAGGAAAAGAAGTTTGTCTGCTATTTCCTTCTCCTTACCTATTTCTGATTAACGGTGGTCATCCAAATTAATTAATAATCAGTAACTAACAGCTTGCATCAGTCCCACAAGCATTACTGAATTATCTCAAAGAAATGTTTCAGCCACATGCACAAAAACAAATGTAGAAATGCACTGATATTTATGGCATATAAAAAAAAAAAAGAATTGCCAGCCACAGTATACTTTGAGAAAAATCAATACAAACCAGTTAGGCTGGTGTTCTGGCATGAGATATGGCATAAGTGACTTCTCACTCTGATGTTTGCAGAACAGACTTCCCCTTACTAGAAACTAAACTCAGCACAGCAAGAAGTTGAAACCTACGTGTTTGCACTTGAATGCAAATATTTGAAGCTACTAATAACTGTAAAGGGCAAATATAAGGGTTTCTTATCATTCATTTCAAATAAAAAAATACATTTTATTTAAGATGTTTAGCTACCTAGAACTCCTAGAAGTTCAATTTCACAAGGAATTGTATCTCTGCAAGGAATTCCTGACTTTTCCAGCAGAAATTGATACCTAAAGTAGAACAAATTCCTACTATTCTACATACACAATTACCGGAAAACTGCTTCCGAGTTCCAGTCTTCCCACCTGTGTAACAGGATTGATATTTTCCTGTCAGGCAGTCCTTTGAAGCTAAGCTGTTAAACTAGTAAAGCACTCCAACATCCCTGAACTGCAGGATTAATTACTAAAAGAGAACGCAAAGCACATTCAATTGTTACCTTGGAGTTACGGGATGAACCATATATCCCCAAAAACTTACAGTGAATTTTGCCCTTTCCTCCATCACCTCATAGCCCAGTATAGTAGGTGTGGACGGTCGATCTTCCCAGCTCCTGGAATCTGTATTCTGCTCTATTTCTTCCACAGGCTGAGTACAATATTCTATGGATGGATCCAGGCCTGTAAATTTAGTCCTAACAAGTGGACTGCTACACGCAGATGACGTAGAACCAATCTGGTCAGGCACGCTCATCTTTTTAAAACTACCAATTGAACAGTCCTCCAGCTGTCCTTTGGAGGAGCTCGAACTTGTCGAGATGCTCCCAAAAGAAGAACTTCTTTGGTTTCTGTTTGTAAAGCTGGATGATGAACTTCCAATAGGAATAGGAACAGGAACATATGGCGTCGCCATCCTTCATGAAGAAACCCCTCAGTTTTTGGTCCAGGAATTTAAGCTTCATTCAGTGTATAAGCCATGTTTCCTCTCCTTTTCAGGAACAGTACCTGCAACGAAGGACAGAAAATACTGCTGTCATTTCTAAGTTAAAGCAACAGTAAGATACTGATTTGGAAAAAAATCTAAATGAGCTTTGAGATTGTACATAGCAGTACTGACGGCTAAACATTTTCACAAGGAATCAGGCTTCATATAAAATGCTGCTTTTAGATGGTATTCTACCATTTGACAGAGACCTTTACAGTTCTTTTACAACTATTAAAATTAAAATGACTAAAAGCTAAAGCAAGATTACGAAGAGAAAGATATTTCTGTCCTTTACAATTTAAGTACTATTTTGTTTCATCCAAAGCGTCAACAATTTTTGGGCATATAAGAAGCTGATGTAGCTTTAGAAACTGTTTAATTTTAACAGCACAACAGGTTTTCTCAGAATTGCTTCTGTAAGACATCCAGAGCAGACTACCTGAGCCAAACACACATGCAACAATATACATGACATGAATCAAAAGACATGACAGTAAACAAATTAGGTGAAAAATGTATTTGCATATTACACATTCACTGAAGTGTAATGGATCTGTTTTCAATGTTTTTCAAAACAACTCTGTTGCATATAATGCTGTAAGTATTTGTCACAATGTTAAAGGGGCATACTTTCTGGAGTCTGAATTGGAGCAATTAAAGTTTTACAAGCATGCACATCAGAAACAGGGTTTTAACAGCAGCCAGTTTTCCATTCCAGCAGCAGATTTAAATGGAAAAACAAACGTAGCCAAAAAGATAAATACATTATTTAATATTTTTTCTTCAACAAAACCATTACAAACCAATCTTTTGTGTGCATGTGTGTACATTTCTAAAAAAAGGCAAAATAAAATTAAGAGAGCGGTATCAAAACTGCCAAAAACCTTCTAATTTTAGCAAAGTACCCAAAGAAAAACTTTTGTAAGACACAAATTAAATGCCACCTTTTTGGACTAACAGGATTTGAGCCATCACCCATTTCACCCAGGAGTATACCAATCAACCATAATGCCACAGGAGGCTGTGGAATAGGAAACAGTCAAGCTGATTCACATCATATTATCCATCCTCCACTGCAGCAGAAACCAAATGAGTTTGTTAATTGTGAGGGTAAAGCGATGCTTTCATTCTCTTGCATTAAATAAATCTTAGAGAACACGATTGAGGAAATAAATTTTACATTAACCAGCATCACCAAGACTGAAAAATGCTCTTGAACAAATGCCTTTAGTGAAGGAAAAAACAAACTCAGTCATCCTTTTATCTGTATTATGAAGTCTTCACACACTCTGCCAGAAAGTTCACGTAACTTCACCAGCAAGAACAATTTCAAACTGGCAGTGATTCCTTGGGAACATCTCTACTTCATGGTGGATGAGGCTGGACACTCAGCAGCATGTGAGGGAGCTGGAATGTCAGTATCATAAACCCCTGCTGATTGACTTTGCTGATCAGGTACAGGCTTTGGACTATCCCACAGCTTCTGTTGCAGCACAGTCCTCTGCTTGGCTGTGTGACTGAAGCCACGTGTCAGGCAGCTGACCTGCTTCAGCCTCCCTCAGTATGAGAGAAAACAAGTCACACCTGTACCCGAAACAAGATGTTCTCCTGGAGCTACATCAAGATCTAAATTCCTTTTTCCACCTGCTTCTCATTAAACAAATCTATTTTCTGCCCTGAAGAGCAGTAAGCTTTGCAATAATTTTTCTTTAATAAAAACAGAAATATCAAGGTATGAAGTACTGTCTGGTAAATTTTCTCTAGCAATATTCTCTAAATAAATAAATATCTAAATGAAACACTAAAAAGGTAATTCCTTTTTCACTTGCCACTTCAGTGACTCTTCCATGCCACCAGCATAAGGAATTGAGAACATGCCTTATAGAATGTCCAACACAGCTATGTTACTAGGAGGTGTGATATTAAATCCCCATAAACAGAAGAACCCAGCACAGTCCAGACTGCAACAAATCAAAGGATCTGTAAGTAAAAAGTGATTATCTTGTGCTGCATGACTACAAAACAGGAGAGGAAAATAAGCCCAGATCTCAGGTAATCTGCTGAAGTTCACTTAGGAGTCTGTTGAATTTTGAGAACAAAAAAACACTTGTGCTTTTCAGCGCTTTATGAAAAGAAAAACAAACAAGCAAACAAAAAAACCCCTTTCCAAAACCCTACACAGGCATTTTCACTAGTTACAATACTTGTGAACAGTGTGTTTCCTAGAACAGCTTTCTTTTAAAAGTGAAATGTCAGTCAAAAACTCACTATCTTGACCCTACTTACTACTCCTCAGTGCACATGCATTTCTGAACAGCTGTACCTAACACTGGCATGCAACATAACACAGACCAACCTGGAGAATAAAGTACTCGGTGTTAAGAAGCCAGCACCTTCACTGTCCGTGCTTCAGCAGCTTTCATGTCAGACCAGCTGTAATTTGGTACCACTGCCTCAATGCTTATTAGCAGCTGGACTGCACTAAGCCTGCTCCCAGGGTATGTTTTCTAGTTTAGTTTCACTTGCACTCTGCAAGGCCACCCCAAATCACAAGCCAGTGCACATTACATGGTGATGATTCTATTTTCTTCTAAAGGATGTTCTTGACTCAATCTGACACAGTAAACACACCCACAGATAAATAAAAGGGGCTGCTACTACCAGTGTCACAGAAAAGTATTATCTGAGCAACAGAAATGGCAGCTCTAGTGAGCAAAGGACACACATGTCACTTAATTTGATTTTTTTTTGGTCAAAAGCAAACAAAAAACCAAACCAAAAAAACAAAACCCCACCACCACCAGAAAAAGAAACATACAAAAATATTACATTAGGACTTAAAGACTCAAAAATACCTATATATGCGTAAGTATGTATGTCAATCCATCTTGAACTGCAGAAGTATCCCAATTTCTAAAGATGTAAAATAGTTACATGCTAAGAATTACAACAGGGTTTAAAATCACATTAATTTGCACTTTATGAAGGCTGAACATTAGAAAAACAAACAATGCTCAAACGAGGGTCACAATCTTAGGAATCAAGCCTTTTGTATGAATATAGTTTACTGCTAATTTATGCAATAAAAGGAAAAGCAAATAATTTCATTTAAAAAACCCTTTTACACAAACCACGTTGGTGCAGCAAGAAGAAGGGAAGATTTAGCTGCACACTCTGCTACTCCCCAAGCTTCACCGTGGACTGGTCTCACATGTCACTGCACAGAACCAGTAGAATCATTGCATCACACCAACTTTCAGAGCAAACAGATTGCTCACACCACCTATGAGATGACCCAGAGACTGCACTTTTTTGTCTGGATATTCACTCTACTTTTTCAGGACATTTGTTCCTCGTTGTTTAGCTGTATTTGATTTAGCTTGATTCCCAGCTCTAAGTTAAGAAAGACACAGAAAGAAGAGAACATTTGCTGGAAGCACTGGACTGCTAGATCTGAAACAGGATAGGACAGTCCCGGGAACCAAGCCGTCACATGCTACAGAGCAGCATGACACCAGCTTATCCCGGTGTTTATAGCAGCCACCTCCCTTTCTGCGGGTGAAGCAAATAGGCTGTAATAAAACCACTTAAAAAGGGTTCGCCTTCAGCTTGCAGCTATCGCAATTCCAAACCTTCTTAAGCTAATGGTTTGTATGTTCAGTGAGAAACATGTAAGCCACACGATTCAAGGATAATAGATTGGAAACAAAGCAATCCTTACTTAACAACTATAATGGGATTTAGAAGACTTTTAGCTATGCAATACTATTTGTGATCTGGTTACATATACTACACCTCTGTTTGGACAACGCAGACAAGCTGACCTCTGATGTTTAGCGTTTAAGTGCTACTGCGGAATGCCTATCGAAGAATAAGTGGAATGTTTAGAGAAAGAACTTACTGGGTTAGGCTGAATGATTTTTTAAAAAATAATTATTTCGTGCCGCCTTCAGTGAAGTTACCTGACAACATATTTCACCTGGTTATGAACTCGAAATTGGGGGGGCTATTTATCACACCTCGTGCATACACAGACACCCAGAGGGCCAATTCCCGTTTCAGAGTCTGTGATGGAACTAGAAACCACTGAAGGTACCCTGGCCCCAGAACCTGCACATCAGGATGCGCTGCCTCGGCCGTGACGGGACGGTTCTGAAAAGGCAGAACCGCTCCAGCCCCGCCGGTACCGCCCGGGGTAGCCCAGCCCAGCCCAGCCCGGCCCCGCCGCCGAGGGGCCGCGCTCGGGCAGCGCCGCCGCCGCCGCTTTACGTAACTCCCGGGGCGGCCGCCGAGCCCGCGGCACCGGCGGGGCCCCGGACCCCCCGGCCCTTCGCACGGGAGCTGCGGGGCTCGGCGGGTCCCGGCGCGGCGCCGGAGGAACCACCCCGAGGCGCGGTTGGTGAGGCGCCGCTCCTCACCCCCGCCCCGGGCAGGGCGATGGGGGAGCCGTCCCCGCCGTCCCGCCTGAGCGCAACCAGACCCGGCGGTGCCGCTTCCCGCGGCCGCCTCCGCACAGGTGCGCGGGAGCTGCGCCACCGCCGCGGCGCGGAGGCGGCGAGAGCCGTCCTTGCCCGGCGTGGGACGGGCGGCGGCGAGGTTCCGCTCCGCTCCCTCGGCCGCCCCCGCCGGGGCTCCCGCTCCCGCTCCCGCCCCCGTCCCCGCTTCCCCGCATTCCCGGTGCCGGCGCCTCCGCCCCCCCGTTCCCAGCGCGCGCCCCCGCTCACCTGCTCCCGCCGCCGCGCGCGCCCCGCTCCGCCGCCGGCCCCGGCCCGCCCTCCCCGCGGGGGCGGAGCTGCGGGGCGGGGGGGGCGGGGCGGGGCCGCGAGCGCACCGCAAGGCCCGGCGCGCCCCGGCGCGCGGTGCATTGTGGGTGTTGTAGTGCCCCGGCGCGCGGCGTGGCTCCCGCGGGGCGGGGCCGCCCCCTGTGGGCGGGAGCGGCTCGCGCGGGGCAGCGAGGAGCGGGCGGGAAGGGACTGCCCCGCTGATCCCGCATCCCGGCCGCGGGAGAGCTTCGACCGCTTCCGAGTGCGGGTTGTTAGGGTGGTTTCGCGTAGGACCGCTGTAGAGCCCCGCTGTACCGCCCCGCTGTACCGCGGGGTGCGGGCGGGGCAGCGGAGCGCGGGATAACAGTGGAGGGCCGTGAAATTACACGGGTAAGAAGGGGTCAGGGAGTTTCCCGAGGGACAGAGGGAGGTGCGTGGAGGGGGAGAGGAAATCACTGTTCTGAAATAGTGGTGGGAATAGAAAACCATTCGGTATCTCGTAGCGACCTACGGTATGTAAACCGGAGTGTGGAACTCCGGAGGAAATAGCACGGATTGTGTTAAAAAGTACAGTATGTGTATTTTTTTATACCTCATGTGTAAACACAATACCTAGAATTTCGGAGAAAGTCTGTCGATTTTTCATCTGGAGGTTACCACGCACCTGGGATTTTCTGGGTTTGCCCTTTCCCCCGCTTTGGCTCTCTTTCCTGGTAGGTACACGGGCACTTTAGGATTTTGCGGTGCTGGCAGCTGCTGGAGCAGTAGCTGTGCTTGCTGCCCGACATCCCTCCTGTTCCGTGGCTCTGAAAGATAGGGCAGCTCTTGTTCCTGCTGTGCAGCTCATCTGCTTGTTTAATGTAAACTCAATACCTTTGGCAGGGCACGGGCACACAAATAGCGTAGCAAAACTGTGTTGTAAGGTGATCTGGTCTGTGACTGCAAACAGGTGGATGGGCCTGTGGCATTGCCCATGTCACTGTACTGCCCTGGGGGCTGCTGTTACCATCAGAGTGAAATTCTTATGTAGGAATTATATTCTTAGAGTTCTAGGGAGTTTCTTGTTTTGTTTGGGTTTTTTGGTTGGTTTTTGTGGGTTTTTTTTTCCCTTTTGCCATATTGTTTCAGCAGTACGCTGGGTTGTCTGGAATTAATTTTGAACTTGGAGGTTTTTTAAACAATTTCCTCAGATTTGGCAGGATAGCTGGTATTCGTCATGAGTAAAATTAATAGTTTTGAAAAGCATTTGTGAATGACTGGTTCAGAAGCCATGCCATGGGGATATTTTTTGGACCTAATTCCCTCTTTAACCTTCTCAGTTCTGTTTTTAATATGTAGTACTCAGAAGAGACAGTGCACTGGATTTTAGAAATGCATTTTAGTAATAAATATACTAGATCTGAGGAAATGTAATCAATTGCATTTTGAAAATTGCACTGCCGAACCAGGTATTCAGAGCATGTAACTATTGTGAAGTTAAACTTTATATCATTTATATAGCAGCAGAAAAGAAAAAATAATGTTAGAAACAAAATAATTCTGATTTCCACTTGTTCAGAACACTTTCTTCTATAGTAGTTAATCATATCTGACCATTACAATAATTTTGTTTTGTATTCTGTGTTTGAATTTTTTTAACTGTAAATAGTTATTTATAAAGTTCCCTACCTACAGCAAGCTAGGTTTTGAAAACAAATGAAATTTTTTTTTCCACATCTAGAAGCATTTGATAGTTTTGAATGTGTGTTTTCAGTTTGCTAGTCTGCTATCCTAAGAGATGAGACGTGATTTTATTGTACAGATTAACATAACATTTTTAACAGCCTGCCTAATGATAGTGAAGTCAATTTTCATTGTGCCACTGTCGATTGGAGTCCTATCCCAAATATTTTGAAGAGAACAAGATATATTTTGTAACAGTGAGCAGGTATAGGAGCAAGGCGTGAGACTGCATTTCTTTGGTCATTTGGAAATTCCAAACAAGTCCCTAGGACTTTTGGCTGCTGAGGAATGTGGGCTCAGTGCCCTCATGTCACAAGGCGCGGTCCACCCACAAAATCATCAGGAACGACTGTTGTTCCACTGGCAGGAGAGAAACTATGCAGGGTTAAGATGAATTAAAATTGGGCCTGTGTCCTTCCTGGTTTTCTCCTTGTAGTCGTTCTTGCCTGTGTACTCCGGCTGTAGCAATTCGTAAGGCTTTGAGAAAGAACAGCCTCGCTTCGGCTGCTTGTGTAAGCAGATAAGTCTATTACTCCCATAGCAGGCGAGATGAGCCACCCTGTGGCAATACCCTGCAATTCACGGAGGCGAAAGTTCAACGAAACTAGTTGCTAAGTGTGTAAAACAACAGAAAGTGTTTGCTGGGTTTTTTTCTGCACATATTGGTACCAGATGTCATCCGTGTTCTGCCTTCATGTGCTAGTTATTTGATTTTCCAGAGGATTGGTGTATATATATTATAGGTCTGATCAAAATCAGTCTGGCCATTGTAATCCTTTGTGCCAAAGACATGATTTTTGCTAATGCTAGCTGGTTTGCTAGCTTAATTTAACCTTGTTTGGGGGCAAGGGCTTGCAGAATCAGAAAAGCCTATTAACGTAAAAGAACTTTATGCAACCTCTGTGAGCTTCACAGCACTTTCTCTGCTGCGAAGAAGAATGCAGAAACTCGTAACTGTGTAACTCTAGTGATTCAGCAATGCCTCCTTTTGTTGTGAAAAAATAACCTCAAAAATAATCCTATAGGCGAGAACTCTGGGATAATGTTATTGAATTAAATGCAGCTTCTTTTGTGCTAGTTGAGGCGTAATGTGATATGTTTTCAAAGTCCCACCTGCCCCCATGATCATGTGAAACACTGAAGGTAGACTTGCAATCAGGTTATGGGATTTAGGTACTCAAATCTCATTGCATTTCAATTGGATGCAGGCACTCAAATTACATTGTATTTTAGAATCCATGCATTCAATCCCATTATTTTCCAATGGGATTTGGGTCCTTCTCTCTCAGCATACTGTGAAATCTGACTTGGAGGATAACTTGTTTTATGACAAAACAGCCATTTTTTTTTCTCAGCTGTAGAGTCTTCAGTTAGAAGAGACGGAGTTTCTCCTAAAGGCAGTTATTCCTTTAATTCCTTCCAGGTGTAAAAAGTACACTTTAAACAACTTGTAAAAACTAGTTTTACAACTAGTGTAAAAACTACAACTTTAAAGTACAGCTGGATACTTTAGAAGTAGACATAAGTATTGAAACTGGGAATTTCATAAAATGTGGGCATCCAGATCCCGAGTTGTGATCGTGTAATACTTTCAGCAGTTGCCGTATCGTTCTAAAGTGCCACCGCTTCATAGGTATTGTATCAGTGTGTGTCTGTGTTGTATCTTAATACTTTCTGTGTCTGTCTGTGTGATGCTATTTCTGCACATATTCAGTGGGACCTTGGCTTTTGAAAGGCTAAAAAACCATGACGTTTTTAACACCTATCGTTTGAGAGCTCCTGTCCTTGGGAGGTTGTACTACTCCATTTCAGATATCTAGTGGTCAGAAAGGACTGAGGGAGAGGTGAGAGATGGGATTTAAATTCCATTGTGGGCTGGCTCGTTGCAAGTTTGGTCTGGCTTTCCGTGATTGACTGCTCTGTGGCTGACTGCGTTCAGGTTTCCTTTGAAATCATCACGGGGCACCTCGTTTGTGCAGTACAGGCTCCTGGAAGCCTGCACTCCTTCTTTGGAGTTTGAAGTACCACACTGAGGTACTAGGCTCTCTCAAAGTCCATTTCTTTCTTAGCTCTGGGTCTTCATGTTTTCTAGCTCAGGTTTTGAGTTTCAGACTTGACCCTTGACCAACACTCTGAGGTGTGGGATACTGATTGCCCGTTGGGCACCCAACTGATTACTCTCAGCCTGGTGACATCTGTATCTTGTGATGCTGTAATATTACTTATAGTGTCATGTTACACCAGAGTTGGTTTCAGGGTGGTATCCTGATGATAGTCTTTTTGTGGAATAAAAGTAGACTTGATAGGCTTTTTGTGGAATACCAGGTTCACTTGTGCAGTTCAGCTGTTGCATATTATTCTGGTGATTCACTGAGCTATGAATGGGACTTAATAGTTTTCTATTCAGTTATGCCTGTTGTGCTTCTCTCTCAGGTGGGAGTCCTCAAGTAGGAAAGCAGAAGCGACAGCCTCTAAGGAGTTAAGAAATTCCTGCCTTCCAGAGGCTAGGTCTACTTTGAGTTATAAAGAGTATTTCTCTCAAGGATTGCATCTGGGTAGAGAACCTTATGGGTGTTCTGACCAGAATTTTCAGGTGAATGAACTATATGTGTGGGTTTTAAAATACTATGAGTTGCAAGATTTACTTTTGTCCTGTTGTGGGATCCCTAGGAAATTGTGTCCTTCCTTCTTTCTTCCTTTTTATTCTCACCATCAGCATTTTCAGCCTGTGTCCGAACTGGATATATCTTGCTTGAGCTTGATCATAACAAGCAGTTATGATCACTGTGTGCTAACAATGATGTATCATTAATAAATAAGAATATTTGGAAGTATTCTGGTAATTGATTATATTGATGCTTGGGCAAAATTGACATCTGAAGACTTGTTGACATCTGGCTACCCTTCTGGAATAAGAACAAAACACTCAATTTTGACAATGGATAGATGTTGTGATATTCTACGGGGGTCCTGCTTTCCTTGCCCTCTTTGCTTTGGTCTTTACTGGTAAAATAAACTTTCAGGGACTCCTGGTCCCCTATGATCAGTGGAAATATTTGGAGCGAGGCAGATTTACTTTGGTGGAAGAGGATTATGTTGGGAACATTTAAACAAACTGGACATATGGAAGTTGGGCGACCTGGTGGGATGTGTCCATGACTGTTGAGGGAGCAGGCTGATGTCACTGCAAGGTCACTCTGGTCACCTTTGAAAGGTCATTAGGGGAGGTTCCTGAGGACTGGCAGGAAGAAAATGTCATATCTTATTTCAAGCGGATGATGAGAAGGTGGATCTGGGGAGCTACAGGACAGCATTTAATCCCTGAGAAGGGGATAGAGCAAATAATTTGGGAAACCATTTCTGAAAGCAAGGAGCAATAAAGTGATTAAGCGTAGTCAGCTTGGTTTTAGGAAGGAGGAAACATGTCTGACCAAACTGCTAGTTCTTGTGATGAGATGACTACCGTGGTGGGTGAGGGAAGAGGAACGGAAGTTGTTTATCTTGACTTGATAAAGGCTTTTGACGTGGTCTCACATACCATCCCCTTAGACAAACTGAGGAAGTATGGTCTAAGTAAGTGGACAATAAGGTGGACTGAAAGGCTGGGTCCAGAGTGTTATGATTAGTGGTGCAAAGTCAACCTGGAGTCCAGTCACTAGTAGTGTATCTGAGTCTGATCTTATTTAACATCTTTATTAATAATCTTGATTCCGTCACAGAATACACACTCATCTGCTTGGTAGACAATAAAAACCTGTGAGAAATGGTTGATATGCCAGGTAATTTTGATGCCATTTATAAGGACCTCAGCAGGCTGAAAATACGAGCTGTTAAGGGTCTTGTGAAATTCAACAACGGGAGATGCAAAGTCCTGCCCCCTGGGGAGGCATAACTCCCTGGGATAACAATTACGGTCTGGGAACTACTCAGCTGGAAAGCAGCTTTGCAGAAGAAGTCCTGGGGATCCTGGTGGACACCAAGCTCAAGAGGAACCGGCAATGAGCCTTTGGAGCAAAGGCAGCTCATGCTATCTGGGCTGCATTAGAAGGAGTGTTGACAGCAGGTTGAGAGAGGTGATCCATCCCTGCAGCTTAGCAGTGGTGAATAACATCTGAGAGCTGTGTCTGGTTCTGGCCTTCACAGTACAGGAGAGATGGAGACACACTGAAGTAAGTACAGGAGAGGGCCATGATGATGGTTGTGAGCTTGGAGCATCTGCCAATGAGGAGAAGATAAGAGAGCTGGGATTATTCATCCTGGAGAACAGAAGGTTCAGTGTCTTACCCATGTGTAGATACCAGATGCGAAGTTGGAACCAGGCTTTTCTCAGTGGTGTCCAGTGACAGGACAAGAGTCAGAGGGCACAAATGGAAACACAGAAGATTCCATCTGAACATAAGAAAGCTTTTTTTTTTTTTTTTTTCCACAGCATTTTACTGTGAGGGTGATCAAACAATGGAATAGATTGCCCAGAGGGGTAGTTGCTTGATCATATTTAAAACCTGACTGGACACAGCCATGAGCAACTTGCTCTACCTGACCCTGCTTTTAAGCAGAGGCTGGATTAGATGTTTTTGAGTGGTCCCTTGCAACCACAATCCTTCTGTGATTTTGTGAGCTTAAAGCCTGCTATCCTGCTGTTGCTGCAGAACAAAAAGATGCTAGGCACCGTTTCTATTTCTGTTTTCTTAAAAGTATCTAAAAGCACCTACTCTTCAAAGAGTATGGGAGCAAAAATTGTTCTCATTTGCTGTTTTGTGATGAAATAAAATTCAGCTTGTGGCAAGTTGCCAGGTAATCTTTGAATGTACTTTTTGATACTTTTTTTCTGAATAAGGGATTTTTTTTATTGCATTCTTTTTTCTTCCCTGTAATCATTATGAAGAGAACATTGTAAGGAAAACCCAGGGAGCACAGAATAACGAATTACTGTTAATTGAGTAGTAGACTACATGGTTTCTTTTCAATCTAAATAAAATTATTATGGCAGGGATTTCAGGCATTTTGATTGAGGAGTCATATTCATGTACAATAATGAGTTCTTTACATGCCTGTGAAGTTTCAAGTTTAAAAATGGTTAGTTTGCTCTTAGCTAAAAGTAGTGATTTTAAATGGTCTTTTGTTTTATATCATTGAAACATTCACTTGCAGGGAAGAGATGGTTCTTTCCCAGTAATACCCTTTTGGACACAATGGTGCCCTAGGTTGTAATGTGATGTGACAGAGCTTCTGGACCTTTGATACAGCCTTTGTTGAAGGTTTGGTTTTTCCCTCCTAATGCCCTACGTCTTACTGTTTTGTATGGCACAATATATTTTATTCTTGATTTGTGAGAGGTCTCAAGAATATTTCTTTCTCTGTGGGGCAAAGAAGAAACTTGGTCTTGTTAAAACATGAGCAGACACACAAGTGCGGTAGACATTTTATTGTTTCACAGGTTTCTGTGTGACCTTGGTAAAATGACTTAAATTGCACTTTATTGTCTATTCCCAGGTTTTGCTATAGGCTCATTAAGCAAGCTAACAAAGTTGCTGTGAATATAGTCTTCTAATGTGAAAGGCATCACTATTACTTGGGCAGCCCTGTGTTCTGAATTTAAAGTGATGCTTGTCTTTCCTGCTCAACGCAGCTCTGTTACAATGCATTCCTTCTGCCCACAATCACTAATACAGCCCTATAAAGGGCAGTGTTCATTAACTGTATCCTGTGCACAAAGGATATGAAAATCATTGTTTTTTAACAATAACACAGAAACCTTTCCGTTTATTTCCAAAGTTCAAATAGCTGCAGTGGTGTGAAACAGCTTTGTCTTGGAGAAACATGTGTCGCATTGATATGGAAATGAGCACACCCTGTGCTTCAGTAAGTGCCAGGGTGGCAATGTTCAGTACTGCCACACTTAAGTGAGCTTCTGCATTGTGCTCAGTTGTGTTGAGCTCGCCAAAATTCAAGTGGCTTCTCCTTCTCTGTTAGAAGTAGACTTTTAAGTACTGCTGTACCTGACATCCATGCATGTAAAGTTGGATAGAATCATGCCTTGTGAAGTAGCAAAATGGAGTTTGTTTTAAATGAATGTTATACAATAGTGTACTTCATTTATAGCAGAAAATTCTGCAGATAATACAGATTTTTGGCTTTGGAGAAGAACAAAATCTCTGTCCTTCAGAAGGACTCCATCCATTGCTTTCTGTTTATTTAGCATTTTGGTGTCTTTCTATTTCAGCTTTACCTTGTGAATTCCAATTCAAGGGTATGTTGCACACTGACATGTTAATTAGGCATTAACATTTGCAGGCTATTCTAAGGCTGGAGGCTACTGTTTAGTCGTTATTATTATTGCTATCTTGCAGAGCCCAGAAGTGTGCAGCCCATTTGCAGACACATAGAAAAGCATAATTATTTTTTGGCTGGATTTGTAACTTTATACTGAACAGGATGAAACAAGTGATAAACATTTCAGACTGAAGTTGATAAGAGAGAATAAGAGTTATCACAGGAAGATCAATCACTTACTCAATCTGAGGCCTTGACATAGAATTTATTATTAGGCAGTGTTTATCGTGATGGTTGATTACATGGAATAAAGGCTTTTTTTAGGAGAGATGAGTTGTGTACTGGTTTAAAAGTTAACCAGCAGGGGGAATGAACTCAACTCAAAAGAGAGATTATAAGTCAGAATAACAATTTATTA
>JAWMRA010000078.1:123011825-123035091 GCA_035584735.1 Pseudotriccus pelzelni
CAGAAAGAATCGCGTCTTGTCGATATCACCTGGGGAGTCTTTCTGCTGTGCCTTTTGCGACCGGACTTGTCTGTCCCTCATTGGCCTTTTTAGCCATCAGCGCGCTTGTAGCAAGCGTGCGTAGAGCCCTTCCCAAATCTTCGTTCGCGAAGCCTAGCCATGATGATGATGATGATGGAATTTCATATGTATATAAATAAAATATTGTCTGAGGCTGTGAAATCTGGGTTTGAATCTAAGCTCTTAATGATCAAAGTCTGTGGTAGAATGAGCAGATTAAGGATGAGGCTCAGAGTCAGAGGAAGTCTCATCCCAGATCCCTCCCCTTCAATTGCATCATTCACACTTTTCCGTAAGTTCAGTAAGATATATACCTCAAGACACATACCTCAGTTGTGTTTTTATTTTACTCTCTTAGTAGCAATCTGATTCTAGTCATACTAGAAAGAAACCATTTGTTACTTATTTCTTAAAACTATTCTGTATAATTAAATATTCTTTGAACTTTTATGAGTTAATTTGTATTTCTTATTCTGTGTCTTACAGTAAGTAAAAAAAAAAGCAAATAAATAGGGGAGAAGAGAGAAAATGGAGCTCAGTTCCATGCTGGAGTGAAAGCATTATGCTATTGTGGCCCATGACTTTCATTCTGGAGAAGTAACAGTTCCCCTCTTAACTCTGCAAAAACAAAGTTGAATCCAGTCTTGGAAAAAAGACACAGCATCCTGGTTGTTTTACTCAGAAGGAGAACACACACTTGCAGCTATATCAATGTCCTCGCTTAGAGGATTTGAGGGTAATTTACACAGAGTCCTCTTTTTCTCTTTCTGTAGCAAAAAAACTTCAAAGAATTGGAACAGCACAAGCTGGCTTAATGAAATATATAAATCTATTTTACTTCTGCTATGTTCCTCTTCAGCTCATAGCTCTGTCTGCAAGGATTCTCTATCTGAAATATAGCTCAAACAGCTGGAAACTCAGTGGGTTGCAATGAACCCAGAAATACTACAGATAGCTATATCTCCTATATGTCTTTCATGAAATTTAAGTAATTTCCCCAGTGGAATGATTTCAAAACTACTCCAGTAATTCAGGTGATACTTATAAGGCTTAAGGAAGTTGTACTCTGAAGGGACTTGGTAATTATGGACCATAACTTCATCAATTTTTTTCTTGATGTGCAATCAACTTGCTATTTGTCATGCCCTTAATTTTATGGCATGTTAGGCTGCTACACAGTCTTAAATAATGTGTGTCTAATTAATGCTCCCTGATTTCATCAACATACATGGGCTACTCCTTCTGGGACCTTTCTTTCCTTATGAGTGCAACAATATTGTTCAGGTTTGGTACATAACAAGCTTTTTTATTTTCCCTTGAAACACAAATTGTAGCCTTATCTTGTGATGTATAACTACTGAAAAGGTTCTTAAATAAAAAATGAAACTGCAGTCCCATGACAAACGACCAACGTGTCAGTCACACCTGTTTCATTTCCACAGCTGTAGAATTTATTTGCCACAAAGATGGTTAGTTAGTTTGATCACTGATTCATTTTAGGCAGAAAAGTAGACAGTATTAAATGAGGACATTAATAAGCTTGGGATGTGCCTGTGTAAAAGAGTAATTAGCTTGATGCACGTTTTAGTCAAAACTGAAGGCAATGTGGCCTTAGCCAGATACTGCTCATGCATAGAAGAAATATGTTTTTTCAAAAATTTTGAATTTAAACTGCGTTAAGAAATGTAATTTTGTGTGTTTACCATTATCCTGATAAGTGTTGCTATTAAGTTTCTCATTGAAATATAACTATTAGACCCCTGAATTCAAGAATGCAGATCTCTGACAGATGTTAAAACTCCCAGGGTCATGAGTGTCACTGAAGCTCATGTGGTAAACCCAGCAGCATTAGCCAAAAAACCAAAAGACTAATCTGGATGATAAATATCCACATAAACACAGCTTAATACTTCTCTGCTTAAAAAAAAATGTCATAGCTAATAATCTTTTAAAATTATTAAGCATGAAATCTCTGCAGCTTGTTTTGGGGTCACCCTGAAATCATAGAATAATAGAATTGCTTCGGTTAGAAGGAACCTTAGAGATCATCGAGTTCCAACACCACTGCCATGGGCAAGGATACCTTCCACTTAGACCAGGTTGCTCAGAGCTCCATCCAGCCTAGCCTTGAACACTTCCAGGGATAAGGCACCCACTACTTCTTTGGCCAACCTGTTCCAGTGCCTCACCACCCTCACAGTAAAGAGTTTCTTCCTAGTATCTAATCTAAAGTTACTTTCTTTCAGTTTGAAGCCATTATAGCTTGTTTTACCACTACAGGCTTTCTTGTTCGCTCTCTTCAGATACTTGAAGGTCGCAATCAGATCACCCCTAAACTGTCTGTTTTTCAGGCTAACAAACCGCAGCCTGCATGCAGTACTCAGTGCTAAATTGGTTACCACCAAGGCTGCTCAACAAACTGGCATCTCAGAGGTTAGAGGTAAACAAAGAGAATGACCACTGTAGATTGTTAAAAATGTTTTCAGACTTACAAAGATTTGTATGAAATTTTATTTTAAAATCAAAATACATGCTCTTTATTAATTCAAAATAAGATCAGAAATGTTCTTCTTTATGTATACTTCTTTAACTAAAGAGATATATATAGATGTTCTGAAGCTGACTTCTTCCCCAGTTCATGCCATTTCTCATTACACTGTCTGGTACAAAATCCCGTGTATATATTAATACCTCTGTGTCAGAATTACGCTGATTGCTAGCAGAGGCTTAAGGAGATATCGCCATTGTAGCAGATATGTGCTGATAGTATTTATCATCTGAATTCCTGTTCAAGGTGTTTATCATGAGCCATGTGTTTCCAGGCTAGTGCAATTCTTCCCATTTGAACATAGCCACCTGTGATAAACACACCCCATACAGAAGAAAAAAATCCCCTATAGGTTCTCCAAGCTGATACGCTCAGTTGCTCTTTCTGAAGAAATATTTTCCTTCTCTGGAGTTCCAGTGTAGTTCTGAGAACAGTTTTTCTGGGTCATACTGAAAGTTTCTGTGAAGAGTTCATTTGAGGTAAAGGAGTCTCCATATCAGGAGAAAAGTGTTTACCAGTTCACCAGGATTTACAGACAGGTGATATAAATTATATCAGAAATTGTGTATCAACAGAGGCAAGGAATTTACTATGCCCTGTCCCAGGGTTTGAAAGACTATTTGATTCCTCCTTTGAGAACCTCACTACACTGCTGAGAAGTATTAGAGACATGTAAGAGGAAGGAGTAAGAAGAGAAAATAAGACCTAGGCATCACTTAGGTGGGAGAGCGGGAACTGTTGTTCTCAGTTCCCAGGTGGGAGTTGGCAAAGGCTCCCACGGATCCCACAGATCACTGATTTCCTTTTCCCATGAGCTCTGCCTTTAGTCAGTGTTGTGTTGATGGCCTCAGAACACCCCTCTGGCTTGCTTAATCCTACCAGCAGAGATCCAGATTGCTTAGAAATAACACCATAATTACATTAGTCATACAATTTGACAACAGCATGGGAGGTAAACTACGAAAAGGCTTTTTCCTGTCTGTACCATACCATTGTTATTTCTGTGATCAGAAGGCAGATATCTTGTTTAGCATAACAACTTGTGTTGAGAGATAAAAGTGCAACATTTTTAATTAATTACCATGATAGAAATTTGAAATCAGATATAACCAGTTTTGACTGAGAAATTAACAGTGCCATGACTTTCTTCAAGTTATTTGCTTTAAAAGGGTAGATTGCTGGTGTATTGCAAATTGTTTCCCATCCTTTTCTGTTACAATAACTTTACAAAATCAAGTTTTCCTTAGGGCAGAATCTATCGATAGAATATTTTCACATGCTGTGAGAAATTTCTTCCAGTCAACACTTCATACATTTGATTGATTCTGGCTTTTTCTCAGGAACGTGATTTTGCAATTATGAATTCTTACCACTTTTTTTTCCCCCCTTGTTTTAACATTGTATTAGAACATTTTTTATTAGAGAAAAAAAGTTCTAAAATTTGCCCTTATGTTCTTTGCAAATTGAAGTAGTGAAGAAAGGTGCTGGAGCAGCAATCTGTTACGTGACTCTTAAGGATGGGCAGTATATATTTAATATATGAGCATAACAAGCTTATATTATTTATAACAAATTTCTTTCAATTTTTCCCTGTTGTAAACTAATGCCACTCAACTTTAATACCTGCAGCAAGAACTTTTTATAATACAATGGCTAAAAGTCTGAGTTCTCCCTACATTACAACTTCTGCCATTGCTACAGCTAGTTTTGGATTATCCTGAATACCTAGTCATAATGTGTTTTAATGTTATAGCAGTAAATGACAGATTGGATCCTTCAAAGACCATTTACACACTCTGTGATTGATTGCTGCTGTTAATGAGGAGGACTTGAATATGCAAGCAGTAATTACAGATGAGAACTCACTAGTCAAAGCCTTTTATACGGAACAATCTTGACAGTTTAAGTCTGTTGACTTCTTTTTTCCTGAGCAATATTTCTCAGGCAATATGCACAAAATTAATAACAATAATTTCCTACAGAAACCATCAGAATGCTTAGTTATTCCAAATTTGCATACTTTGTTGTAGGTCTTACTGGTGGTATATGAAGGTGTTCACCCTCATGAAACTGTTTTTAGAGAGACAAGAGATGTTTTCCTACATCTGCACATTGCTTTTCTTTATACTGAATAGGAATCCGAGATGGATAAAAATCTGCTGCATTCGTAGCTAGTAAAATATGTACAAAAGCAGGTGCTAAACACAGAAAACTAATTCACATGTACACATTTTTAAAGCAAGTTTGGAAAAAAATATTTAAATATTGTTACATACAAACTAAAAGATGCAATTATTGGATGTATTTACACAACTATTTTTAAATCTTGATATCTTCAGTAGAAACATGTTCAAGACTACCTTAAGTAATTATTCATTTACTGTCAGAAAATTACAAGGCAATATATAATCCATGACATAAGTCATGTTTGGGTTTCATATGTCAGTGGCTTTATCTTGCAGAATACTAAGAGGAGATCAGCCAGTAAATGTGCTAAGTCATAGCACAAGGGGCATCCATGAAGTCAGGAGGAACATGCCTAGAGCTCGGCCTAAACATGATGTAAGTGAGACTGACAGGACTGAGTGCAGAGTCAGAGTATGAAAAGGCGACATTTAGAAAAAAGTGACACTGGTCAAATAGAGTGCATTACTGATCACTAAGCTGCAAAATCCATGCTCTAACACTTGAAAAATTAAAACTTTTTTTTTATTTTATCTAAGTTGCTGAGGCAATTTGTCACACCATGAGGTTGTGTTGTCTATTCACAGCTCCTATACTAGAGCAGTTGGATACAGATCAATAATAAAACCATTTATATTTTATGCCTTTTTCTGTTCTTGTGGTATTTCTCACTGTGATTGTTTACAACTCCTTCTTGTTTGCTTTTATGGAGTTTCTAGAGCATGTATTATAGTTCACTGTATTTTTCTTTCTTCTTGATGCACCACTTTATTGCTCAGATGGCAGAAAGAGGTAATTTGAGCATATGGGTGCAATTACTCTTACTTTCTGATTTAGCAGAGTACTGACAAATTTATTCATTTGATAAGACCACAAATATGCAAAACACATAAAGGACATTTTTATATTCATGAAACCTGATATTTTAGATCATCTAAGACCTAGGTAATTTTTATCATATTTATTAACTTGTGTAGACAGTAAAGTGGATTAGTCTGCATTTGAAATGCCTCTTTCTCTTGACTGTCTCTGTCTCTTCCCACCATCATTACAGCCTTTTGATCACTGTGAAAATGCTGGGTGTTTTCCCTCTTTCTTGGCAGTTAAAGTAATAACATTCTTAATTTTGTGTCAGTTTTACAACCCTACACACAGTCATCCTTTAGCTGATTACGGTGTCTTTAAGCAAAAGTATTAACACAAGAATAAATGCCTAAACTTGATAAAACTAAGGAACAGCAAAACTCTCTTAGCTAAATTTCAATTTCACAGGTACAAGCATTTTAGATATTAGAAATAAATGAAGAACCAGTTCTCTTCTTTTGAACTAATTCTGTTTCTAGTATAACGAAATGACATGCTTCACTGCCCACGCTTCCTATGCCAAATGGATTTTCTCTTCAGCTTTTACAGTATTAATATCTGTGATTTCTCAAATGCACACCTATAGCTTGGTATTTTTATTGCTTTCTGGGTGCCATTTGGGAGGACTCTGTCCTTTCCTTTGGTCACCATGTTAACAATTATTATCTAAGGTTACAGATGAAGTAAAAGTACATTCATGAGGGAATTTAGAGAGTAGTGGTGTTAAGATGAAGAAAATAACTGCTGTCAGCAACAGGCTCATGATTAGAAGGGAAAAAGTAACTAGTGGTTCCCTACTTTTCCTTTTTAATCTTCTGTTCTCTAGGCCTTCAGTTTGTTATCTTGTTTCGAATCTCTTTCAAAATGTCAGGAAGAGTCATATATGTCATAGGTTAAGAGCCCTGAAATGCAGTGAGCTTTTTTTCAATACTTTCACAGAATAAAGGTGACAAACTCTTACTTTGTCCTAAAAATGGCAGGGAGCGTATAATGCAGTTGCAAGAACTTTAAAAAAACTGTGCAAAAAGATAGAGTCCTCATTGTTGTTTATTAAAGCCCTAATCCCAGTGGCCCTTTGCTTTCCTAACTGTTTAGAAATTTTATTTTATTTTATTTTCTGAAATCTGTTCTTGGTTTAATTATAATTTAAAAAAAAAGAAAGAATTTAAATAGGAATAGTAATCTATTTAATCTCAGTGGAGTTAGAGTTGAAAGAAAGAAGAGATGGTCTCCATCTCTCTCTCCATTACTGCAGGAGAACATAAATTTAAAAGCACAAAATATTTTTGATCCCTGTATGAGCCATTCACTCAAGAGCTGGACTTGATCCTTGTGTGTCCTTTCCAACTCAGAATATTCTGTGATTCTGTGATGTGAATATACCTAGTAAACAGTAGAATAAAAGGTTTTATTATTTTATATAAAAAACCAAACACTGTATATTTAACTAATATTAAACTCTAAAAATTGGTGCTGAGGTATATTTTCTGAGACACTTAAATGAAAATTGCATCTGGCCTTTGAACGAATTCCTTTCATTGCTGGGATGTTAGTGACTGAACTATAGAAGTGATTACATGAGCAAAAGACCTGTGATTTACCTCTCTCCCAATATTATCCTATATCAGCAGAGAGTTTCAAACTTAACTTTTAGTAGAACCAGCAAAAGCAAAGCCTAGTAAAATCTCCCATACTAGTCTACAGATACTGCATTCTGTAAAACTGCAAAATTTTGCCAAATGCATATTTAAAATTTTAAATATTAATGTTTAAGCTCTTGCTACATTAAGTATGTTTACACCTCTAGCATGGAAGCTTTCCCAGTGTCTTCCGCTTTTTGTGCACTGATTCCTTTATTACTATTTATCTCATTTTATAAATAATTAAATAAAATTGAAATTAGCTAAATGTGGGAGTTAAATTGGAGGGGGGAAAGTGCTCTCCCACTGCCCCCCCACCATGTAACCCTGGGAGCCCACAGTGAGCTGCACAGATCACAGGAGAGGGAGATGAGCGGAAGAGAGTTTATTGTTAGGGTTACAGGGTTATATAGGGTTCAGAGGGATTGAAAAATGACCAATTACAAGTCTCAGGGGGCTTACAGAAACACCAATCAAGGTAACAGTTTATACACCAATAGAAAGTAGTAAATAAAGACCAATCAGAAGGCCTCAAGGTATCTTCCCAGTACATTCCTAAGTATGAGATAACGGGGGTACAGAAGGGGTTTTTGGGTAGAAGAAACAGTGACTTAACAAAAACTGTAAAATCCATTTTGAAACATTTCACTTAAACCTTTAAACTTTAGCTTTCCTTATATACTGCAACATACAGCGATATGCATCCTTGATTATTAGGGTGAGAAGCATTGTTTTAAAGACTGTAAAAGGAAGGAGAAGCAGAGAAGTGCACAAACTTCGAATATATGAATTCCTATTGTTATATCTTGGATATAGTTCCATTCTCTAAGTAGCAGTGATCACATTAAGTTCATAAGAACTGTCTAATTTTTAGTGCTTAAAGTAAGGTTTGGTTTTATGTCTTTTGACAGCTCTGGCCTCTGTTTCTTTACATTTCAAGCAAAGCATAATACAAGTATACCTAAAACTCAGAAATAAAAATGGAGCATAACATGCACTGAGGCTGAATCCATTATGTGATGGTAGGTGTTGCTTTGGATAGGACTGACTGTATTATTACCTGACATATATTTTATATAATTTCTGTATTTTCATAATCTTTCTAAGTATTCTTCTAAAAGGGGTTTTAGAGATGAAATAGTGGGGGGAATCTTTTCAAAGCAAACACTTGGCTTTGCTCCTAGGAAGTGCTACTGATATATTTTTCTTTTTTGATAACTTTGGGGAAGAGAGGTTGAACTGCAGTAAATCTTAGTGTATACTGTGAATTGTATATTTAATGATGTCTGTTCCCTGATAAGACAAGTAAGAACCTTAACATTCCCAGTTCTGCAGCCTAAAGTTATTTATTGCATTTTTTTTTTCATAAGCAAATGCAGTGATAGTACAATGAAGCTTCTTTTCTGGGAGCGGGTTGTTGATATTTGCTACCATTTAGCAAACTTCCAAACAATAGGAAACTCTTGAATTTGGTGCATTTGCATATACTTGGAAAAAGTCTACTTTTAAATAGGACAGCACTGTATCGTTTTAAAGCACTGAAGAGTAAGTAATACAAAATCAACCAAGAGGATAATCTCTGACATTTACAAACATTTATAATGGCATTAGTTCCAAGTAAGTTAGCTGAGGCAATTTGAACCTGTAGACCTGAACAAATAAATAAGCATGGCTTGCCATCAGCTATTTCAGAAATGTACCAGTATTGCTGTGGAGTTTTGTGCATCCAAATAAGCAGAGAGATTTCTCTGGGGCTTCCTTCAGTGCCGACATTGTCTGCTTTACTATGAAGCATTTCACAAACGGGTAGAAATGTTGTTACAGAAATTGTTGGGCGCTCTGGAATTTCTGCTGGAGTGTTTTAGAGCTGATCTAAAATGGGTTTACTCAGTGATCGGGCTTAAAGGGGAAATTACTTTTGATGAAATGTCCCTGATTAGCAAGTTTGGGAATACTTTCCCTTGCTTACCTGTGAGATGACTTCATTCTTTATGCAGCAGTATGCAGTGGTGAGAATATATTGTCAGTGTAGGCCAGAGCTTGCACTTGTTCCCAAACTGACTTCTCCAAATCCTCTAAACCAAACCAGTGCCAAAGCAGCTTTCTGCAAGCTCTGAGAAGTGCAGGAGGAGAATAACTGTGAATGAGCAAAGTCCGTGCTCAGATCAGGAAGGAGAGCTAAGCATGGGTGTGTTGCTTTTGCTTAATGTCTGTCCCTTGCCATAAAGGCCACGATGACTTTCAGTCATGAAGTATGGCCATATGTAGATCAGAAAGACTGATACTGTGGTCAGCATGTCCTTATGGGAAATAGGTCACTGTGGCACAAGTGACTGGGGCAGTATGAGTGTGCAGAGCATGGCTCAGGGAATGTACTGTGCTTTATTCTGCCCTTCAGTTCTTCAGGCACTTAGCAGGGCAGGCATGGCTGCAGGGCTTTGCTACACTGCCCCACCACCAGTATGTTTTGCTGTATGAGGGCAGAAGCACTGGTACTTATCTGTGGGCTAAAAAGATAATTCAGTTCCCCACTTACTCAACTGCAACCTGTCTCCAGGGAAAATCTTATTTACTGAGGATATCAGCCACGTTATTCCTCAGGAAAAAAATGGTGAAGAAAAGGTGTTTGAGTCAGCAGTCTCTGAGGGCCAAAGGAATTTAAAGACTAATCAGCAGACATGGCAACGACTTTTGTTCAGAGACTCAAGCAAGTGTGCAGAGTGGGGCTGACCAGTAGCAGAGACCCTTGGTAGGACAATACCACAGAGTCACAGAATATGCTGAGTTGGAAGGAACCCACAAGGATCATCAAGTCCAACCCTTAGCCCTGCACAGGACCATCCCCAAGAGTCTCCCATGTGCCTGGGAGCTTTTTGTACAAACTTTTCTTGAACTCTGTCAGGCTTGATGCTGTGACCAGTTCCCTGGGGAGCCTGTTCCAGTGCCCAACCACTCTCTGGGTGAAGAACCTCTTTCTAATATCCAGCCTAAACTTCTCCTGACACAACTTCAGGCACTTGGGTCCTGTCACTGGTCACCAGAGAGAAGAGATCAGTGCCTGGCCCTCTTCCTCCCCTCACAAGGAAATTGTGACTGCAATGAGGTCTCACCTTAGTCTCCTCTTCTCCAGGCTCAACAGACCAAGTGACCTTAGCTGCTTCCCCTCATATGTTTCTCCTCTAGACCCTTCAGCATCCTCATTGCCCTTCTTTGGACACTCTCTAATAGCTTAATATCTTTCTTAGATTGTGATGCCCAGAACTGCCACAATATTCCAGGTGAGGCCACACCAGTGCCGAGCAGAGCAGGACAATCCCCTCCCTCAACCAGCTGGCGATGCTTTGCCTGGTTACCCCCAGGACAGGGTTGGCCCTCCTGGCTGCCAGGGCACTGCTGACTCATATTCTACTTGCCCTCAACCAGAACCCCCACGTCCCTTTCCATGGCACTGCTTTCCAGCATCTCATTCCCCAGGCTGTACAAAGATCCAGGGTTGTCCCATCCCAGGTACAGAATCCAGCACTTTGCCTTGTCGAACTTCATATGGTTGGTGACTGCCCAGTCCTCTAATTTCTCTAATCTCTCTGTGAGACCTCCCTGCCTTGGAGGGAATCAACAGCCCCTCCCAGTTTTGTGTCATCTGCAAACTTGCTTAGTATCCCTTCCAGTTTTGCACCCAAGTAATTCATTTGATGAGCACAGGGCCTAAGATGGAGCCCTGTGGAACCCCACTAGTGTCACCAGTCTGATGTCACCCCATTCACTATTACCCTCTGTGCTCAACCCGTGAGCCAATTGCTCACCCACCACATGATGTGTTTATTCAGCTCTCTGCTGGGCATTTTGTCCAGAAGGATCCGAAAGCTTTACTGAAATCCCCAAAAATTCTGTCAGCTGGCTTCCCTTGATCAACTATGTATGGTAGGTTACCTTGTCATAAAGGGAAATCAGGTTTGATGAGCAGGACTTTCCTCTCATGAAGCCGTGCTGGCTGTGACTGATCACTGCATTGTTCTTCAGGTGTTTTTCAGTATCTCCAGGAATAATCTTTCCCATAACTTTACCAAGCAGTGAAGTGAGACTGACAGGCCTGTAGTTTCCAGGGTCCTCCTTCTTTCCCTTCTTGAAAACTGGGACAATGTTTGCTGCTTCCAGTCAGCTGGGACTTCTCTGAATTTCCAAGACTGCTTGAAAATCATTGAGAGAGGTTGTGCAATGACATCATCTAGCTATTTGAGGATTCTGGGATGAATCCCACCAGGCCCCATAGATTTTTGGGGTCCAGCTGGAGCAACAGATCCCATGCAATTTCAGGGTCTACTGTCTACTATTCTCACAGTTATGGTTGTTCAGCTCAGAGCACTGAGACCCCCTCAGTCCATCACTGGTGTTGAAGACAGAGGCAAAGAAAGTGTTAAACACCTCTGCTTTGTCTCTGTCTCTGTTTGTGAGGTGACCATCCTCGTCCTGGAATGGGCCAATGATATTTCTGTACTGCCTATTGCCATTAATATATTTGAGAAAAACTCTTTTTATTGTCCTCCACATTTCTGGTCAGCTTCAACTCCAGTTGAGCTTTGTCTGCACGACTTTTCTGCCTACAGTGGCAAGCAGCGTCTCTGAATTCTTCCCGTGTCAACTTGACCTTGCCTCCACTGGGTATACACCTTCTGTTTTTGCCTTATTTCCAAGAGAAGATCCCTGCTCAGCCAAGTCGGCCTTCTGCCTCTCCTGCTTGACTTCCAACATTTGGGAATTGCTTGCTTCTGTGCCCTTAGGAGGTGATACTTGAAACATGACCAGGGTCCCAAGTCTCTGCATCATCAGTGCTCTGATAAACCTCTAGCTCTCCAAACTCAACTCCAAAAACTTTAAATATTTGCCCTGAGAACCATTTAAGACAATTAACCTGATGTGGTGTGCAAAAGTAAAAGCTTGATTTAAAAGTAGGGAATTTACAGAAGCACAACTGAGAGTTAAATTTGGCTTGTGAAGCCTTTATTTCTGGTACTAATGTTTAAGATGGAAATAACCCAGCTTGACTTCCTGTTCCCCTGAGTGAATTTGTAGGCCTGAGACTTAGAAGAAAAAGCCTTTTTGCTGGTATATTGAGATATTTAACCTGCAAATCCATAAAAGAAGGCAAAAATGTAATTCTCACAACGCTTTGATGGCTTTCTTTTTTTTTTTTTTTAAGAGGAAAACCACATTTAAAAACTAGAAACAATGCTAAATGCCAATTGGAAGATGCATGCTTTGATGCTGATTTCCTGCTACCATCTGTTCTGTAACAAAAAGGCAGTCTTGGTTTCTGGGTCAGAAGCAAGGCTCTGGTAGTAACTTTGTACTTGGGGATGTCATGTGTTTTAAACCAATTCACTCTTGTGGTGTTGTGCAGTGGGAGGTCATCTGAAAAGATAACCCAGGACAATTTAAATCACACAGTTTTAGCGAGGGTCTGTTAGTTAGTTAGTTAGCACAATGTGGCCAAGGAGTATGGGTAGATTGATTCTGCAAAGGTTAGTGCACATCTAAGTAAGACCTGGAGGCTTGTTGCAAATGGTTTTATGTTTATTCTTTTTCAAGACTTCCTTTATAAAAGTTTTTAATTAAGTGACGCTTTCTAGTTTATACCCAACTTTAGCAATGCTGAACTTTAAAGTACAGGATGATTGTCCTGTCTGTAACTGCAACTACATCCTCATGGCATATTAATCTGTTGTTCCTTCTCTATATTGTTGCTCTAATGAATGATTCCTTTTTGTAAAAGATGTCACACAAGTCATCTTCTGAGTTAACAATGTACTGTATTTTTAAAATTGTTCCAATCAAGTTTTTTGAAGTACCTGAAATAAGTTATTCACCACTAGTAAAAACTGAGAGGGAAAATTATTCTATTGCCATGGTATGTGATCTAGTACTTTTATTATGTGTGAAGGTTTGTGGGAGCTGAAAGACTTGCTTTTTGTTACAAGCTTTCTGAAATTACTCTTCTGCCTTATTTTTTAGTCTTGTTTTTATTCCTTTTCCAAATGAAGTTCATATATTGTTCATGAAAGAAAAGATATCAGTTGTTAAACATTTTTAGTTGCTAGAATACTGTTTTAGCAGGTTTAGTTTGGGTTGTGTAGAAGAAACCCTGGAGACCAATATTTACAAGTATCACCACTTTGGAAATGATTGTTGAGTATTTTAAAGAAGTCTGGAAATGTCTTGAAATCGGCAAAAGTGAAGCCACCAGCATTGAATGAGGATCTAATCTTCCTATCTCCTCTCTCCACTGGCAGCGTAGTGAGTCTAGCATTTCTGGTGTGTGCTGGAGTTCAGTTACACTGGGACCCTTCATCTGGGAAATTAGGAAACCCATAGAACACACAGGGTTGTCCTAATTGCCAGTCTGGTGTTGGCATTGCCACTCATCTTCTACAGAGGAGTCAAGGAGCACCCTGCGGGATAACTGATACTACAGGCCCTGCTCCTGGGGAGTGGCATATGCTTTGCATGGCTGGATTGCCTGATAAGCACAGACATGATTCCCAGTGAATGGACTTCACTGACCCCTGTTCCCTTCTTCTGTGGGATAAATGGGCATTTCGAAAGCCCTTCTGTCTGTCACGAGGGTTCACCCTTTCTGGGTGCTCTATGGGCTGGCCCACTGCCCCAGTGCCAGGGCAGCAGGCCTGTATTCCTCCCGTGCCAACAGCAATAAATCACTTGTAGCTTTTTCAGGGACCAAAGAGCAGTCCTTGTGCTTGTCAGCCTTGTTTTGTCTTGCCCTGGATCTTCGCTTTCAGGTTTAGTGATGGGTTTTCAGTACATTTAGCAGCCTACAGTATTGATAGGTGGACTTAATCACATAATCATAGGTTATGCTAGAAAGAAACTGCTTGAATTGCTGTCTTGGGCATTCAGTGGGTTTTCTGGAACTTTACAAATAATTTTCTGTCCTCTTTTTTCTCCTATTGACCCGTGAATGCTAGTAATTGAATTCTCTCTTTATTCAGAGAAACATGGGCAGTGGCCCTGCAAGGCTGCACGTATCACAAGCACTTGTGAGTTTACCATGCTGTGATGGAAGCTGAGGACAGAATCCAAATGGAGAGATTAGAATTAATCTTTGGAAGTAAAATGAAATTAAAAATTGTTTATTTGACAATTCAGTTTATTTCTCTAGCTGCTGCTATCCTATATAGTCTACCTATCCCTTCTTGATAAAGTGATCATTTATTGTTCAGAGACATGCCTCAGTTTTTTTCTGTGCTGGTGCACACAACTAATGCATGTCATTAATGCAATCCGGAGGGAGCAGTTTGGAAGATGAGAGGATAATTTACGCACCGTATGCATTCAGTCCTCAGCCTTCTTGCTGAGATTCCCCTGTTGATTTGGATTCTGTTTTCTGACATAAACCTGCCCTACCTGTGATAACCAGAAGTGTAGTGAGCCTACTAGTTTAATTCAAGGGTAAGATGGTACAAATTCTGGTTTTAGTCTTTGGAAATAAGAAAGCCCAGTTCTGTTTTAATCTGCAGACATGTGCCTAGTTCTGGCATTGCTACCTCTGTACACGTTGAGAGCTACAGTAGGAAAGACTGTGAAATAATTGCAATCACTAAAAAATGAACAGATTTTAATTTATATTAGAGAAACCAAACACTTCATACAGCAAGTCGATGATAGTCGTTTACATGCTCAATAAACATGTGGAAGAAAGCTTAATAATCAGTGTGGGTACACTGGTCAGTGCTAACACCATTATAAGCAGGAACAATCCATAGGGAGTTTGAGTGGGTTTCAGTGAAACATTTAGGATAAAGGGAAAAGTTCTCTGCCTTCATCCTCATCACTGGAGACACTGTCAGGAGGATGAGGCTCAGCTGGGACCCCATGGCCATCCTTACTGGCTGGCCTCCAGGGAGTTTTTCCTGCTCCTCTCTGCATTTTCCCCTCTTCTGTTATGTTTTCTCTGTCCTTCTCTGCTTTTGTTTTTGTTTTTCCCCTCAGATTGCTTTGTCTGTTAGAGTCAATGCATGTCATCGGCTGTGGATCCTGCTGATAAATCTTTGTGCACATTACTCTGCCTCAGCATCCTGTGTGCCGCAGGGAAATTGATGATCAAAGTTGAAGGAAAAAGCTATAAGAGAAAGTAAAAGGTTGTAATCCAGACAGGTAAAAGCTGAAGGGGAAAGAGGGGTCAAGCTGCAGGACCTTAGGCCAGTCGTATTGCTGGTATGGATATACTGCTGTGGTTGTGCTGATCTCTGCCATCAAAGTGCTCTTGCTGAGAGTATGGTTGGTAACAGGAAAATTATGGGATGCTTTCATTGTTCTCAGCAAAATTGCAGTTTTTCTGGGATAAACACCTCTGTGCAAGGATGTCAGTGGCACTGATATATCTGACATAAGGACTCTTAGTGCCAGCAAATGTTTGTAGGACATCTCTCTGTGTTGAAGGAAGTGGGATGTGCACAGAGGCACAGGCTTGCATCCCCAGCTGGATGCAGAATGTATCAAAGTTCCTCTGCTTATTAAGTGTCTGTTAAATTGCTTCTCCTGCTTCCTGCTACAGAGGGTGCTGGATACTGCATAATCATAGACACATGAAGTCCTTTAAGTTGGAAAAGTTCTGTAAGATCATGGAGTCCACCCATGGAGAGAGACAAGCATCACAACCATTGAGCACTCATGAGTGAGCACATATGAGCCCAAAGGCTGGCTCATCTGCAGGGCTGAGGTCCCTACCACGAGGTGGGCTGGGCACTATATCCCACCATCAGTCCCTGCCTCTGCCTGCCAACCCCAGCAGAACTCCCAGCAACTATCAGAAGCCTGTCTGCATATCTATAGAGCCAGGAGACCCTGTAAAGTGATGCATTTTTACATTTGCTACTCCTTTTGCTCATGAAACCAGATTTAGCTCGATCCTTATTTTGTTTTGTTTTTCTTGTGTGTATGAACCAGCTGACTTATTCACAAAGAGATACAATATCAAATTTAGTGTTATTTTTTTCTATTCATAAGTATGTGATAGAAAACAGCAGGTGTTATATTTTGTCTTGGAGCAGATAACATTCAAGGAAGAAGAAAAGGAAACTTCTCATTTTCCCATGGGTAAGGGACTGATAAATTATTCCAATGATAGATAAGGATAGCACTTACCCAGGTAACAAAACTTTGGGAAAGAAAGCACGTAATAGTAATAGTGGTAGTAATAATAGTAGTAATAAAAGATGAATATATGCTTACACTGCTAAAAGCTCATTTGGATGCAGAGCTCCAAAGCTTTGCATATTATTGTATCTAGAAGAAAAGCTTTTTATTGCCCTTTAATTAAAAGAAAGAACAAAACCAAGCCATTGTACAAATGCGGTTGATTTGAAGCTTTGACTGACAATAGATGACCCAAAGTCTTTCATTTTTACTTGCTTTTCTGCATTTGTGTGTGTCACAAAATTGAATCCCATTCTATAAAGAAGAATTTATAGCTCCAGCTGTCTTTTTGCATCTATTAAATAAGGAGAATAAATATGCAAACACTTCTAAAACCCAAGACAATTCCTCTCATTTCCTCCTCTCATGGGAGGAAGTTGAAATAACAGAAAAGGAGTCCTATTCACCTCCGTTTTGTTTCCATTGGCTTGCTCTTCATCAAGAGGGATATTCCTTCAGCACATTTCTCCCATTGCTCTTGAGCTACTCTTATTATGTAATAAGTATATCATATACCCAGTGAACTCTCAAGACTCATTTAAGATTCCTGGTCTATTGTACAGCAGCTCTAAGGTGTCACAGTGCCTGGCTGGGAACAAAATCACAGTTTCCACTCCCTTTTTCAGTCACACTGAACTCTCCTTATTCTGATGCTCTTCAATCCATTCTTGGTGACTTGCTGTGTGTTTTTGCCAAGATCTGCTCTGCAGGAAGCTGTATGCCAGGTTTGGGTCTGCCGTGCTGCTGTGCAACCTGCTGTCCTGTGCCCAGAACCTGCCATGTTGCTAGGGCTGCTCTGGTGGGCCAGAGGGGGGGCAAGAAAAATCCTTGTGGAGAAGTTCACAGTGAAATGTCTTTTTGGCCAAGACAAAATTTACCAGGTAGTCTAGGTGTTGGCTAGAGTCTGGCATTGGATAAGTCTGTCAAGAACAAGACAAAAACATTCACTGATTTTTATGGAGTAGATCATGGGCTCTGTGCACAGACTGAAACTATTTAAAAAGTCTTGTCTTGTTCACCCAATTCATCAATATGAAAAAAGAAATGATTAAAGGTTGGTTTTAATGGAATACAAGAGAACTAACTCACAAAATGTGTCCGCATTCTTGTATTTCATGCAGTCCCTTGCTGATCACATCTTTTATTGGATCCATCTGAGTTGGTGATGAATCTCTTCTGTGTATTTTTCACTCCTCCAGTGTAATTGAGCCTTGCCTATCTGAGGTATATTTAGATAACTGGCTGACTGTGGTGCTGTGCAATTGATTTTAAATTGATGCTGAATAGTGGAATAGTTGCTTGTGGTACAAAATAATAAATGGAAACAGCTCTAAGGTCTGCTCCAGAGCATTTTAGAGATCAGTGTGAAATTAGACCTTGAGAAATTAGGCACAAATCTGTGCAAGTCAATGGAATTGCTTATGTCAGAGCTGAGTGTGGCATAGTGAGCTATGAGGTGGGTTTGCAAAGCTTCTGAGTGCACAGAACAGTATCTGAAATGAGCTTTTCTTGTTGGTCTTGAATTAACATAGGGAAAACTTTAGATACTTTGAAATTTGCTAGAAAATAATGAGCACAAAGATGGAAACCTGCTGTATTGGAACAGAAACTATTCAGGTATTTAGGACACTAAAAGTACATCATGGTAAATAAAAGTCTGAATCTCTCTGCTTTCCTTAGCTTAGAACAAGGACTTAAAGATAGTTGTCCCTCTTTTCAGAGGTCAATACAACACTATTTGCCATTTGGCTCTTCTGTTAGGTCATTCTTCACCTGCCATCTGAAGAGGCAAAGAATTCTAAGACATATTTTCAGCACAAAAGTACAAATGCCTCATTCTGGAAGTCTCTACCTGAGCTTTTGTCAGAAATTAGGTTAAGCTTAACATTTTTTTCACCTGGCTTCTCAGTACATCCTTTTACCTATGAATATGGCTTCTGACCTGTGTCTTTAAATCAACTGATTTTTTTTTTAGGCATCTACTGACTCTTTGGAGGTGAAAACGAGTTATAACTTGTAATTTTAAAAGTTGGAAGTTTTAAGATGGGTGTTTAGGCTTGAGGATATGGTATTTAGGAGTCACTGCAGCTTCACCAGGTATGTAAAAAATCTTTTCATTGTTTTTACCCTGGGAAAATGATGCCTCTCTGCTAATGTCTGTATGTCGTAGACAAGGCTGGGTTTATTTTGAACTTAGCTTATTAGCAAAAAACTCAGGATCTACTCTCTTTCTTGGACTGATGGATTGTAAATAGGCTGAGAGCTGAATCAGAGGTTTTGTGTTGTGTTGCTGTTCTTTAAGTAGACTGAAGTAAAAAGAAAGGGCTGAAGGTCTGACGTGCTTGGCAGGCAGCAAGGAAGAAGTCCTGAGCTTGCATCTCTGCCATTCAGTTTAAAATTGTTGGATGCAATGGGTGAAATGGAACATTTTTCCTGCCTGTTTTAATTATCTTTAAAACTTTTGCAGTTTGACTTTCCTCAACAGAATGTGAAGGTTTCTTTCCTTTTCTAGGCATGTTGTGGAAGATGCCTATTGCTCCCAGCTGCCTTTGAGCAAATGAAGCTGCAGTTCAGTTAACAAGACTCTGAGTTTTGCCAGTTGTATAATTTGAACTGGTCAAGTATGTAAGAAGAGAAATTAAAATAATTGAGCTAGAATTAAATTTTTTCTGTGTCAAAATGCCCTCTTATGGATTCTAGCTGAAAGGGAAGGTATACTTTACAAGTGCAAAGGAATTATTGTTGAACTGTTCTTGTCCATTTTTCTTGAAGTGAAAGGATGGAGTCAAGTTCAGAGGCAATTTATTTTAAAATCAAAAACTTACAGGTTGCAAGAAATAAAAAAATAATAAAAGCATGTCTCTGGACTAAGTTTTATACTTGAAAGGTTTTGTTAGTTTCCTTTGATGTTATTCTCTGTTGACTTGAGACGCTACACAGATAAGAATGTTTCACTTTCTTGACACAACAATAGTACATACGTTTAATATCGTACTTTAGAAATTTTTTAATAGTGATATTCTTAGTCATCTTCTGCAGATCTTAATGATGATTTCGAATTCTTACAGTCTTGGTCTGTTGAATGATTTCACAGTAGGTTTTTTCTATGTTATCAGTGGGCTGAACATTATAAAATGAGGATGCTATAGTGTGAGAGCTGGCCAGGATGAGGAAGAAATGTTTCAGCACTGGAGACGAAGACTACAAGAGAACTTAGATGAGAGCCTAGCAGAAACAAGCACCCCGTAATACAGGTTCTGTGGACTTTGCTAATTTACTTGAGATTTTTAACATTTATTGTTAATGCATGTTTATTATATTGTATCCATATACTTCATAATTGTTTTCCCTCATGTTCTCCCTCATGTTATGTCCCTAATTCCTAACTGGTTAACTACTGTCTCAGTGCAGATTTACCATGTAAGGTTACACCTTTCCCCTCATTACCTTATATGTGTGTAGCCCTTCCCATGCGTTTCCTGTTAAAGATAGTTCCCTCTTTCTTTTTCCTTTTATGAAATGTACACATCCCCAGTTCCAGAAGGTTCTGCTCTTCCCCTATATAAGGGGGGAGCCATTTTAATAAAGGACTTACCCTGACGAACTCTGAGCGAGTTATCACTTTCCTTTGACCTGTGACACTGTAGTAAAACATTTACATTGGCTTTCACATTTTTTCAGTGATGGAGGCATGCTTTCTTGCTTTTAGATTGCTGCATAGCTTTCACCTTACTGTCCATTCTTCGATCCAGTTACATGCTAAATAATCTATTCAGATTGTTCCCTTGCACTCTGGACCTACATCAGTTCTGCTACCACGGCGTGTCTGGAGGATAGGCTGAGGTTGCTATTTCTCACACTAAAGGATTTATTTATAGTCTATTTCCTTGATTTCATCATAATTGTGCCAGGGTTGCGTGTGAAACTGCTCTGCAATCCTATTAAATTGGGAATGACTTTGTCCTACTGTCCTGCAAAGGAGGAGTCAGCAGGTACTGTCAGACTGTCTGAGAAATTGAGACTCTGATTTCTTGGCTGTTTCTGTCTTGCTAAACTAATGGTCAGCCGAACAGCCCAGTTAGGAGTCAGGGCTGGTCTGGTCTCTTTGTCAGTCAGTGCTAACTGTGAATGCTCTGAGGAGTGCCATAGTTTAACTGAAATTTTCACTATGGTAGAAAGAGCTCTGCTGAAAAGAGATTTTTACATGTTTAGCCCTGAAATGCAAAAAAAGAGTATATTTTTATTCTGTATTTGGTTATGAGTATGAATGCTTCTTTATTAAAAAAGGTGGTATAAATAACAACACTAGATGCAGTCCTGGCAAGAATTATTGGTTTTATTTTTGTGTGAAAGGAGGATAACTTGTTTCTTTGCAGAATTGGTCTGTTTATGAGTGTAGTTCATGGAACGGAGGGTAGACTGTAATTTTATTGACTTAATCCCATGTTGAAGATTAATTTAAAACTTTTTTGCCCCTGGTGAGAAGATTATCTGTTTGGCTTAACATTCAGTGGCATTTACACTATGTTTGGATGGCTCCCATAATTTCATTTTTAAGTCTGAAACTAATTTTGCATTTTGAACCCTCTTTCTCCCCTCAATACTCAGAAGAGTTTTAGATTATTTTAGCTGTCTCATCACCTATGAGCAGTTGCATTTATGTTTGGTTTTAATCAAGTTGTGTATAAACAAAATACTTGCTCTTAGGCATTTCTCCTGGACATTGGGGAGCTAGGATTCATATTACTTTGTAAGAAATATGAATTGATAAACACACATTTTTCCTCAAGACATGATTAGTAGGAGCCATGTCACGATTGCGAGGATTAGAATTATCCAAATTGCAAAAGAATTAAAAAGAAAAATCTGCTAATATTTTAGTTATACCTGGAAGAGTCTATAACGAACTCTCTATCCCTTCTGAAAAAATCTTATTAGTATTTGTATTTTAAAAAATCTGAGTTATAGTCTGCACAGCCGAATGTTTTCTTCAGAGACTGTGTACATTGACTCTAATTTGGATCAACTCTGTGTGTGCAGCTAGGAATCCTTCTGGAAGACAATAAATACACCTACTTTTACCTTTCTTATGGAGAATCACCCCCCTTCCCCCCAAATGGTTAGAAAGGTACTGAAGCTTCCCTTTATTTTTTTTCAGTTACATAATTTTTTACCTGTGTTTCTTGGTGTTTCTTTTCCAGTATAAACTGTGTGTGATTGATCCTGCTGTGTAACTAAAAATTAAAGCATGACGTAACTAACTTTAATTGCACTTTAATTTGTAGCTCAAGCTGTTCTCTCCTTATGTCCCATGAGATCAAGATGTGGCATCAACTGTGAAGCCAGTTTCCATCAGACATTTTAAACAAGGCAGAGAGATTAATGTGTGCAAATCCGTAAATTAAAAACAAAAAAGGGTTCCTCTCAGAGCATGAATTAATTTCTTCTTGGCTTTTTTTCCTAGTCTCATGTACCATGTAGAAGGTATTTCATTCTAGATGAGTGGGTATGTGAAAGGGTATGTTGTCCCTTTAGACAACTTGATTCAGATTTGAGTACAGATGAAAGCATGCCTGACATTTATTTCCAAGACTGTATTGGGAGACAGAGCTACTCTATTCAATGACTGAGTTTTGTGTTTGTGCTGAGAGTCAGCAGCATGCTAATATACCTCAGGGTCCATTCTTACAGGTCCTAGATAAACTGCACTAGGATTTCATTGACATAGCATATCAGACTTCAGCAAGGTAAATTTGTTAAGGACTCACGCCTATTCAGTAGTGGATGTCAGTGAGTAGACTGGTATGTTTTTTTTGATGTTGAAAATGGAAGCTTTCAGCATGTATTTTGGAGTTAGTGTGCTCAGAAGCCCATAGAAAGTACTGGTTCTTTTTCATATCATACCAAATCACCTTTAGAATACAGAATTCAAAGGTAGGTAGTTTTATTGCACAGATATAACTTCAGTGAAACATCAAAAGACCACATCTACTTCTAGCAAATTTTGGGGTTTTTTCTGATGGGCAAAGGATCAAAACTTTCTGTTTTGGATTCTCTTCTGCTGTGTGGAAAGGGAAAAAGGAGGATTTCTCAGTTGCCATTATTGGTGGTAGTGCAATATGAAGGTTAAAATTAAGATGAGTGTTTTATGAGGTTGCAATAGCTTCTATGCCAGCTGGAGACTGCCAGAAAGCTTGCTCCTGTCAGTCCCAGTCACTGCATCTAGAGCATTTTGTAAAGGTGATGCCAAGGGTCTGTTTCTTCCTGTGCTTGGGGGATTATGAGAAGGAGGAGTGTAGATCTCATTTCTGCACACCATGAACAGGACTGTGGAAGTAGAGCATTTGGTCTTAATGTAATGTAGAAGTATTAATCTGCTCCTTACCCTCAGAAACTGACAAAATATATATATATCAGTTAAGTTCCATGTCATTCTGATGTCTGCCCATGCATACCTAAAAAAGGTATCATGGTTTAGTCCCAGCTGGGAACAAAACCCCACACAGCCTCTCACTCACTCACCCCTGGTGGGATGGGGCAGAGAATCAAAAGGGTATGTCATGGTTTGGTTCCTGGAATTTTACCCTTTTCCCTTTGCTCTGTGAGTGTGGGGGGGAAAAGGTTAGGGTTTTTGTGTATTGTGAATAACCAAATGGCCCAATACAAAGGCCTGGCAGAGATACATTTGTCTGTGTTTAACGACTTACCCCATCTCCAAGGAAACAGTTAACGACTCTACTTTGTCTCCAAGGAAACCGGG
>JAWMRA010000078.1:123035191-123046584 GCA_035584735.1 Pseudotriccus pelzelni
TTGTGTCGTTTAATAGTTTATATCAATACATTTATACTTTTAATAAAGGGCTGTTATTCCTTCCTGGACATAATTCAGTCTTACCTGTGTCTCATTTAAACTGAGACAGGGTAAAAGTGAGAAAACTTGTGGGTTGAGATAAAGGCAGTCTAATAGTTAAAGCAAAAGTTGTGCACAAAAGTAAAGCAAACCAAGGAATTCATTCACCACTTCCCATGGGCAGGCAGGTGTTCAGCCATCTCCAGGAAAGCAGGACTCCATCACATGTAATGGCGACTGAGGAAGACAAACACCATCACTCCAAATGTTGCCCCCTTTCCTCCTTCCCCCAGCTTTATATGTGAGCATGATGTCATATGGTATGGGATATCCCTTTGGTCAGTTGGGGTCAGCTGTCCTGGTTGTTTCCCCTCCCAATTCCTCACGCACCCCCAGCCTACTGGTGCGGTGTGAGAGGCAGAAAAGGCCTTGACACTGTGTGAGCACTGATCAGCAATAACAAAACCATTCCTGAAGTATCAATGCTGTTTAAGCACAAATGCTAAACATAGCCCCATACTGTGAAGAAATTTAACTGTACCCCAACCAAAACCAGCACAAAAAATCATTGCTTTGTTGACTCAGTGTAAAGTGTGAGTCAGAAGTTTCCATTCCCAAAAAACATTCAGGCTAAATCCAATAAAGAAAGAGAGGAAGATGTGTGGGAAAGGCATACGGTGTATATACCAGACAGGTTGATGATAAGTGTGCTGATGTTAGTTCCCATTCTTTATAGTTATTGCTTGAATAAATATGAATCACTTCAAACTTCCCTTGTCTTCAGAGTTCCAGAAACCAAATGGCAGCTGATTTCCATAATTTCTTCCAGCAAGCAAGTGTGGTGTGGAAACACATTGCTCGGTTCCTGCTTTGTGGTTGGAAATCCTTCTTTGCCCAATGTCCTGCTGAGGCTTTTGGCTACTCGGGGCTTATGCTGCGTGCAGCTGCTGTTGCTCCAAAGTGTTCCTGCAGCACAGGTGTGACCTTGGTGTTTTTGTTTTGTGTCAAGACCAAAGGGTGTGGTGCAGGTATGTGGCTGGAAGAAAAGGGCTTTGACGCAGCAGCTCCTCACTTTGACCTTAATCCTGTGGGGAGGTCAATACCATTGCTCTCCAGTGCATGTATGAGCAGGCTTTGGACCCAAGAAAAGTAGGTAAAATGCAGAAAAAAAAAGCAAAAAAAAAAAAAGCAGCTCCTTGTTTGCCTGCTGCTTTAATCTCAGGGGCGCAGGATACACAAAGGTTCTGAGGTAGCTGCAGACAAGTGGTGTTTTTACAAAGTTGACGTGTAATCCTCCAGGTAGGGTCAGGCAGTCTCTCACTGATGCAGGATCAGGCTTTGGTGAAGGCTTCAGCCTGTTCACCACTGAGCACTGACTGTTAGATGAGCCCTTAGTTAATTGTACTATTTTTACCAGTTTTTGATAAAAATCAAGCAGTGGAGAATGCGACAGTCACATTCTAGTGACCCTGAGCCCATGCCTTGGCTACCCAAAACCTAAGTGTGGAGCTGTTTCCAGGGGCAGCTCTGTCATTGTTGGGACAAAGAGACTGCCCAGTCAAAACCCTTTCATTGAAATGTATATAAAAAAGGACACATGTTTGCACAATACCTGGTTATAACACGTGGTTGAAAATTTTCCCATTCAAAATTTTTGAAGGGATAGAAAAGGACACTTGTTTTCCACTTCTGCTCTGTAAGCTTATCTGAGCACATAAGCATTGGGAACAGTTTGTCCTTGGAGTTGTGTAGGTTCCTGCATATGGAAATCTTTTTTGTTTGTTGTGGTTTGGTAGATTGTCTCTAGCCCTGTAGTTCAGGGTTTGCCCTTGTACTGGTCTAGACCCTCCTTTATCTTCCCTCAGCCTGAATTGTGCTCCAGAAAATAAGTTTTCATGTGGGGAAAATGTGTTTGCAATCCTTTAGTTGCAGAGGCAACTTTTAAAGTGCAAACAAGTGAAGTCTGTCTGAGTTCCCAGGCATCCTGGCTGTATCTAACATGAAGATATAACCAAGCTGGCTTTGAACCAGGTAGTGTGCAAGTAACAAGGACAGTGTGCTGAATTAAAGCTGATGAAAAGCTGATACATTGGGTGGGGTCAGAGCCTTGCTTCTGAACTGGCTTGTTCCGAGGAGCCTCGGGGTTCTCTCTGCAGCACTGCTGAGCAGGCACCTCTCCAGCAGTGGAAGGTTGTACAGCTGTAAACTGCCATTACTAATCTTATTGAGGTGCTGTCGGAGGTGCTGGCTCCTGTTCAGCCTGAGACCCTGAAGTGGATGAGGCTGCTTCCTCCTTGCATCCCATTCCTCTGATTTCTGCAGAAAGGAAAACAGAGCAAAGTCCAGGAGGATCCCAGCTCAGCAGTCAAAATCTGTTTTTTTTCTTGGTAACTTACGTACAGCCTTGGGCTGTAAGGGTGGGATTCATCTCATTTAACTGAACATGCTGGAAGGTCAGCTATCAAGTCTGGACTGGACTGGTTTTGTGGGTTGCCTCAAAATGAGAGAGGCAGGTGCTTCCAGTGAATACTTTGTGTCTTCTGGAATAGATGAGACAAATCACACTCTGGAAATGCCTCTCTTTCTCCATTGACGCGTAGAAGAAGCCTCAATGTTTACATTGAACTTGATGTTGGTTTTTTAGACGCTGGAGTTTGGTGAAGTGTATCTTTTGGTATTTGGTATTTGGTATGTGCTGAAATAACTGATATCCAGGGTTTCATAAAAGAAGAGGCACTTTCAAAGTATGAGGATCTAAACTACCTAACATAAATAACAGCTTATTAAAGTGATGAGAAGGTGATATGGGGGAATAAACCATCTGAGACCATTTAAGAAAAAGACAAACTCAAAAATCCCACAAAGCCTAAGAGTTGAGGGAAATCAATATATGAATCTAGCTGAAACAATTGCATAAGTGACTAAAACTAGCTCCTTATTAGATCAAGTTAGCAGGGCACATTTTATGGGTAGTACTGTAAGGAGTATGCTGTTTTATTTTCCTGGGCTTGACTCTTAATCTAGCCATATATACAACAAATGCCCTTCTATTAAATTTCCAGTAGATAGCAGCAGTTCACAGAAAGTATTTCTTCTTTTTTCCTTTTTTTTTCAGTGAATGTACATGTGAATCAATGAGAATCTTAAAGTGTTTCCTTTCCATTTAAGAAATTCAGTGGCATTTTAATATATGCAGGGCATGCTGATTTTGTCACTGTAGTTAATTTCTGAGGAGCATTGTTGAAGTATTGAATTCACCTTGAGACTGAGCCAGTTAAAATCACTTTTATTTGCAACATCAAGGAATAAAAGGAAAAGAAGATGAAAACAGGGCTTTATTGGTCAATTTTTGTAGGTTAAAGTTACATTAAATTCGTTAGTTTAAAGAGAGCATTATAAAGTGTATTTTCCTCAGAAACTTGATTAAACTCAGAAGTTGTTGTAGGAGCTAGAAGCATCAATGACTTCAAATGTCACCACAGACCATGTTTGACTTGAACAAAATTCTTCAGAGTTCCTGAGTTTGGTGCACACCCTGGCAATGCCAGAGGAATAGTTTCAGGCGACTAAATGGGAGTGGCTACGTCATCATGCACCTACCAGGTATCTCTTGAAGTGATTGTACAGATTGCACACAGAGCTGTGCTCTCACAGGAGGTGATTCTTTTTGGCTGCAGCCACCAAACAGACCATTTCTGAACATTTTTTGAGTAGACTGAGAGCTGGTTTTTGGGAAATGCTGAGGAAAATGACATTGTTTCCAGATCGTACCTGTAATCAGATCCCTAGAGGGCAGGAAAAATGGGTTATGAAACAGGAAAGTTCGTATTATCAATCTTGTGTCACGCTGTTCATTTATTACACCAAAACTTTTAATTATGCTTAATATATTTTGATACGAATAATTTCTTTACTCTTGCCATTTGTATAGTTAATTTTATCCGCTGTAAGTCTTTCAATATGTTCAGAATTAAAATCACTACTCACTCGTAGTTGTCTGACATTCCTGCCCAGCATTTTTCCTCTGTAAAATCGGCTGCAGCTTGGTTTGGCAGAGGCAGGATGCTGTGTACAAGCACCTCACTTCCAATAGCCAAAATCAGTTGCATAAAGGTCAGTTTTCTTTTATATCTGTAGAACAATTTTGGGAATCTTAGTCTGAGTCTGTGTTCTGAAAGTATGCAAGATATTCAGTAGAATAGTGCCAGATGAAAAAGTTCAAAATAAAGGTAGATTCCTTAGCTTTTTTTAAAATATGTATAATACATTTAGCTATTGTTGCAGTCCCTGTTATGTATTTATTGTGCCAGTGAGTTGAAAGCTGTTCTATTCATGGCTTAGCTGTTAATGATTTTTTTGTCTTCAGACTGTACATGAGTTGTGAGGAGAAACATGCCATGTATGATGGAGTCCTTTACTTGGCAAGCAGTTCCACCGACATAAAGAATGACAAAATCTGACTGACTGGAAATGATTGAGTTATTTTTGAATTCTGCTAAATTCACAATTGATGAAGTTCAATACAAGAGACTGAAAAATGACTGAAATCTACATTTCTGGCCTTAAACTGTCGGAAGGCCAAAGGAAACAGCAGCTTAATTTGCAGCATGCTCAGGACTGAGCCTAGACTGAGATTTGCATTCTGAAGATCTGACCTGCCTCTGTGGCCTGTCCTCATTCCAGTTACCAAGCAAATGGATTAATCATTTGGGCTTGCGCTTTTTGATGTCCTTGAAAACACTAAATACACGACTTTGCAGCTTATTGACATTAATCAGCTGTATTAAAATTTTAGGAAAATGTGAACTACTTATTTCTTGTACGGCAATCAAATACTGATTTCATTAGCACGTGAAACTACTGTGGAGTAAATTAATTAAAAGGAAAAAGTTAAGAATAAAGTTAGAGAAAAAGTGAAACTAGATTTTATGTATAGATAGTAAATTTTATGTTTAGAGCAGCATCTGGCTATCAACTCAAAATCCAATCCGTATGGAATATGAGACCTTGAGAATTTAGAAGATTTTACATCCTCATCTAGTGATTTCTTTTCACATTTCTGTGGACCCTGCCCCTGAAGATTGCTAAGTGCTTCTCTCTTATAAAGGAGTCTTAAATCAGCATTCACTGAGGGTGTCTATTTGCACCTAGTATCAACCAGTGATTTTTAGAATTTGTGTACACTCTCAGAATGGAATATAAATCTCTGTTATTAGCAGAGGCAACTTCCATGTGTTTAAATATCTAGAGTTCCTCACAGACAAACTTTTTACGATTGTTTTGTTGAGCAGCAGCCACTGCATTTCCTGAGCTGGCTCAGTGATATGGGTAATTCAGCACTTATTCACCAAAAGGGGGAAAATAAAAGTCCTTGGCATAATGGGTAATGAAAGTGCCTGACTTCAGTGACTACAAGCGGTGGATGGAGAATCATCTCCCTGCAAGACTGAATATAGCTTTTCCCCCAATACTATTTGACATTTTTCATACTGGAGAATACATAAATCTATCTTTTTTTTCATGCAGCTTGACTTTAACTACTTCAAGTAAGTTATGCTGAACAAATCAGTTTTACTTCATGTCTGTTGTTAAAGAGTTTATTATTCTTTCAGATTATGATGAAAGCTATTAATTGTTATGATTCCAAGTGCATAGTTTTGCCTATATTCACTTAGGCAGTTATTTTGCATTGTTTTAAGAAAGTGATTGATTGCCAAAGACATGCAAAATACTAGGCCTTCAATATTTCCTTGGAAACTACAGAGTTTCACTTTCCTATTTCAGTGCTAGGATGGGGGAGGACATTACTTCTCTCCTGACAGCTTCAGAATTCTTTCAGTGTAAACCATAACAATTTCTTCTGTTGCTGGCTGCTGGTCTTGCTTCCCATGTTCAGAAGAGACCATTATGACAAGATGATCTATCCCTCAGCAAAATACAAGCTGTTTGCTTAGACCAGAGAGTTTCGTATCAAAAACATAGCTTTGAACTATGATAATTTTTTTTTAGGATATGTCACACACTAAACACTATCTTGGTCTGTGTTATTGCTCTCTCCCAATCTTATCCTCCTCCTGTTTTGAACAGATCCCTTTTTCAGTCTCCTTCTCTGTACTTCCAGCATGCTCCAATATAGTTCTGTAATTCGTATGTGAATGTTATTGACTCTGCTGTTGGGCAACGCGTCTGCCAGATTAAACACTGTGCTGCCACTTGGCCCTGGACAGGACTGCGATGTGGACTGTGTCACAAATCCAGTGACTGCACATACAAGGTGTTTTCTTGTGTAATAATGTAAAACAGTGTAATAGTTTGTCTTACTGGCATTATTACTCATTAATCTTATTTACCTGAGATAATCTTTTTAGACTAATGAATCATAACACCTGATGACATCATAGTGACCTGAAGACATAATAGGAGAACAAATCTTATTTTTCCCTCCCACAACACTTCTGTTTTTCAGTGCCAAACACTGTCAAGCTGGCCAAAATAAGAATATATATCATACATTAATTCATCTGCTTCTCTTGATTATCTCCAAAGACATGTCAGTCTTGAGCTCCTGAGCTGGAATCTGACCTGCTTATAAGCTGATGTGGAAGTTATCTGAGTTAAGAAGAGAACAAATACTGTCTTGATGCATTGTCTCAGTAAAGGTCTGGGGCAGGAGCTCATGGGAGTCATTCAAGCTGCAGGACCTAACTGGGAATTCAAGCCTTTATTCCCAGCTTAAATCCCTTTGATGCCAGTCCTAGAGGCAACTTATAGGTGAGGCATAACTTGACTTTGAAAGTCTTCCTGAAGGACACAGCTCTCACCACAGTGCAACCTAATGGGTTTGATTTAGGACTCTAAGAAAAAAAAAACAAAACCTGTCAACTTGGTGAGAAATTGCTTATAGACAGAGAATTTTTTCTAAAGAAAATTGATATTTATTGATCATTGCTTGTACAGGAGAAAAAAGACTGTCTAGAGACTTCACAGAAGGCCCTTCAACATGGGACCAGGTAAAGTGGCTTTGTTCCTCTCTGGAATGTAAGATGACTTTATCTTTTTTCTTTATCTAAAACCAGTTTTTCTCCATGTGGTTTCATTTTCAGGGTTAGGGATTAATAGGAATTTGTGGCTGAGATTTACTCTGTTTCTAGTTTCCACTTCAGAAATAAATTATATTATTGTCATTATATAATGCATTGATCAGTTAATAAGCTCTCTAGCAGTAACTAAAAATATAATTTAAAACCTTAAAGAACTTACTAAGGGACATTAATAGACCTGATTTAAATGAAAGATTAATTTTTTTATTATCAAAATTTCAAAACACAGTCTGATAACTTGATGGCAGATCTGAGTGTCTAGAGAATGACAAAAATTGTTTATCCCAGTGTTTGTTGGTTTGTTTTTAACTAGGGAAAAACTAAATATAATGAAGGGTAATATAAATTAGTATTAACCAGAAATTGCATCAGGATTTTGTTAATTTGGGATTGAATATGAGACAAATAGGAACAGAGTATGTAGCAGTTGTTCTCTGACCTCCTTCTCTTGGAGAAGTCTGCATTCAGAGTCACACATGAGCAAAAGCTTCTCAAAGCTTATTACAAACAAGTATATATATTAACACCTTTGAACAAGCAGAATTTTACATCCAGAAGACTGGAGGTATATAGAGACTCGATCTAACATTAGGGAGATCTTGGCTGGTAACCTTCTAGCTGTGATTGTATAAGGCAACAATGTGTTGTAGTAGTGCTGAATCAGCTGCACTCTGTGGAGATTACAGACCTTTTATCACCTGCAAAAAGTTAATCTAGCAGTGCTCAAGGCCATAGGAATCTAGCTTTTGTCATGTTGCCCTAAAATACTGATCTGGGAAAGAACCATTTGATACTTAGTTCTCAGCAATACAGCTATCCATCTTAGCTACCATTTGAAAATATAGTCCAAAGCATTCCATAGGCAAACATTAGTTGTGATGAGATCATTGGACATTTTATTGGTGTTTTCATAATTTTTGCATAGTCCTTCTGCTGATTTATATTATAGGAAGTGGTTGGTTGGAGTGTTGGAATTTAGAGAGTGAAGCTTTTCTTTTTTCTGTCCTCCTGCTACCCAGGACATGATTGGTTTCTCTCTGATTCCTTCTTGGCACTCACACTTAGATTATTCCTCTTCCCTTAATGTTGATACATGCTTTTTGTTTCTTCTTGACCTTCAGAAAAACTCTTTTAAGAAGATTGAACTTAAGGCAAACGGAGCGTGAGGATGTGTCCTGAATGAGTAGGAGGTGCTACCCAAGGGAGTGGAGAGGGCGGAAAGGCAAGACAGCCTAGCAAAAACATTCAGTGTATTTCTTAAATATACTTTCACAAATTGTTGTTAAAATTGTCCAAAAGAAGACCAAATGCTTTGGGCAGGGAAAACTACTCTGTTAATTTCCCATAATTTTTTTAAAATTTCTCTTGAGTGACCTCCATAGACTATTTTCTTCAGTTGGGTTTTTGCAATCTTTTGTCTTTGAAGTCTTAAAGATAAGTCCTTTACATGAAGAACATAATGAATTCACAGTGTATGATTATTTTTAACCACAATTGATCATATAGCCAGACATGCCTGCAGCAAAATAACATTGCTGCTGGCAAAAACCCAAGTAGTTAAACAGGTAGGTGGTAAATATCTACAGTCATTTCCTGAAAGCTATCAATTATTTGTGTTCCAAAGTTTAACTGTTACACTGAATATTTACCCTGCAAACTGAGGAATAGCAGGCAATCTAAGCAAATCATTTGCTTTTCAGTATTAATTTTGCTTCTTGTGCCAGGCTCTGTAAATGTTTCCTCATGTATCATTGTGACGGTGCCATACATTTGAAATGTCAAATTATGCATGTGTCTGGTGTCATAAGAATAATATTAGCAGCAGGGAGAGACAAAAAATACCATGCAGAGAATAAATACTTGCTTTCAGTGTCTGCTTTACCTCGTATTGCAGTTCTATGGACAGAGTAATCTAAGGGTTGTTTGGATGTATAGAATGTACATCCTTTGAGTATTTTAACTGCCCCTTGAGGAGCTTTTTTCTTGTACTGAAAACAAATGATATGTGCATTTCAGCTGCAGTATTTCTATCTTTCCCTAGGCTCTTGCATCCAAAGTGAGCATGCCAGAAAGGGCAGATAAATGCTATTCTTTTTAGTACTTATTTTACAATTATTGTAAGTTCACTAGCCTTTTATGAAACATTATAGTGTGAAAGCAAACTTTCAAATTACACATTTTGTATGCAGGGCTTTATTCTGCTATCCTGTCCCTTGCCTTTACCATCAGATTTATACCACACTACCACAGAAACTGAAAATTAAACAGGGATTAACCTCTTTGGTTATCCACAATTTTTCACACTATTTATAGAATTAATATAATTTACCACTGGGTTATTATTGTCCTAGTGGAGTAATACTTCTGTAGAGGTTAGGGAAGTCACGGCTGTGTAATAATCCATTTAAAATAATAAGAAAAAGGTGATCACATTATTATTCTCAAGAGGCTTCGCATAAGTAGGTCCATGTTATGTTGTATTTTGTCATTCAGACTGTATTTCTAACTAAAGTAACATACTCTGTGCTGCCTGTCCCTGGAGCCAAGCAATGCTGACTTGGTTCCACCATCCCTGACTCCTTTCGTGCCTCTTCCCACTCTGTCAGAGGATTTAGAGAAGAGGTACACAGCTATTTCTGTCAGCATTTCCTGTTATGGTTGGAACATTTCAGACTGGTGGATGTGTTGAGAGGGCTGAAATCCAAATTAAGTGCCCTTGGGCTTGATTAATTTGCTCATGCTTGAACATCTAGAGCCATCTGAGCTATGGAGGGCATCTCTCCATCAATCTCCAGAAGTGAATCGGTCTCACAGAGGTCTTGTGTGAATCTGCAGGGATTTGTCGGATACTCTAGTGTGTCTCAAGTGACACTAAGACATTCAAATATGCATCATCACACCAGGTCCTAAATAATCAGTTTGCAAATTGGAAATGCATCTTCCATTTTCTGAACATCCCGTTCTGTAGGAAAGCAATGAAGAGGCTGTGTGTTCCTGAAGGGAAAGAAGTTGCCTGTCAGGATGTCCAAATACCCCACACTACTGCTCAGGTCCAGGAAACACACAGAAAATTTTCGGTGTTTCAACCAATTACATGTGTAGGAGCAGGGATGAGCTGGAACTGAAGCCCTTCTTGTTGTGGTGCTTCTAAAACCTTATACATCTAATACACCCTTGTGGATAAGCTCAGGAAGTGTGGGCTGGATGAGTGAAGGTCATGTGGGTTGAGAACTGGCTAAATGGCAGAGCTCAGAGGGTGGTGATCAGTGGTGCAGAGACCTGTAGTTAGCAGTGTTCCCCAGGGGTCACTGCTGGATCCAGTCTTGTTCAACATGGATGAAGGGACAGAGTGTACCCTCAACAGGTTGGCTGATGTTACAAAACTGGGAGAGTGGCCAACATGCCAGAGTGCTGTGCTGTCATTCAGTGAGACTTGGACAGCTGGAGAGTTGGGTGGAGAGGAACATAATTAAATTCAACAAAAGCAAATGGAGGGTCCTGCACCCACGGAGGAATAACTCCAGGCACCAGTACAAGCTGGGGGCCAACCTGGTGGAAAGCAGCTCTGCAGAGCTTATAAAGCACCTGGGGGTCCTGGAGGACAACAAACTGTACCTGAGCCAGCAGTGTGTCTTTGTAGCCAAGATGATCAATGATATCCTGGAGTGCATTAGGGAAGACTGTAGTGGGTTGACTTTGGCCCGATTTCAAATGCTCACTAAAAGCTGCTACCCAACCCTCCCTCTGCAACTCCATAGAGGAGAGAAAAAAAAACAGCTGAGAGTTCCTGAGTGGAGACAAGGATCAGGCAAAACAGACTCAAAGTAGGGATAGTACTTAAATATATTGCTAACAAGATAAAAGCCAAAGAGTGAGAAATAAAAGAGTCTTAAAACACCTTCTCCCCACCCCTCCTTCCTTGCATGTTCTCCCTCCTCCCCCTCCAGCAGTGCAGGCGGACAGGGTATGGGGGTTTTGCAGTCAGTTATTGTTTCCCATGGGGTGCAGTCAAGTCTCTGCACCCCGATGGTCCTCCATGGTCTGCAAGGGGACACTTGCTTCACTGTGGTCTTCATGGGGTAGTCACATCTCTGAGTCTTTCCCCTGTTCCCATGGGGGTCCCTCCCAATGGATACAGTCCTTGATGGACCTCTCCAACGTGAGTCCATGCCTCAGGCTGTAGCAGTGTGGGTTCCAGGCCTGCCAGCAAGGCACTCTGGGAAATGTAGTCCCAGGCCTCTGATACACATGCGC
>JAWMRA010000078.1:123046684-123072204 GCA_035584735.1 Pseudotriccus pelzelni
TATTCTTTAAACTGCATATATATACTCCTGTTCCTCTCAATAAAGCAGCTTTTGTTACACGCCATATTGGTGTCTACGTGGTCCTCTCGGACCCATTATTTATTCGTCTATTATAATAATAGAATTGCTATATCAGGCAGCAGTTGTTCCCAGTCTGCTGTCCCATGGGTCACTTCTCCATGGAATGCAGTCCTTCACAGATAAGCTGCACCGACGTGGGTCCCCCACAGGGCCACGAGTCCTGTGCAGGAAAAACTTGTTCCAGCATGGGTTTCCCTCTCCAATGGGCTACAGGTCTCCAGCAGGATCCTGCTTCATCTTGGAGCTCCTCCAGGAGTCACAGACTTCTTCATACATCCATCTGCTTCAGCATGGACTCCTGCATAGGCTGCAGGGTGGTCTCTGCACCCCGATGGTCCTTCGTGGGCTTCAGGAGCCTCAGCTCTCAATCCTTCCCCTGCTCCCAGGGGATGGGGGGAAACACCTCCCGCCTTTCTGCTGTGCTGACCTTGGTGTCTACATCGTTATCCCATGTTCTCACTCCTCTCTTTCCAGGCTGGAATTTCTTCTGCACAACATTCCTCTGTTCCTAAATATGTTATCACCAAAGTGCAGCTCATTGGTTCAGCCTTGGCCAGCAGCAGGAAGTCCCTCCTGGAGCTGGCTATCATTGGCTTTTCGTGGGACAGGGGGAAGCTTTTAGCAGCTTCTAACAGAAGCCACCTATATCCCGCCCCACTATCAAAAACTCAGCCACATAAACCCATGCCAATGTCCATTGCCAGGAAGTGGAGGGAAGTGTTCCTGCCCCGATACTCAGCACTGAGGAGTGCTGTGTCCAGTTCTGGGCACCCCAGTTCAAGAACAAGGAACTAGTGGAGAATATCAGACAGATGGTTACAAAAATGTTGCGGGAACTGGAACATCCTTTGAGGTTGTCAGAGCACTGAAAACAGGCTGCCCAGAGAGGCTGCGGAATTTCCTTCACTGGAGATTTTCTTAACCCACCTGGATGTGTGGTCTTGTGCTACCTGCTCCAAGTGAACCTGCTTTATAGCAGGGGGGTTGGACTAAATGATCTCCAGAAATCTCTTCCAACATCAACACCTTTGTGATTCTGTTCGTATCCACATAATTCCTAGTACCTTTTTAATACCCTGAAGCCTGCAGTCTGAGATTTCCAAACAGCACAAAACACTGGATTTCATTATTTAAACAAGTGGCACATCTGTTTTCTGTAGTCCCGTGAAACTTAAGGCCTCCAATCTGAAAGATATCTGTGAGCTACTGTACACAATTCAGAATGAATACTAATGTGTTGTGGTTCCTATTTTTGGTACTTTCACTGACTCCCAATAAATCATTTATGTTCCATAAAGTTGTCTATTTCAAGCTGTGTGATTGTTTATTACATTGTGTGTATCTAGTTCTCTGGATGTTTTTGAGAATTTATAAAAGGATATTATTAAGTTTTGGATTTGAAATATATTGATGTAAAATACCACGCATACTTAACACTACGCATACCTTTGTTTTATGTATGTTTACCTATTAAAAAGAAGATGGTTGAGTATTCCTTCCTGTTGATCTTTATTATTTGTCTTGATTCCAGTGTGGTTATTCTCTCAGTGTTAAAAGTTACGAATCAAACTAGAAGTTGTAGAAATAGCTTTGGCTTTGTTAAATGCCAAAAATGCAAAAATGCGTGTGTGTTCTCATTTTGTGTTTACAACCATACATTCATATGTATCATATTATAGCTGCAATATGGTCACGGCTTTTTAATGTGCCCATGACTAAAGAGATACTGATAAGAAAGAATTAAGAGAAACCTGCAACATCATTGAATCTTTTGAACTGACACTATAAGAACAAGTTCAAATGGCAAGAGTACAAATAGTGCTGCATTTGTTCTTAAAAAACTCTGAATGTAAGGATTTCTTAACTTCCCCAGCTGCTTTAGCACTTAACCATCCTTATAAAGAGACAGATTTTTCATATACATTACAGAAGTCTTCTTTTTTACCAGTGTTGCTGATTTCTTGTATACAGAGGGTACACAGAAAACAATTAATCACTGACATGTTTGTGACAGTATTTTCCATAATCTCATTATGCCCCTTCTCTGTTTGAAATGAAGCCAGTCCTAGTGCTCTATATTCTCTTCTCACATACTGTGTTTATCAATCTTGTTGATTTCTGCTGAACTTAATTTCCTAAATTGCCACTTCTGTGTCTGATGAACCGCAACCATGTCCCAGATTTGCATTTGCCTTTTTGTATCAGCCTTGCACGAGTTGCTCCAGTGCAGTTTATAGCATCTCAGTCCTCTATGATTAAAGGCCCCACCACCTTCTTGCACTCCCTGTAGTGCTGTTCTCCTCAGGAAAATGGGGTGTTTCTTTGCCATGCACTGCTCACGGCTTATTCAGCTCAGCTGAGACTCTGTCTCATACCTACTCTTTGAAGCTTAACTTCCTGGTTCTTTGTATGGATTGTATTAAGCCTTCTTCTGTTTCTAGTAGTTAGCAATAGTTAGCTGAAAGGAGCAGTTCTCTGGAGAATGTGTGCAGATAGTTCTTCCTTGTAGCAAGGAAACTGATGCTGCTTTTATCCAGCACATCCTCAGAAAGTAGGCTTTCTACCCCTGTGTAGCATCAAACTGTTGGAGTTGCTGTCTGAAACATTAATTTTTGCCCTTGACCTTGACTCAGTTAGGAAAAATCTCACATAATCATTGTATCCAGACTGTGGATAATAGCAGGATACTCATATGGATCCCTGAAAGCTGTTAGAGAGCATCTAAGAATGGGCCACGAGGATGGTAAAGGGTCTGGAGAGGAAGCCTTATGAGGAGCGGCTGAGGTCAGCTGGTCTATTCAGCCTGGAGGAGGCTGAGGGAAGACCTCCTTGCAGTCTACAACTTCCTCATGAGGGCAGGCAGAGGGGCAGGTACAGATCTCTTCACTCTCGTGACCAGAGGAAATGACATGAAACTGAGTTTGGGGAGGTTTAGGTTGGATATCAGGAAAAAATTTTTCTCCCAGATGATGGCTGAGCACTGCAACAGGTTCCCCATGGAAGTGGTCACAACACCAAGTCTGTCTGAGTTCAAAAAGACCTTTGGACAACACTCTCAGGCACATGGTGTGATTCTTGAGGTGTCCTGTGCAGGGCTAAGGAGTTGACCTCAATGACCTCAATGTGTTCTTTCCAACTCAGCATATTCTATGATTCTATGAAGATTCCATATTGTATATCATAGAGTACATTTTATGTATTCCCTGATTCTCCTTCCCGCTGTCTTACGTAAGCACTGAGAAAGTATTTGGTGTCTCCAGGTGACGTGCACCTGATTAGTTAAGTCATCCTGGCAAATTAGACTCTTTGAAAGCCAATTAATGCAGTATTCCCTTTAAATCCTGTATTTCCTGTACCCTTCTTTAAATACAAATATCTCATCTTCTTCTCTTCCTTATCATAGTCATTAAACAAAAGGAAGAATTTTGATTTCTAAAGTGGTTTATGTGCCTGGCATTGCCTGGGACCTGACAATGTCACAGACAGGGTTATTGACTGTAAGCATTCCCCCTCTGTCTTGTTAGGCTGGGAAGTAAGTGTTGCCTCTTTTCAGCAGTAAAGGTACATGTTTATCATAGAATTATGGAATCATAGAATGTTAAGGGTTGGAAGGGACCTAAAAGATCATCTAGTCCCAACAACCCCTGCCATGGGCAGGGACTTGTCCCACTTGAGCAGGTTGCTCAAGGCTTTATCCAACTTAACCTTGAACACTACCAGGGCTGGGGCTTCTACAACTTCTCTGGGCAATCTGTTCCAGTATCTCACCACCCTCACCATAAAGAATTTCTTTCTAATGTCTAGCCTAAATCTTTCAGATTGTGCCCATTACTACTTACTTGTCCTATCACTGCGGTTCCTAACAAAGAGTCCCTCTCCAGCTTCCTGGTAAGTCCCATTCAAATACTGGAATGTTGCTATGAGGTCTCCAGGCAATCTTCTCTTCTCCAGGCTGAACAGCCCCAACTTTCTCAGCCTGTCTTCATAGGTGAGATGCTCCAGTCCACTTGTCAACTTTGTGGCCCTCTTCTGGAACTTGCTCCAACAGTTCTGTCCTTCTTACGTTGGGGGACCAGAACTGTACTCAGTACTCTAGATGGAGTCTCACAGGAGCAGAGTAGAGGAAGAGAATCACCTCCATTCATGTGCTGGCCATGCTCCTTTTGATGCAGCCCAGGTTTCCATTGGCTCTCAGGGCTGCAAACTGCTGGATCATGTTGAGTTTTTCATCAACCATCACCCCCAATTCCTCCTGGCAGGATTCGTGGCCGCAGAAGTTACGTGTGCTTGGCTTCTTGGTTTGAGCTACCCCATGAGAATCAGCGATGGCTGAGTGCTGGGAGGAGAGCAGCCCTCAGGGCTGCCCCTGGCATGGCCGTGGTGGCAGCAATGGCCATGGTTGGTGCCGCAGGGGGAGGTGCATGGCCCGGGGGTGCCGAGGCAGCGACATGGTCTGTACACATCAGTGGCTGCACAGCTGTGTGTCAGAATGCCAGCCCGTGCTGTTGCTCTTGTCTTGGTCACAAGCAGGCATTTGTGGTCCTGTTTCCTCCCTTGTTCCATTTGCCACATTTCCATTTCTCGTATTTTGTATGTAGAGAGCCATTGGTATAAGGGGAAGGCTGTAAAATACCTGTAAGCCCGACTACAGTTTCTGTTTCTGTAGATGCACCAGAGGTTTCTTTCCTCGTGGTAACCTTCTGGCTGGTTCTGGTGGGCTCTTTGCTGCCAAATCAGTCCAGCTGTTTCACTACAAACTCAAACACTAACCACATTTTCCTGCCTTGTTACCATAGTATTTAGTATTCAGATGTCTCCTTCACCACTGACTTGGGGCTTATAGTTACAATTTCAGTACATTAAGAACATTCTGCAACACACTTCCTTTGTAAAATATGAGTGTCTTTAATTTTAAACACTGTCAGTTTTTTACTCACAGAATTTTTTCCCCCAATTAAGCTGCTTTTGCAGCTAATAATGATACTTAAAAAAAAAAAAGAAAAACCTAAAGAAGCTGAAGCAGACCACTCACTGAAATCTAGCAATTTTTATCATAAACTCCCTTACTCTTCATTTAATTTTATTCAGTTCATGTTTAATTTGATTAAAAATGTTTCCAGTGGAGCAGGCTGCAGTATTTGGAAGTGCTTGATCTTCTTTAAGCCTTTTTCATTGCTTAAGGACACAGACAAAACCCTTGGATTTTTTTTTAGCCTATGTTGTTTTCTGCTGGTTTTTGCCTGTAACGTTCGAAACCTTTGTAAGGCAAACAGTGGCTGTGAGTGTGCACTGTGGCAAAGGATACACATGGCTCTTCTAGCGCAAAATCTCTAAAATTATGCCTTGTGCAACCATTTGTGTACACAAATGCAAAGGCCACAAGGTTATTATTTCCAAAGAGAAACAAATGGCAATAAAGTAGATTTGCTACTATAAATGCTGTAATGTGTATGTCTGGGTGAAAAGCTTGGCGTGTGACTTAAATTTTATAGATATGAGTAGAAGGTTCAAATGTTTTCTGATGTAATTGCCAACATTTATGATTATTGATTTTTATTTTCCACCAAATGTATGTACACCCATTATTCCCATTATTGACTTTAAATTATCTAACACAGGCTGCAATGTAAATTGAAGTGAGTTCTTTTAAACAGTTTTACATTATATTATACTTAGGATGGTGAACCCCAGAATTTGAAGCAAAATACATGGTGTTTATATAATTTTATGTCTTTCCCTTTATTTCAAGGTACAAGCCTTGATCGTTGACTTTTACTTTCCCAAAAAGTCAAATATTTTAGCCACAGTCAACTTTCTTTGTCGCATTTGGATTGAATTTGTGCTTTTTTTCAAGATCATATGAGGTGATTAATGAATTGACTAAACTATGTATCTTTTTCATGTTTGCTTTTAGAGTATCAGAAAGAAATTTGAATTAATCATCAGTAGTCTATAAAGAATTTAACCAAATTGCTCTTCATCCTGCAGTGTGTTCTTATCACCTGTATCAAAACATATTTATGGTATCCTTCTCAGACATGTTCTTCTGTTCTCTCACTACAATTTATTAATCTGACAAATATGATGAACGTTCACGGCAGTGCTGAGGAAGGGCATTCAGCAAGGTTCACTCAATTTCAGATCCCTGGCTTTACAACAGCAAAGTTCCACCGGAGAACTACATCTTTGGTGATTTATTATTTTGTAGCACTGATTCTGTGACCCGTTTCTGCTGTTGTGATCCGGCTAGGGTTCCCAGGCATTGCAGGGCACACCTTATCGCGGTTTTGCCATTGGAAATAGAGGAGTGTAAAGATGAGAAACTCAGCTCAACCCTGAGTTTTGTGGGTCTGTGCCCTGGGGCAAGGCACTGGACTAGGAGGTTACTGCACTGCAAGGAGCTGAGCATTTCTCATCCTTGAGAGGAACCCGGGCATCTGATAATGATGTGCAAAGGCAGAAAAGAGCTGGGAAACTCAGGAGAGCCATTTGACTCAGTGCTCTGGCCAAAGCCAGAAATACAATAATGTGGCACCAGACTGATGCTATCTAGCTGTATTGGCACTCTTAGGGATGGTGGTGATGCAAACAAGACTGCTTTAATCTGGTGGCATCCATTAGAGTGCAATAACCCCAAATAGCAATTTTGGCATCATTTTTCCCCATTATTTTAATTTTCTATTATTATGATGAATATTAATTTAATTTTATGCCAGCTTTTATTTGAACTTTTTCTCTACTTTCCTCACTTGCTGAATTAAGCTGTATTTGAAACTCTTCTAGTGGAGTATTTCTACCATCTGCTCTCTACAGCAATTATTCAAATTATTTGCAACCCTCTGTGATAGCAGGGGTGAATCTAGCACAGATTATCTGACTGACATATTTTTACCTTGCAATATGCCACAACTGGTAAAGATCTGTAACTCTGTGGGGTTGGATGGAGGTGGAGTGTTACATTTCTAATTATTTCAGTGTCTGACTCATAGGAAATCATAATCTCTTGGTTTTTACAGGACAAATAAAGAGTGGTTTTGAAGGTTTTCCTTCCTTTCCAATCTTAGCCTGTTCTAGAGTTCTCCAAATCCTGAATTCTTTAATTTGTTCACAGCACTGAAAACAGCTCATTGGCTATTCTGTCTGTAATTGAGAATACAGGTTCTTTTTGTTTTGCTATGATTAAGATGCTGCAGTAGTCTCTCCTATGTTTGTCCTGCCTCTGGTGATATTCACCTGAAGAATGATTTTCACAAGAAGATATTCATAAGAAGAATGATTTTCCTACTCGATGTCCTGTGTCACTTTTTCCTAGTAAATCAGGGTTGAAATGCAGACCCAGACTCCAGGTCCTGCCTAAACTCCTCGTAGCCTTAATTTTTGGGAAGAATTACAAGGAAGACAGGAAAAGTAACGTGCATCTTACTGTGAAAAAAGGAATCTTAAACTGCATTAGAAAGTGTCATAATGCTATAAAGAGATAACTAAACACCCTCTCTGATGATGGGCATACATGTCAGCTAAGAGCTATAGACAGTTCTGGTCCATTTGTGACCTCCTCAATTAAGGAGATTTTCAGGATGGTATCAAAGTAATTCCACAGCCAGCAGAAATCTTTTTAGCTTTCAGCAAGTATTTATTCATTTTACAGACACAAATACTTTCACTACAACATGAGAGAACTGTGTAGCCTCCATCTGCCCCAAGTTTCCAAAGCTGTGTGGGAGCCACTGACCATGCTTGTGTTATGGGCAGCAATTTCTCCTGGCATTTAAGACTGATAATCCCTTGGTTTGAGCACAAAAATAATACTATCTAACACAATTTCCAGGCCATGCATATAGAGAAAAAGAATATAGATTTTAAATAAAAATACAGAGCACAGTCAGCCAAGAATAGGTCTTCAGCATGGTGCTTTCCTGAGTACCACAGGTGATTTCTAGGACATTTCCTGTTTATTAATATTTATTATTAGTTATTAATATGTTCTGCCCATACTGTCCTTCATTCTCAGCTGGCTGTTTTTTCTCCAAAGGTTGCTGCCAGAGTTTTTATGAAGCTACCAGCATCCTTTCTGCATCACTCTACACCATGTACTACAAGAGGGGCTGTGTGTCACCACTGTTGCTCTTTGTTTTCTTATGGCTATTATTTGTTATAATTTTAAAGCAATTTTTTTTTTTTTTATTACTAGGAGCCTGACTTTGTCTATGTTAAAGAATTTTAACCTCTTTGCAGGTTATGCACGCATGCATAAAATATCTGTCATAACTGCTAGCAGCGCACAAGTGATACCACTGCTGCCTTGACAGACATTCCAGCTGCAGGAAAGTTTTATGTTGCTCGCTGGGCTGATAATCTCCAATCCTGCACATTGCCTCACTTCTGTGGAGCTTTTTTGGACATTTGGACTTCTGTAGAGTTAAAATCTGTTTAGGCAACCTCATCAAGAAAGGTGGAGATTGGCATCATATGAATGTCTTAATCTCCAGAACAGAAAACCAGGCTGAAAATACGTGGAAGTAGCAAGAGCTTTCGCCTTTTAGTACAAGGTTAGCTTTAGTTAAAGCTTAGATGGATAAGTCCAAAAAGCTAGTAATTCACATTTGTTTGGTTGTAGCTTCTGAAATATTCATTGCAAATCTCCTTCTGGGAAGACCTAGCCCCTGGCTTCTGAAGGAGTGTGAGCTCTGGCTCCATCTTCAACCAGGCTGAGATTGTGCTTAAGGCTTCCAGTTACTGCCCACTGTGAGGAGCACTAACACATTTAGAAGCTTGGAATGTAGTTTTGAAAGTAATAAAAAGTGATTCAACCCAAAGAAAAGTGCAGGAGAGAGATGAAGCTAAAGCTCAACATAAATGGAACAACTTCTTTAATGGTAAATTATATGAATCTTTGTGTAAAATGTCTCTCTAAAGAAGTTCATTGCTGTATGAAGTTGTCTAGAGTCATATAATAAAGTGGAAAAGTTTCCACCTGAGAATATTGGTAAAAATCATTGTCCTTGCGGTTCTTACCAAAACATTTAAAACAAGGTCACTACCCACTGGAGTTTTCCTGAGTGGAGCACTAAATCTGTATGTGTAAACACAGTGTGTCTCAAGGCTCAGCTTCAACTAGACCTGAGTAGCAAACAATTTTCTTACCATACAAAATTTTCTGACTTAATCTTAGAATATTTTCTACCTCACATCAGGGTGAGTTAGAGACTTTTCAAAGTGGTTGAGGGGAAAAACAACAAAAAAGAAATTTTGCAGTTAATAAATGGCTTGTTGATGAGGAGAGCTATGTGAGAGATCAAAGATTAAGTTTCCATCACAATTTGAAATAGCAGCTAACTCTGGGTTTCAGATAGCCCAAATGACTATTTGTTTATTTTTGGTTGAAATGTTAATTGTCTTCTTATTTCTTATTTTTAGCAGAAATTTAGTGCTTCTTAATTATTTTTAATAATAGTGCTTCTTAATTAATTTTTTTTCTGCAGCTTCTCTATTCTCACATAAATCTGTGCTTTATTCTAAAAATATATATTAATTTCTACCTTTTTTTCTTATGGTGTACATTTATGGTATGTTTTTTCCCTTTTAATTCTTCCTGTTTTTTGCACCTCCTCCCTTGTACTTTCCAGGTTTCTCCTTTCATGATCTGAAAGTCCTGCTGAATAAAGATGAGCCAACAGTTAGTCCAATCCCAGATGGTCTTTTGTTCAGGTAATTACTCGGAACCAAACCAGCTCTTAAGTACCCTGACTTCTCTGACTGAGATTGACTGATGGAAAGATTAGGCAAGGCAAAGATTTATAGCCAACCTAGTAAGAAGAAAAGAAAAATGTAGACTCATTTAAATAAGGTGTTTTTTCTTTGGGGTTGTTTTTTGCTTTTGTTTTTTGTTTTTTTTTTTAAAATTCTTTCTCACTCCACTGTATTGAGAATGGGTCCTGAATGTTATCCACAGTCATATATTTAGGTTGGAGCCAAGCTCATTTGGTTGGAGCAGAAACGAGCATCCCTCCAGCCACTCCTGAATGGTGCTGGAGCCCTGCTGGTTGTGTTCCCACAGCTGGTATCACACCCCACAGGAGGCCTAACTTCTTAAAGAAGAAATTCTACCTAGTTTCTTAGAGAACATAATGTAATTCTTCTTACAATAAAGCCAGTTATATAAATTTATACATGCTTTATTTGCCTTGGTTTCTCATTTGCTAAAGACATTTTCCAGTATATATCAGATGACACAATCCATTTAAAATAAATGAAATTGTCTTTGAAACCTTTGTCCCCATCTTATCACTATAGCCACAGCAGATTCTCAGCAAGTAATAGTAACATTTTGCAAAACAACCCATAAACATAACCTCATCCCTGTACGAAAACAAACTCATTGTAATTCTTGCTAAAAAATTATTTAATAATTAATATTTAAATATTAACAGTCTATATCTAGGAAACATATTAATGAGAAAATAGATAAAATCATATTCATAAACATGATAATTGTCCCAGGGTTCAACAATGAATCAGAGCAAATGTTTTCACAATATTACCAGCAGCGTATTTTAAAAGAAAATTTTTTAAATGAAGCACTGAATGATGGAGAAATGATGCTATGTGTTGGCCTCTTTTTTAAAAGATTAGGATCTATAAAATGACTGGCATTTTTAGGGAGTCTGGAATAGCTACTATTAGAGCATTTAACGTAAATTGCAATATCATAGTCTCTCCTCAGTTATAGACAGTGTTACAGCTGTAAAGCTGAATCAAACACAGTTTATTTAGATGATTATTCCTGGTGCAAACCACTAGCTAAGCTCTTTTTCTCTATGGGGCTCATCCCACATGTCAGCTAAACTAATCTATGCTTGGGAGGGGCAGTCAAAGCTCCCCTCTTTCCTTACCTTTGGACCTTTCATGTGTGAGCAAGAGAGTAGAGGAGAGCCACGCTTAGAGGTGGTTGCTTTCTCTCATGGTTTCCATGGGGACCCTGGGGCAACCAGCCTGCAAAATTCACTATCATTCATAATTCACAGGATGGGAGGTACCGGTTGTGCACTTTCTAACATGGCTGTTCACTGCTAGAAAAAACCCTTTGTGTTGTCAGTCCAGAGACGTTTTGGCTTAAGAAGTCACAGAGAAAAAAAAAAGCAGTATATTTTCATAACAAAGCCTTTGATATCTAACTGTTTTGTATGGGGTTAAACACTGTTTTAATGTAAATGAGATCTGCCCTCATATTTTTAAAACTGTGCATTATAATTTACTCTCTGGTCCTTCGACTACTAATATCTGTGAAAGATATTCCGTGAATAAGCTGTTTAGTAATGACCTTGATCTGCAAACAGACAAATATTCAGTGAAGGGATGGAAAGATAAAGCACCCAGAAAACACAGAAGATCGTAGATTGTTGTACGTAGATGATTCTATTATCTGTTTCAAGAATTAGAAGGCATGATTTATAACTTCCATTAAAAATATCAAAGCACACTTTCTGAACTTTATCTAAGCAAGTGTACATCCCTCAATCTTTGTTTTTCGTTGTTCTAAGGAAAACAGTACATGTTTACCTACGCACTTCACCCTCTAGTCTTCACTCAAACCACAGCTTTAGCTACAATAACAAGGAGGAAATCAATTTTTCTTGAATCCTTAATTTCCCATGGAATTAAATGCCTCTTTCTCTTGAGAAAAATGTTTCAGATTGTAGGTTGGGTAATCCCTTCACTTTTCGCTCTTTAACTATGTTAAAAAAAGCGCATACAATGCTAATCTTCATTCTCCTCTACTACTTTATCCTCTGAGCTCTATTGTAAAACAGATCTATTCTGTAAGAGTAATTCATGGTAAGGTTTTTACTTAAGGCAAGTGTGGGATAAAAAGCAGTTCTGTTAAGATTCATATCTGGGAAACGAAATATCTAAACTTAAACTTTAAAAATCAGTTCACTAACAACCTACTGTCTAACTGTTGCACTTTAATAATATATATATATAAAATTAAAAATAAATTATTTTTCACTAAGTATATTTCAAAAATATTTTTACCAGATATTCTGTGGGAACAGTAGAGTAAATTCGAAGGGCTAATCCAACAAGATAGAATACTATCTTACTGTCTGAACAAATCTCAAGTAGAGTTAGATATGCAGTATCTTTCCTTCCAAAAGGTGGAGAATTTAATGTGCAAGAATGAATAATACTAATTTTTTAAAAATATTTGGTCCAAGATATTAATTATGTAAAAAAGTTTCCTTTGTTGGGATTTGAGAATGTTTCCCAGTCTTTGCTTCGCCAGCTGAATATTGCAGATCTCTCCATATTAGTTTCCACTTGTTCTTTACACCATGTAAAGTGTTACAGGGTGTATGAAAAAACTGAGTTTGAAGAAAAAGTTTAAATATATTTTGGGTCAAAACAGTGATTGGGTTCTATAAAGAAGAGTCAGAAATGTCCCTGTTCTATGAACTTATTATCAATTCTGTCTGTACATTTAGAAGTCTGAGGAAAAATGTGAGTGTAGTCCCATGTCTGCTGGAATGTCATTCAATTCATTTTGCAGTGAATTTACCCTCGTCTTGCAAAAGGAAAATATCTACCAGACTCAAATTTCTAAAGAAATAAAAAAGTGGAGATGGGGCAGTAAGTAGTATTTTTTACTCACATGTTATGTCCTTTGCAGGAGTGAAGCAGGATTCATGTTCTTATAGTGCTATTTAAAGCTGAAAGCCTGTTTTTCCAATTAGATGTGTGTATCTGCATTTGCAGCATGCCACTGGCAAGGTAAATGGGATCAGCAGTAAGCTGAAAGTGAAAGCTGCAGCTGGCTGACAGTTGCAATTTTACAAAACTCCTTTTTTTCCCCTTCAGAGTCTATGCAGATATGAGTTTCAGCAACACTTGCCTCCAGCCTCTTTCAACTTTCTTTTTAATTAAAAAGCTTAATTGGGAGCAGTAAAAATTCCAATTAAGATTTTTAAATAAAGCCCGAAAGCTCAAAGTGGCTGCAGTTGCAGATAACTGCTACTGCAACCCGTGACTAGCAATGCTATTTGAACAAGGCATTTGTTTTGCCATACTTACTATTGTGGTTTATGGTTGTACCTCCACATCTTTCAAAAGTACTGTACCTTTAAAGCTCACAAAGTGATGATTTGCACATGAAATATGGGCGCCCTTGTGAGTTTTGCTAAGCACAGCACAGGATCTCAAGTCTCTAGGTTGCTGTGCATATATTCCCCTCAGCATCATGCTAAATGTTCTATCTGTAAGCAGAAATAACAGCAGTAACAAGTCCTGATCAGACAATTTCACCATGAATTCATGATGTTTTATAGGTAGCCTGAAATTCCCTGGACTGCATCTCCTACAGCTTCATAGGGAGTTTCTTCCCCCCCACCCCAGCCTGTTTATTAATGACTGATTCCTAACTCTTGTTTCGAAAGCCTACTTGAGTTGGCTGCACGTATCACTGGCATTAGCTTCACAGGCTTTTCTCATCAGCTTGATGGACCCAGGTGGCCTTGTCTTTCACTGCTGTTGTTGCTTTCATTTTCTCAGCCATCTGTTTCTGACAATAATGAATTACAGCCCTGGTTTCCAAGATGTACATTGATAGTTGTAGCTCAAATGATTACAGCAAAAAAACCAAGCCAGGATGGCTTGAAAAGCAAAATATTCATATAGAAGACGTAAGTGCATGTAAACACTCCTAGAACTTCCAAGAAAATAAAAATACTAGTATTTTAATAGCTAGTATTTAATTCACGAACAGTGTTGAACATATTGAGTGAAATGATGAATCGAGTTGATTAAAGAATGGCTACGTTACAGCATAAAATCTACCTTTTTTTCCCCAAATTAAAAGCTCAGTCTAAAGATTTAAACCAAGTTTTTATTGCTTACGTCTTGCCCCAAAATTTTGAAAAATAGAAGTATTTCCTCTAAGAACTCAACCCCCCTTGGCTATCATTAGAAGGGATCACTCTTCTACCCCTTGTGCTGGAAAATATTCCTCCAACCCAATGATCTTGTAGAGTAATAATGTGATATGTAAACTGAATGACGTGCTGCTGACAGAGATAATGCCCTGCAGCACCAAGTTGCATTTCTGTTAAGGAAACGTACGTTTGCCATAGGTCAAGGGAACTGAGTGAGACTAACTTAGGTTGGGCTTGCTTGGCTCATTCTCACTTCCTCCCAGCTGTGTTTTTGTCGGCTGGACCTGGGCTCTGACTAACAGCTGCATTGGCAGCTTGAATCACAAGAAAGTAGAAAATAATTATGTTTCAAATATAGAGCTTTCTTGTTTGTTTTTGGTTTTGGTTCCTCCCTTCCCCTCTCCCCAGCCTTCTTTAGAAGTGTTTCCTGGAATAAATCACAGTATCTAATACGCCAATGAGACTTTTTAAGTGGAGTTTTAAGCATGTACCAAGGTCTTACTGGATCGTGTTATCTGCCGTTTCAAATCCTCTTGAAGTTAGTTACAAAGAAGAATAGCTATATGTTCAGTCTGAAGAGTTCTAAGATTTTAGTGACTTTGGATTAACAGGAAGATTTCAAACTATCACTGTTTAAGCTTCACTTCTCTGTCAGTCATTCCTGACAAGGCCAGAATAAGGTGCTAATGGCAGTGGCTTTAGAGAGGGTGGTTTTTCATTAGTTTAAGCAGGATGTCAATTAAAAAGGAATTGAGATAAAGAATCAGCAACTAGATTAAGTTTACACTTCTTCACGGATGATAAGAAAAATCCATTTACAGGTTCTATTTCAGACTGAATATACTTTCTAAGGTAAAGACCCCTTATATTATAGCTTTAAAAATCTACTGGCAATTTCTGAAAAGATTTAATAACTATTGTGTCTGAAATGTTGAAGAATTTTTTAACTGCTGGAAATAATTATTTCTTACCTGAAATGAATATACTAAAATTAATTTAAATTTAATTTCACACATTTTATGACAGAATGTTATCATCTACCATCATTTCTTCTCCTCCTGTCTGACTATTATTTGCATTCTCTAAGAACTAACAAAGCCTATTTACAATGGGAAGAGAAATCTATCTTTCTGTGATCTCTGAGTGGGGGAGGACAGCCTGGAGTATGCACTGGAGTACATACTGGAATATGCCAGCTAAGGAGAATGGGACACTATGAAAGCCTATGTGCACTGTTTTTTTATATGATTTCTGTTATCCATTTGCAAGATTTTGAGCAACTTAGTGGGAGTTACCAACTCAGAATTTAGCAGACTGCACAGGAGTGGGTCAACACTAGTCTTTGGTCAGGCTTAAGGCAAAAGAGGCTCCTAGATCGACTTTCCCTACTTAATATCCTTGTAACTTCTTTTGACAACTTTGAACTTTAGGATTCAGAGGACAATTATTGTTTCAGGTTGCTTACGTATGTATTTATTACCCTGGACTCACACATTCAATATTTTTTTGCCTTCTTGCGGGCTAGAAATGTTTTCTCTAATGGAAATTGAAACTGTGATTTAATGTTACTGGGCTAGTCATGGGTTTCTACTATACCCAGAAATGCAGACTAATCCAGAAAAGTATTTTGAGGGATGCTTCCCAGTGAGAAGTATGATATGAACCACAGTGTATGACAAAGGATAGGAAGGGAAGTTCAGACAGTGTGGGATTGTTGAGCATGATTGGCAGATCTTGTAAACAACACCGGCAGACTTATAGTGCCTTTGCATTAATCCACTCGTGAATGCTTTAAAAAGGCAGCTTTTCTACCTTCTAATTGTAATCTGAGTAGAGTGCTTTTTCAGAGCAAACGGCACATAAAAACTTGCATGGACTCCTGAAGTTGGGTAAATCATTCATTCTGAGTATTAACTGAGGGACTGAGTCCTCTTTCTGTTGCTGTGATTAAATCCTTAGCAGACAAGTCAGGTGTGGGTTTTTTTAGTAGCAAAACAGCTTTCGGTTTTGGTCTCTTTGCCATAAAATAGTTAAATACTAGTTGAAAGAACCAAAACTTTCTATCACTAACAAAATAGCAAGTATTTTGTCTTATAGGTAATTAAGTTTTCTCTTATAGGTAACTAAGGAACAGGCAGCAAGATACCCACCCAACTAGAGGGGAAGAGAACTACCCTTCAGAGATATCCACAACCAGGAGAGATGCTGACAAACTCTGATTCTCCTATGCTATTTATACTGCTTGACAGAATGAGTCACATTATGATACTTTTTAATAGCTTTCTCACCTTCCTGAAATGAATTACATGCTTGCAGAGCAGTGATGGTAAACTAGGATTCATAGCTATCATTATTAGCTTTGCAGCATCCTTAACATTCAGTACCCATGAATCAGCTGTAACATATTGTGATAAATAATCTGTCCAGAGGGACATCAGCATTGCATCTGAAGTACAGCCCAGGCTAATCCTGTGAAATCTGCTTTGATACAGTCTGTAAAGTGAGGTCTTGTTATATCTCTCTGAGTCAGGGAGAGATTTGGTTTATTCCTCCTGATCAAGAAAGTATTGAGCAGCTTTTTCAGAAGTACTTCAATGCTTTGGTATTAGTGATTTAAAGCTGATGTTTTTCCCACTCTCTCTATTTGCCACATACACATTATTACATCAAAACTCACCTAAAGCGTGGCCATGATGGAGGGTATTCTTATGAACACTATATTCCTAGATTTCTTTGTGGTTTTGAATGTTTCAGCTGAATCAATTTCATGTTACCAAGTTATGCAGTAGATTTTGTTTCCGTTACAAAAGATGTGGCATTAAAAGACCATAGGATATTGAAGGAGCTAATGGCAGCACTAAGCTGAATATGTAAGGCAACGGCCTGAGACAATCGCAGGTTACTGAGAATAGCCCGAGAAGTGCCTCGGAGAAGTCTTCTACATAGTGTGCCTCCTGAGGCTTGGTTAGCACTGTCTGAATTATTTTGAAAAATGCTTATTTAATCTGCTCTTACAAACTTCCCTCAGCAGCGGGGAAAGCTGTACATTAACAGCTTTCACCTACCGTTGAAATCCAGAAGTGGTAAAGGCCAGAAATCCTGGTGTTGGCCAGACAGCACGTGCTTCCGGGTTTTCTCTGCTGTTGGATGAACCTTCAGATTTGTATAGAAGGGACCCACATTTAATGTGCATAAGAAGTCCTTCCCTTTCATTTACCAATGCCAGAGCTGTTGTGTTTCAGTAGGACGAAGATCTAAGAGTGCTCTAAAAATCTCATGTGGAAACCTAGAGTAGATGAGATCAACATCCCAGTAGGGAACATTAAATGTTCTAATGGTAACTAGTTTAGTACTTGAGGTAGTGTGTGCTGGTGGGGGACTCGAATCTCTCTTCATGACTTAGGGGTTTGTTGCTGACTCTGCTAATGATCTTCAGCCCCTTTTTCCCTAAGTGCCTCTTTCTCTACTGTCCTTTCATTTTCTATGTGGATAGTGAGTGTTTATTGCCTGTAGAACATTTAGACAGCAGAAGAAAGTGATGCAGAGGGTTCTGAATGACCCAGGTGACCCACCTGACCTAAAGGCTGGAAGCTGCACAGTCCTAGAGCTCAACTGTGTAAGCACACAGAACCAGAGACAATAGGTGTCTCCTTTTAGTAGGACTAGTTTAACTTGAGCTGTGTTCTTGCACTCCTGCAATATTGCTGTGAAGATGTTCTGGCTTAGGATGGGACCAGCTCGGGAGTCTGAAAGACCCTTTTTCTCAGCACATGGAGCTGCTGGGCTCTGAGAATTGAAGATGCTCCAAATGGTAAATTTCCTGGTGCCACACCACACCATTTTTCCCTGTATAAGCATTCTTAGTCTTTGATGTTGAGGCCTTGTACCTTGTCTAGATAATATGTGCTGCTAGTTTATTAAGTAATAGGATCACATTGTTAATACAACTTATTTTTCAACCAAACCTCTATAGGTCACCTACCAGTGAAGAAAGAGCTACAAAACAGAAGGCTTATAGCCTGTCAAACACAAATTTTACAAAGAAGATTTATATTTAAAGTACATTTTTGTTTGCTGTAATAGTACAAATGAAGATGATGTGATTTAATGGACTATTAGCACAATAATAGTCAGTGCCTCAAAAGTGACACAAATTTCTATCTTCCATTTGAATGCAGTGGGATGTGTTCTTCAGTTATCTATTTGCCTGTTGTCTGATGGTGAATACAGGATTTTATGGATTTCAAATATATTTTTCTGAGTTTAACTGCTTTAATTGTTGACTTCCTTTAGCCGGCACCTGATAAATCAATACAAGTTGTTGATACAGGCAGCTCCAGCAGTTGAAAATGGCATTTAGCAGTTTGTGTCAAACAGGTACATGTGTTCAGAACTTCTTAAATGCAGATTTACTCTGTAGAAATAGTAGTTTAAAGTGTTTATTATGAATCCTAAAAAATTGTGTTAATTTATTTTGAAATAAAATAAATGCTTGTAGACTTGTTTGTTTCTTTTACCCTTCTTTACATTTTAAAAAATTGCCTCAGTGGTCACTTTCAAACTCTGTGTTTAGTGAACTCGCATTTTAGACCAAAGAAAGTATTCAGTGCCACTTTCAGTATTTATTTAATCACGCTGATAAAGTGTGTGTACCTTCCACAAATGGACCATTACAATGGTCAAAGTAGGAAAAAATAAGCTCTCTACATTGTCACAAAAGGTGAGGGGTAAGTGTAAGATGTATGAACATCTGGTTGAGTACAGATGGGGTGTTATCTTGGTGAAATCAGCACAGACTTTGCAGTAGTTTAAAACAAAACGCTGCTGTTTGGTTTAAAACAGAACGTTTCTTTATAGGAGGATACAGATCTCCTGACATGAAGGGGGCAGTTTGTCTTGTTCTGTAGTATTACGTACACATGAATTTCTTCTACCTACATTTTATTTCAGAGTCAGATGCATGTACAAAACCATTTAGTGACCTATATCTGTCGCATGTCTTTTCCTCAGAGGTTAGGTGCAGCCTTGGGAGAGGCAGGATGGAACTGCTTCTGTGCATCGTGAGGAGTGCAGATCCTCTGGGATGTCAGATACACGTGCTGGGCGCAAGGGAGCAGACTGCAGAAACCCATTTCTCCCATCCCAGAGGAGGGCCAGCTGTGCCATCTGACCAGGAAGTCTGGCTGGGATGGATAAACCGGGACAGTTCAGATATTGCTCAGCAGAATGGGATCATACCTTGAGAGGGTAGTTTTGAAGTAAGATCAGCAGACATAGGTCTCTATCTGACAGCCACTGACCCCCTTTCTGCAGGTTTGGGCACAGGACTGGTGAATTCATTTGCTTTGGGATGATTTGAGAAAAGATCAGTTGCCTTCATTCAGTCTAAGCAGTACTTTCCACTGCCAGAATGTGGCATTAGTGATGTATGCTGTTCTGCCAGGGAACAGGCTGAAGCTGTCTAAATATTTGTTACAAAACATTAACTACAGATTCAGGAGCACTGTTAAAAGCCTTTTTAGTTTCAGAAGCTAAAGTAGTATTATTTATGGTGTTCATGGCCAGCTAGGAAAACTCACTGTCATGGGAATTTCATGATTCAATTCCCATTAAATTCTGCAGAAGTTGAGGTGTCCTGAAGCCAGCCTGGGGAAAAACCTCATGAGAGACAGCCTGTGTACCCAACCTGTCACAAAAGACTGATTCTTAAATTAAAAACTTAATTTTCAAGTTATATAAAAGGAGTCAGTTATTTAAATAATATCCTAATCGACTTAATAGTACTGCAAGGATTTGTAATTTTAGCCACCTTTTATAAATTTTAAAGGCAGAGAGGGACTGACAAAATACTCGCAATATTTCTGTGCCTGACAAGTTCACAGAGAATGTTGCTGGTAGGCAGAGCGGTGGGGCAAGGAAACAAAATTCTTTCAACAGCCAAGCAAGTATGCTTAATTTTTAAGCCTGCCAGCCCTGACATAATTCCTTTAATTTTTTTCTAAAATCCACTTGTACATCTTAATTATCTTCTATAGTCTCATAGGATGGATTTGATAAGGACAAACATGAACTACTAATTTTCAGCTCTGGGGTCTTAAAATAGCCAATTAAGCTTGTACTAAGAGAAAAACGATATAAATCTTCTGTACCAGAATACAATGCTCTGTGTCTGATTAGCATTCGGTTTATATATTCCCTTACAACCCTAACCATTCTATGATTCTGTGATTTTACATCCTGTAGCCTCTAGCAGCCTTTACATTTTCAAACCACTAGGAAACTGACCTTTACAGGAGTGCAGGGCATACAGAAATGCCTGGGATAACTGATCTCCCTACCAGCAGTTTGCTATCAGCTTTTGCAGGGTATGTTTCAGATATGATATCTATCTATATAATTATGTACTTTAAAAAATTTAGAGATAAACACAGAATATGGTACACGAAAGAAATGCTGTAGCTGGTTAACCTAAGGGGTGTGAGGATAGTTTGCAGGCTGAAAAATGCACCAGTCTTTCAAATACACATCTTTTGAGATGAAGCACAAGCCAAGGTTATATGGTTAGAAGATCTATTTTCTTCCAAGTTGCTTATAGTAATAAGATAAAAGCAACAACAAAACTCCAAAGAAATCATGCCTCTTATGATTAACTCCTTAATTCTGGCAGTCAGATAAACCTAGCTGGGACAAGATCTGTTTCTTTACACTCAAAGTGCTCTAAGTCATATTAGTTAATTACTGTTACTTTACATCAAGTTAAAACTTAGCTATAAAAGAAGTTTCATTATGACAATACTTTGAAGTACCAAAAAATGTCCCAATCTCTTGCTTAAATGCTTAAAATGCAAAAAATGTCCCATTCTGTTGCTTAAATACTCTGAATTATTTGAAGCTTCCTCATGTGCTGATCTAGTGGGAGACATGACCTGATCAATAGCCAGCATGTAGATGGCACAAATGCAATCAGCCTCAGGAATAAAACCAACAATATCATAAAAATTAATCTTTTCCGTTCTCTAACAGTAAGGTTGTGAGATTGCTTTATTAAAATTTGGGAATTTTTTTTTGATCTATTTTATCACAAATTATAAAACTAACATTTAGGAGTTCCAGTAATGTCACTCATTTCAGAGATAAGAAGAAAGGATGCTGAAAGGAAGCAATAAATTCAAGGGCATTAGTGGAGAAATCACTAATAAAGGTAAAAAAGAATGGGTGATGGAGAGGGAAAGCACTGCGCACAGTTATTAGGTGAAGTGAAATTGGTCATGACAGCATGATGGCAGAAACAAGTGACTAATTAGTTAGTAGTCAGAGAAATCTGTGATACTATCAGAATCAGGAAATGAAAAAAGTGTGAAATTTATATGAGAGGGGGTGGGATGTCTGGTCTTCCCCAAGTGAGATCTATCATGCAGTACAGCATGATTTTGTCAAGCATTCCCTTCTCAGGAGTGGTTCGGCAGTTGAGGGTAACAATGGGCAAGAATTTCTGTGTCAGGAAATGAATTTTAAGAGAAGAACAGGATCTTAATTTGACTGATTTGTTTGCCTGGCCCTACCTCTTTCTCCATTCTGTGAAACTAGAAAGCGTCCTCCCCGGACAAAGATAATTTATAAGAGAGTGCTTTGAGTGCCTTCTTATTCTGTGTAAATTAAAAAAAAAAAAAAAAAAATTATATGGTGGGAAAATGGATCTGAGTCAGATCTAGAAGAATGTGTGTTTGCAGGAGTCTAGTTATAGATATATAGTATTTCAGCTAGAAATTTGGAGACACTGGTTGTAAGTTGCAGAACAAAGTTGCATTGCTCTAAGTTATGTAGCTCTATGGAATATTCTTGTTAAGATGTTTATCTGGACTTATTGCTTTTTTGTGATAAAAGCAATAAACTGAGCATCCTTTATGAGGTTTATTTCAACTTGATGTATCAATGTAATGCAGAAGTCCCACTGAGTCCTGTTTGTCTCTCTTTAATAAGTTGCAATTCAAGCTGGTTCCTCCATGTGAAATGAATATTTAATACTAAAAATATGTTTTTGGTTCTATGTACGGGCAAAAAAAAGGTCACATTCTTAAGGAGTTTTATCAATTTTTTGGATTAGGGAATAAACCTATTACATAAAGGCTTTCTTTTTATTTTCTTTGTAAACCTATGGGTTGCTATTTCTAAAAGAAAATACTGGAAGAAACAGCTGGTTTGATTTAAACAAGGCAAAAGAAGTTTTTGTAGGTTTTCTCTTCTTTAAATGATGTATATTTCCTTCAGGAGCCTGAAATCAGCACTGTTAATTCATGCAAACTGGAGCCAAAATCCCCAGTATTTCACAGAATCACAGAATCATCAAGGTTGGAAGAGATCTTCAAGACCATCTAGTCCAACAGTCAACCTAGTTATAGCATAATTACCCCTAAACCTTATCCTCAAATGCCACAATCATCCACCTCTTGGACAGTTTCAGAGATAGTGACCCCACCACCCCTCTGGTCAATTTATTCCAGTGCCAATTTACACTTCCAGTGAAAAAAGAGCAAAAGGGATTGACCACTTTTAAATAGCCATGGAATGTGTTATTTGTTCCAGCGGGAATGTGCAGGGAGATAGCAGATATTTGTGTAATCCAGTGTTGGAAACTCTGCTCTGTCAAAAGGAGAATACATTTGCATACCCTTTAGAGTTTAGAAATGTAGTAAACCACTAAAACATAAATAAATTAAATGGATTGTTTATATTCCTAGGCTCCCTACATGACATTAGATTGTTTAGTTTTCATGGTTTATTTTGTTACTTTTAATGGTGCTATTAATCATACTTTCTCATTTTCTTTCACTGCCAGGATTTGACAAGGATTTTCTTTCACCTTGAAAAACCTCATGTTCTGAGGAGTTTCTTCTCAGTGCTCTAGTACAATCAGCACTCCCTGCTGAGTGAAGGCAGCTTGTCTTCTATGCTGTACTTTTCTCTGAAAGATGGTTTCAGAACTGTGGGTTTGATCTCTCTCTTGGTAGTGAAAGATCATAAACAAATATGTCTTTCAAATTGTTTCACCACTGGAAGCCTTTATGATTCCATCGAAGAGGAAACTGAGCTAACTCAATAAGCAATGGACCGTAAGGCAATAAGATGATACACTGTTAATTTTTATTGCTAAAGTTTCTTCCTCCGACTCTGGTTCAAAATGCTGTTCATATTTTATTATGATTATTTTTTAGTATGTTTTCAGTGGCCAATCCTTCTAATATTCCATTTAGTATTTTTTGTTGAGATGTGCTAACCATAGCAAGCAAGTAGGCAGGGACCATAGTAATGTCTCCATCCAAATGAAAAAAGACCAGATGCATTACAAATGGAGCTGCGAGCTATTAGGCAGGGCTGATAGTGCACCTGGCTGGCTGCTTCAGGAACCTGCTCTAGAAAAGCCTTGGAAAAACAGCATTAGATGCCTGATGAAGAAGGAAACAAGGGCAGGAAAACATTAAGAAGAATTGTTTGTGATAGGTGCTCAGTAGTCAGCTTAAAAAATATATGAGCTTTGTCAACTTCTTGTGTCCCATAGGTTTTTTCTGTACTATAATAGTGGACTGAGAGCCCAGGGGGAGCTGGGCATTATGGATTGAAATCTGTAGGCATAGGTTCTCAATAGGTTACAGAGGTGGCTGCTCTGGTTCAAATTGTTATTCTGTTGTTTCTGCACTGTGTTTAATGGCACACTATAAGTGCCATGTTTGTCTTCCCTCCAAGCCTTAATTTCTCATGTTTATTGATTACCTAGCGCACAAGACCGCAGTCTTGACTAGGCTCTGCAGTGATCTGTCTGGCCTGTATAAAATCCTGTGTAAAGGTTAACAAGGTACTGATTTTGCAGACACGATTCACAGTGTGGTTTGTTAAGTAGCTCTGAATACAAAACCACAATCTACTCCACCAGATTGGGGTTTTGGTCCTTCAAGTCCATTATTCTACTTCCAGTAGTTGCTTTTTCTAATGTTTCAGCAGAAGGGAGAGGACAAACATAACAGGTCTTGCCAGAAGTATGAGGGTTTCCATAAGGGGAATATTTAGTTTTTAATCCTGTGTCATCAGACCCTGCCCATCATACACATTTGTCCCATCAGAAATAAATTTTATTTTTTTTTCTGAAAATGATGACTTCTTTTCAAAGTCAGAAAAAAATTCACAGATCATCAGCAAACTGCCTGGAGAAATGTTCTCTTTTTTCCTTCAAAATTACTTATTATAGTGTTCTACTTCCTGTAGGTACTGTGCATTTGAGTTTAATACAGATATTGTGGAAATCTCACCCTCCTTTGAGGATACTGTTATAATTAGAGACAACTCAGTTTATCCCTAAGTTTAGCTCAGATAGATTTAATCCCTTCTACTGGTCCCCGATTTTCAGACTTTGTTGTAAATTGGATAATATTCCTCAATGAAATGAGCGTATGAAGTAAAAATAGGCACATCTCTGCTGCATTTGCTTGTAACTGTGGAAGGTTATTTTCCATCATGTGCATCCAGGTAGTCAGCATTACGGTCTTTTTGGGATTTGCAGTCCATAAACTTCCTGGTTGGCCTACCACCAGTGCCAGATCTAGAAAGGAATAAACAGAGAATTTAGTGTTTAAGTGCTACAATGGTCACTGTAGTCTCACAGCTAGACCTTTCAAAGCCTTGGTCAGTCATTGCCTAATTCTCAGAGAATCTAGAGGCTCTGGCTGCATTCCTTCTGGCACTGTTCCCTGGCAACATAAATCAGAAGAGTTTGTACCCTGGTGGCTCTGTATTGGAGTTCACTAACTGTGCATCTCCTTTCTTGACTTCTTGGTGTGCCCTGACATGCTGACAGTTTGCAGCACGGCTTTTCAGCCTCCAGAAGGAGGAAGTGGTGTTTTCCTTCCCTCACCCCATAGCCTCAGACTTTGAGAAACTGCATGGGATGCATTACATGGACAAAATGCTAACTGGTATGTAGTGACTTGGATCTTCCAACAGCTGAGGTCCTCTCTCATGTCCCTGGATGAAAATATTAATAAATTGTGGGCATCTGCCTTTTCTTCTCCATCTTAGAGACTTCTGTGTTGAACAGGCTGCTCAGGTGCCCTACACAGGTGCCGTGGGTTTGCCTAGGAACAATTTTTACCACATCCCCACAAATTGCTCTAAGGTGAGAGAAGGTTTATGCAGACAAAAGAAATCTGATTAGGAAGAAAATAATATTAGGATTTATTACTAGCAAAAATAAAAACTAAATACCTACATCTACAACAATTCTAATTAAGCAAAAGCACTATGTATTCACAGAAATACCCCTCCCCTCTTTGTATCAGTCCAGAAGGAGAAGCAAGTTGTTTCCACTTTTAAAGCTCCAAGCCCTTCAAGCAACTCTGCAGCACCTTGCAAGTTCTTCTCTGTTATCTCTGGGACGACAACTCCAACTCGTTGCAGCTGGAACTGTTTCTCTCTCTGTCTCTTTCTCTTCTATGTCGACCTCAGGGCTGGGCCTACCTCCCT
>JAWMRA010000078.1:123072304-123123147 GCA_035584735.1 Pseudotriccus pelzelni
CAAGCCCTTCAAGCAACTCTGCAGCACCTTGCAAGTTCTTCTCTGTTATCTCTGGGACGACAACTCCAACTTGTTGCAGCTGGAACTGTTTCTCTCTCTGTCTCTTTCTCTTCTATGTCGACCTTAGGGCTGGACCTACCTCCCTCCTGGGATAAGGCTGAAGGCTGGGGGTTACCCAGCTCCTGTAAGGTCTTCCATGGACTGCAAGGGGACATTTGCTTTTCCATGGTCTTTACCACAGGGTCACAGGGGAAAATGGCTTTGAGTCCACCCCTGTTTCCTGTGGACGTCCTTCCCCACGGGGAATAGTCCTTGATAGACTTTTCTGGCGTGGGTCCACCCTCAGGGCAACAGCTCTTCCATTCTCTGCTGTCCTTAAGGGTCACAAACTCAGCTGCACGAGCATCGATCCTTCTCTAGGATCCCAAGATCTTTACCCGGGCTGCCTTGCTCTGGCGTTAAGCCTTCTCTCCATGACACAAAACAGCAAGACTCTATTTCATCTGGGCCTCCACGGAATCTCAGTTTCCTCATGTACTTCTTTGCTCCAGCATGAGTTTCTCATGCTGCAAATGGAGTTGTCTCTGCTCTCCAACAATTTTCCACAGATGGCAGGGATTTTAAATTTCAGTCTTTTTCCTGATGAAGGGAGAGAGAGAGAGAGGGGGAGAAGGAGCCGTCTCCCCCCTTTGCGGCTTCTCATCTCTCTTTTGCTGCTGCCAGCTCTGACCTTGAAGGCTCTGCTATCTCTCCGGTTGGAATTCCTTTTGCAGCAGCCTCATCTAAGTCTTTCAGGTTTTTTTCTTCACTCTGTTACACGTCTGGTCGGGGGCTTCAGTGCTGCTTCTGCCCCTGGCCCAGGGCCAGGGGAGGAGAGAGGCCTGGCCCCCCTTGAGGCCTCACACCAGCTCCTACATGGCTGCCAATTTCATCTGCACAGCCACCTTCTCTTCCATTTTCTTAAAGATGTAATTAGTAAAGGCGTCACCTAAACTTCTGATTGGTTTTATTCTGGAAATTTACTTGGACAAACTATTTCCAATCCCCAGGGAGGGGGGACCTTTGCAAACCCACGACAACGGGCAAAGCAACTCAGCTGAGAACATTACAAAGCTGAGTTTGTGGCATTCAGATTCCTCTGTGTGTCTTGCCTTAAGATGGAAACTTTTAATGTGGTCACAGAAGTTTGTATTGAGTCCACCTCCTCTGACTTTTAAAAGGTTTACTTGGATCATAAGACAGCTGTAGGGTAGTATTGGGCCTCAAGACAACATTCACCCTTGATTACTTGTAGAACTGAGACTGGAAGACAATTCAGTTTAAGCTATGTTTTTTGTATAACTCAGATTTCCTTTTGGTCCCCACTTCATTTAAACCAGCAAATATGTGATCAGTAACAGCATGGACATAGCAGCTCAGTTTCAAGATGAATAACCCATGTTATTCACTGAATTCTGGCATACTGTTTTGCCAAGTTCCTAACAGAAAGTTTCCAAGGCTGGGTTGATTTTTCTCAGAGCAAACACTGGGATTTGAATGTCATTGTAGTACCTTCCTTACTGTATGGACTTACTTACACTGGAATAAACTGATACAAACAAAATTATTAAAGTTGCAGTTCAAATGAGAAAATTGGAAAGTTGTTTCTGCAGTGTTTATAATTTCGTTTTATTTGGCTGGTGTGCAGATGCAGTGAAATTATTGCTGGAAGTTTAAAATGTACTTTTCAAACTTTGTGACAGTTTACTGAACTTGTGTAATATTAAGAATCCTTCCTCAGAAAATGTTTAAAATTGCATGTAACCAGTTCGATAGATACCTATTTGCTACTAAAATAACTGTTTTTTAAAAAAGCATACGTGTCCTGGTTGCTTTCCCAGTGAGCCTATGATTATGAGTGTGCAAAGAACAAATGTTAATGTTAGTTTAAATATTCTTGGCAGTGAGAATCCAGATATTTTTATTCTATTATAATCATAAAGCTGTGAAAATATAAAAAATTACAGTGTGCTATCAAATCAAGAACTATTGAAATAATACCACAGAAGCTGAAATTCCGGTGAGATAATGTTGTTCATAGTTACCAGATGTTTGTATTCACTACCTATGCTCAGAGAGGGGAGTCCACTTGTAAAAGATGGAGGCTGTTAGCTTAATTTGTGTAGCTGTGAGGAATAAAGGCTCACCCATAACAATTTTGTTCTGATGACCTTAAAAAGAGATGGTTCAGTATTCTATTACCATTTCTCTGAACCGCCTAAATGCACTTAAAGTTTTTCTAACATACTTTAAAGTGATAAATATAAATGAGGTCAATAGAATAGAAAAGATAAATAAAATCAGGACCTATTCTGTCTCTGACAGGGTGAGCTGAGTAACTCCTAGTCTTCAGTCCTTAACTAGGCAGAACCACTTTTTAGCTTTTGTGCAGGAGAAGACAGTATGTAATTCAAAAGCTTTACTTTCAAGACTTAGTGAAAATTGATTTCAGAAGTAGTGGAAACATCATAAAACAACATCAATAAATCTACACATATATGCTAAATGCAGCCATCTATCAATTTACATAGAATTCAGCCTCTCATCTCTCCCACAGAAAGGTAGATTTTGTCTATGTCCAGTTCCAAGGACAAAGAAATAGAATAATTATTTATCAAGGGATAAGTCTCTTTATAAAATATTCTATTTCAATATTTTAAAGCCCTGCCCATACTGAATCCAATGGGTTTTCCTGATCCTTCCACTATGGTGGAGTTTTTCTGTCTCTTACCACGTGTCTTTGCTGCCCACATGTCTTGGGAAGAAGAGAGGGGCTACCAAAATGACCCATACTCTCTGCCCCTGGTATTACATGGCAGCAAAAGGGGAGCTGTCCTCCTGTGATACTCTTCAGAGGCTTTCAGTAAATAAGAGAGCTGCTTCAGATTTGATGAAATGATGCTTGAGCAGCTGAGACTTTGAAAGAGGAGCTTAGGTTCATATAATACTATCTATATATCTTGCCATCAAACCAAGTAAGTGCACACTTTGTTAGAAAAGGAAGCTGCTGTTTGTTTTCAGTAAGTGTGTGCAGTTCAACTAATAAACAAAACATCAGGTTTTATCAAATGTTCAAAAAGTTCAAGCTCACAAAATGCTTTTGCTCTTAAAACTGCTTAACAACTTTGGGGTTCTCTCAGCACTCAGGTAACAGAATGTTTTGAGCACATACAAACAAAACAACTGTGGTAATGATATGTGCTGTAAAATGAGCTATTTTGTGTCTCTAGAATTATAAACATTAATGGTTTAATATATACTCTATCTCCAGACAGTTAAATTAATCCTCTGAGCAGAAGCAATATAAATTTAGAATATGTTTTCCAAATGATTTTGCTTACTTCTGATCTCCTTTAGTACATAATGTGCTGTAGCTCTAAGAAAATGAATGCTTACAAGTGTAGATTTTTATATGAGTCAGCAAAACTGGCATCAAGCTGATGACACCTTGTATGCCCAAAGGAGCTGACATTCACTGCTTAATGAAAAAAATAAAAATCTGATGTTCAGGCTGATTATATTGCTATAGATTAATGTGCCAATGAGTCTATTTGAAAACATTACCTTTTGCTTGCATAGCAATTTGTATAACTCGGATTGCAAGAAAGAACAAATACAAACATTACCCATTAAAAACACAAGTCAAGAATAACCAAACTGAAGTAAAAATACTGCCATTTCAGCTAGTATTAGCTAATCTGCTTTAATCTTTTCTAGGTCTCTTAGGCAGTTCTCTCGTGCTGAACTTGGTCTTCATTTGAATAGGAAGCTGGTTGCAATTTCTACAATGAATTTGTAAGGGAAGCTCTCACTGCTCCCACTGTTTTACTCCTTTATCTTGAAAATTTCCTGTTATATAGCAAGCACAGTCTGTGACTTCATACCATGCCTGTGTATTGCACCTCTCTCGGCATTATTTTTCTTTTCTTCCACCAAATCCCAAAGGAGAAATTAAGGCACAGCAATGAACAAAGAAAAAGAAAAAGTCATTGCAGAGGTGTATTCTTAGATGTGTTCCTTCCATGGTTGTCAGTGGGATTTCAACATTTTACTCTTGGTGCAGATATTGAGATATGAAAGTTTCAAATTAAAGGTGTTTATCAAATTAAGCCATTATTTTTTCAATGAACGTAATTAAGGAATAGATCTAGAAACTGCTGTGTTCTAAGTAACTGGCTCAGCATGGTAAAGAATAAAGATGAATCTTCTAAATGTTTCTAATGTAAAAGCAGCAGTAATGAGCAATTGTGATGGGAGGAATGAGAAACTAAGCATAGACTCAGAGTTAGGGAGATGGATGATATCTAAGCAATACTGCAGACTGCTGTGAATTGGTGTGACCAATTTTTCATACAATGTCAGCAACAAAAATTTGTTCTTTTTTCATTTAGCAAAATATTTTAAATTTTAAAAGTCATGCTTAGTGATGTCACATTTTGTAAAAGTCACATTTAGCAAAATAAGCAAAGAAATCCCATCAAGTTAAAAAAATGCATATGTGATTTGCTTTTAGCAGATGTATTTCATCTAGAAAAGTTAGATTAACAAGTGTTTTTATAAATCAAGAAAATGATATTTTTTACTTCCCAAGTATACTATCTCCTTTTGGCTTGTCTCAGTATTCAAACAGTCCTCTAATGGTTTACTTAAGCTTGTACAAATCCTCTTACTTCGTTGCTTTTTGGGGATTGACTAGCTCAGACCAAATGTCGGATGAGATGCCGTGAGAAGACAGTGCAAATCTGTGCTGTGCGTCCATGAAGATGTGCTTGTCCTGCCAGGCAGGTTGGATGATAGAGAATTTTGGAGACTTCCCTTGAGATATCATGAAAAAATAATGGTACTGTGAATTGTCTCAGAAAGTTTATATTTTGCTAAATGGTATAAGGAAGTTCAGTTTTGCTTGATTGAAAACTACTGTATTCAACTTTTCAAGGGAAAAGATTCTGATTTTGGGTGAAAAATTAATCCTTAAGGCTATGAGTTTTTTTAATTTTTTTTTTAATTATTTTTTATTTTATTTTTGATTCAGAGGTGCTGTTTTTCCACTGTCAACAGCTCCAAATTCAGCATTTATTACAAGTGCAAGAGAGTTTATGAGCGAAGGCATAATCTTAGCTGGACTTGATAACTTGCTGTAGCCATAATAATCTATGGACAACAGCCAGAGCCAGAATGCACATGTAGGTAACAGCTTATTAGTAACTTACATAGCCAATAAGACTTGAAAAGCTTTTGGCACACAAATACTTTCTCAGGTCTTCAAAGGAAAGCAGAGAGAGGTTGCAAGAGCAATTTTGCCATAAAAGAGGATGTTGGCAACAATGAAGTTGATGATGGAGTATTTTAAAAGACAGAAACATCTAAAGCTCAAACTTCGTCAAGGTACTCATAATAGGCTGGTTGCTCCTGCTGCTGTTGTGTGTGGGCAGCAGAAAGTGGCTTTTGTGCTCACTTTTTATGCAAAGGCCAGTGAACTTTTGAACTCTCAGCCTCTATCTGTGCTGCTAAATAAAAGAGAGATGGGGTGTTACTTCAAATACTGCTCTTCTTATGATTCAGACTGATTGTGCTTCCTACATGCACCCCTAAGTGTTTTGTTCTGTGCTGGCTGGCTCTTTCTGAGGTGTCTCTTGGGTATGGCTTGGAGGACAGAAGATACCATGCCAAACAGTAGTACTGGGTTTGCCACCATATCTTCCTCCATGGCTCCCGCAGCAGGCTTTGCCTTCCCAAATCTCTCAGGTGTCTTTGCGGCACGTTGCCAGACATGTCCCATAGTTCCATGCAAAGCACCTCTGTGACAGGCTGTAACACAGCCTTATTTCAGACACTTTGGAACGAGAAAGCTCCCCTACCCCCACAATAGGCACATCTCTGGGCCATAAGGGTGCTAAATAGGGCTGTGGCCCTATTATGTCAACCCAGATGTGTCCACAGAAGAGTGGCAGGAATAGCAAACGCACTGTAAATTCTTATCCTTTGTGATGCATGATGGCTTTCTATGTAGGAAAGCCACTTATACAGCAGCATTCAAAGTTGTGGATGTAAATGACCCCTAAGCCTTCCCGTCATACCTGTCTTTGGAAACAAACGCATATGCTTGAGTGAATAATTTTTAGTCTGTGAGTTATTTAGGAATTGTTTGCTTAGTTATTATTTTTCAGTGTTTTCTATTCCCTGATGAAATAATCTTTTTGGTTGAAGAATAACAAAATATGAAATAATTACTTCTACAATTAAGTTTTGAAGAATAATCTCGTAGAAAATAAATTGTTATTTTTTTCCCAGTTATTGTCTGCAAATATGACCACAGATAACCTTTTCTTGCAAATTTCAACTGTGAAAATATGTCAGGTCTTTATCATTTAACAAGCTCTAAAAACCCTGCTACTGAAGTTGTGTAGCCTTCACATAACACATTAGAAATGCAATGAAACACAGTCTTGTAAGTCTGAAAGATCACGATGAACATTTAACTCTCATCAACAAAAATCAATCTACTTAGCTTTAGTTTAGACCTAGTCTGAAATGCAAATGGTGTTTATCTTCTTCAAGGGCCAGAGAAACTAGCTTTTTCTAGGCAGATACACAGCTTTGAAAGACATAGAGTACATGGCTAGTCTGTCAAAGGTACAGAGAATTTTAAGCAGTTTGGCATTATCATAACTGTATTAAGCTGTGTTTGGTTTTATCGTGTCGTGTTCTTTGACATTCTGCTCGGTGTGTGTATGCTGCCTGTCAATCACAGAGTCAGCATGTCATGAGGGAACTTCACTGCAGGAATGGTGCAGCTTGGAGAATTCAGATGAGTTTAAGGAAAAGGAGCAAGGAACGCTTGACAGCTGCCAGGAGTATTTTCGAGGTGAATCTCAATCTCATTAGGTGTATGGTTAAAATCATGAATAGAGATGGGATGACAGAGAAAAAGGCTTACATACTTACAAAAACTCCCTGTACTGGATATGTTTGGTTTTTTTCTTAAATTTCTCTACAGTTTTTCACTGGTGAGAAGCTTAGTGAAATGATTGAGTAGCTAGGAGTAACATTTTCTTTTTAAAGTTAAAAAGGTAGTTCCTGAATCACTTAGAGGATGAACGTGTATCTATGTAATATATACTGAACATGGGGAAAACTAAAACAGGATGAATTCAGCTAAACTTCCTTTTGTGGACAACTTGTGGCAAATTCGTCCTGTGGTGTGACTTGGCTGTGGACCTGCAACAGTCTAGTGGTTCCAGAGCTTCTTTCCAAAATGCTACTTCATTTTGCTTAACATTTTATCAAAACAGATACCTGTCTGCCTTCTTGTGTGTTTGAAACTCTTCCTGGATTGTTGGATGCTGCTATCACTGTACCCATATGGGTAAATCAAGTGGTGACAGGGAGTGTTTCTGGGGCCTGGAAGGTAACCAGCTGTGCTGGTGACATCTCATGGTGGTTCGTGGGATGGTTTTGCCCTTGCCAGCCATCTCTCAGCACACGCTGGGGCCCTGTTCAGGTGTTAACAAAAGGGACCAGCCCTAACAGGCAGTCTCGATACAGCTATCCTGTTTGGGAAGGGAAAGGAGTGTAGTAGTATGGACACGGACTGGTCCATGGCATTCAGGTTTGGTGTCATGTATCATTGGTACTGACATATTTAATTTACTTTTATGTTGATATCAAGTTTTTCTATACCTACTGCTAAGTGGCTGCTCTGACTCCTTCAGTTGCTTTTCCTCAGCTTTGGAGATCAAAGTGTGACCCAGGAACAGAGAACAGAGGAACAGAGAAGAGGAATACAAGATAGAGGCCACATTTCATAATTATCTATAGTGCAAGTGATGATAGTTTCTGCTGCAGTTTCCCTCACAATCTAGTAGTTTAGAAGCATTTAAAATTTACTGAGGATTGGAATGGACCTTTGGCTCAGTCCTTTGTGTAACCTCCCAGTGATCACAGTAATATGGACATCTCTCTGCCCTGGTGTAAATGATTCCTGTAAGTTACTTCCTCAGGCCTTTGAGAAGGAAAGAGATGGAAATTAGAATGTGACTGTAAAAGATGTACAGAGGTATGTTCAAGGTTAATACCAGAGGCAAGAACAAATTCTGATTTATCTCCAAGATAATACTAAAGCTGGGTGGTAAATAATTGATGGAAACACATTTGTGGGAAAACAAAGCTCTGGCAAATTAAAATCTCTGTGAAACACATCAGAATACCAGATTTTTGGTTTTGGAAAATTCAAACAAACAAATATCCATGCAGTGTTGTAACAATATCTACTCACTCTTTACAGAATTAATCTTTTTTTTTTTAAATTTAGATGTGACTTTTATTGCAGCTTCTTTCTATGTTTTATTATTATGTACTTAAATGTGGTAATTTAAAACAGACAGATTGAAATCTCTGATTTACCCAAGTCACAGAACTTCAATCTTCAGTGAGGCAAAATTAAACCCCACAGAAAGACTGAAAGAAAGATTTTTCTCCTAGGTGCTGAAAGTTCTTTTATTTCCCTCATCATACAAAGCCTAGGAACAGTGAAGCTTTGATGGTGAAAAATACTGTTCTTATTTCTTCCCCTTTAGGACCCAAGGCATACTGCAAAGGCTGTTCCTGTTCCATTTGAGATGCCAGATGCAAATAAGCAGGTTTGAACTCGCAGCTTGGAGCAGGCTCAGCTCCTTTCTTGTAAAGACTGGTCGGGTGATATACCTGGGAGCTTTCAGAAACATGAAGAGATTTTATTGGTTGTGAAAGACAGCTGGCTACAAAAGAGTTACTTCAAAAAAGTGAAAGCAGAACTGGCTCAATAATAATTCATTTTAATCAGACTAGTGTTGCTTTAACAAAGCATACTGACTCTTTGCTGGTTTTGTGATATTTAATTAATTTTGGAAGGTTAGATAGGAAAGGTATGTTTTCAAATTAACCTTTACCTCATTAAAATTTAATTCTAAGTTTTAAGCAATTCTTTAGAGTACATGCTGTTATGCACTATCTGCTCATTTTATTTCCTGGTATACTTGCTACCTATCTGAACCTAAACCAGGATATCTTTGTTTTAAAATCTTACCTTGGGAACACGTGTTGCTTTACACACATCACCACTGACTTATGTCATATTGGATATTTAACGCCTGAAGAATATAATCTTACTGAATGTGATTTTGGCATGATGTAAGGCAGGGTTTTCCTTTGACTCTTAACACAAGTTGCAGCAGGGGTTGCCATGACTCATAAAGAGCTAACATTTCAGAAAAGAAGGCTTTTGAAGAACTCCGGCACAAAGCTAAAACACTTGCACTGCTTTTCTTACACCTGAGAAAAAACTGGCCCAGAATTCAGAATTTATTCCTGAGTTCTTGGGTATGGTATATCTATTGTGTTGAAATTGCTAAAATTGAAGAGAAAATAGGAACCTTTTGTAATGTAGTTTGAAACTTTTATGATTTGTGGAGCTTTTTCCAGCTAAAGGAATTATTTTTTAAGCTATCGGCAGAAGTAATAATGAGAAAGGCATATGCCATTTAAACAGAATTAAAGTTATGTGTCACTAGCATGGTTACAAACTATGAACTGCAGTAAACCTGACTAGAATTATGTGTGCTATGGTAACAAACAAAGACAGAAGAACTCAGATCAGGATATTGAAAAACTGGTAGTGAAGGGCAGGGGCCAATTGAAATCTACAAATCTGGAGGTGGTGCAAGATGATGCTTCAAGCCATTCTCATAAGATAAGTGAGGCTGGTCTTTCCAAAAGGATGGCACATTACCTTCTAAAATAACCTTGTTCATTCAAATATTGTTTTGTTTCGGACCAAAATCTTTTGAAGACATATTTGGAAGCTTACTATCTTCTTCTTATGTAAACTCAAATCTATAATATAATATTATTCATAGTATTATGCTGGAACAAGGAGTAGCCATTCACAAATATTTTACTTGCAGAGAGGTTACAAAAGAAAGGAACTAGAGGGTTTTACACAAGGACAAGCTGTCTTCATCCAAAGACAGATATCTTAATAATCTTTATCCTTCATCCTAAACTCATCTTCCTGCACTGAGAGGTATAAAATTAACTTGTTTAAATTTACTCATACTCCGAGCATAGTTCCTGTTAATGCTGATGAGAAATATACTGAACTTACTGGGGATGAAGTTATTTAATTCTCCAAAGCAGCTTATATTTCCTTTTCTTGGCTGTGATTATTTCCTTCCTCTACCATAATTATATTCCACACTGCATAGATCTCAGCATTTTGTCTTGGAGTTATTCTCCAGAATAAAGTTCTCAATAACTTTTTTCCAGAAGTACTTCTGTGATCATGTCAGAAAATTTACATTTATTGCAAAAATGAAAAGGAAAAAATAATTTTAATTGTTTTTTTAACAATTCTATATTTTCTCTTCCTTGTTGGCATTATTCACCTGCGTTAAAATTTTGAAAAATACAATTTCATATTCATAACTGATTTTGTTATGATCTCAGTTGATTATCATACCTAACTTTAACATTTTTGAATTTTTGCATAGCATTTTTCAGACAGGAGTTTAACAATTAGACATTTTAAACAAAGCAGTAGTAAAACCAGGCAATTGCAAAAGATAAAGAACACATTTATGTTCCCTTGAGCTGAAGATACTTAAAGCCAACCTACTACTGAGTTTCTTGTAATGTAATAAAAATTTAAGTATTACACAAGCCTGATTTTCTTCTTACTGTTTTTATGTCTAAGAACATTTAAATTTTAATCTGTTTAAAATTATACAAAAGTCCATAAAAACATTTCTTTACTTTAAGGTCCTTGTGACATTTAGGCAATATTTAAGCCTTTTTTCAGCACCTGTGAGTTTATTGAAAATAAGGCTGTGCACCAGCCCATGTGAGAGATGAGTAGGTTGGTTTGCAGAGGCCCTTGGCACTGGGTGACCTCCTTGCACTGGCTCATGCTGTGAATTGTGCAGTGAGAAAAGAAAAAATAATTCTTGGACTTCTTAAGTTACTTTTCCTTTAGGTTACAGCTTGAAGAGAAACTTCACGTTAGGTGGAATATCTGGCCTTGGTTAATTTCCTTGAGTAACTGTGCTGCAGACTTGGTGCAGGTGCACAGTTGCTCCATCCTCTGAAAACCCCCTGGGCTTAAAAAATGTCTTCACCGCAGCAATCCAAAGTATCCCAGAAACCTGGAAGCACCTCTTAGCTCAAAAAGATTTGCTTGTGAGTCTTTCTTCTCTAGAGTGGTAAATGAGTAGACAAGAGAGCACATTTTTCCTACAGGAGCTTATCACAGGAGCTGTCTGGGTGGTTCTTGGCTGTCCCGTAACTGCACTGGCAACAATGCAGTGCAGTCTCCTCCAGTATTCCAACTGCTCTCTGTACGGAAAATGTCACAGAAAAAAATTTTCTTGCCAGGTAGGGTCACTGTTTAGCCAGCTTGCTTTTCTTCCTTGCTGTTCAGTCTGCAACACTGGTAACCTTCATGACTTCTACTGCACTTTAAAATACCTGCCATTTTTACCTGGAAATGTACCTCATGGTGTCCTGTGATATGGAAGAAATCAAGTTTCTACTAAAGAATCCCAGAAATTAGAAGAAAAAGACAACAAAACTTACCATATGTTTAGCCTTTTGAGGCAGAGAAACATGTAGTCTCTTCTGGGCACTGAGAATGTTTTCTTGATGACTTCCTCAGCCTAACCCAGCATCTCGGATGTTTCTGAAAGATACAGCAGGACACAAAGAGCTTATAGAGAGCCTTTGTTCCCAATCAGTTTTTGTAAAATAAAACCGGGTGAAGTCTGAGTAAAAGAGTGATGATTCAGGTCCATATCTAGACTGGACTGACTACAGCACTCAGACAGCCTGTGTAATGTGAGTCCCTACAGAAGATCTCTCAGCATGCTGGCACTGTGCTGGACTGCTGAATGCATCCTGAATGAAAAGGCAGCTCTCCTGTCAGCAAAACACGTGCACTGCCAATAGGGAAGGTATTTTATAGCTGGAGAAGTTTGCTCCTGTGGAGATGGGGTTACTGAACTATCCACAAGTATTGTTGCTGCTTACACTATGTAGTCATCAAGCCGAGAAAAAAAAAGTTGTGTTGAGATTTCTGCCTCATAAATCCTTTCTGCTTGTTTGTCTCCTTTCTTTGTAAATCCAGGAAGGACTTTTTTTTGCTTTTCTTTATTGCTGGTACATTTCAATCACATGGGGCCCTGATTGTGCCTCAAGTCACTGGAAACAGCAATAATGTAAATGCAGATGTTTTTATCAGTATTCTGTTCACTAGAGACTAAAACATATCTGTAAACTCACATAATGTATTGTTTTAAGTCAGAATTATGTTAGAGGAATGCAATGTTGTATAAAGCTTCTAGAAAGCACAGAATTCTGTATTTTCTTATATTTAGTAGTCTAATGGGATTTCTTGAGTGTTTGAAGTTAAATAGGTCTGGGATGATTTCTTAAGTAAACATAGACTTTACTTTGGAATTGAAATTAGTTTTTTGGAAACTATAATATTAGAACTATGGTATTGACACTGACTATTAAGATAAGCAGCATCCTTTGCCTAGAAATTTAATGAAAAACATTACTATGATATATTTCAAAATTGCAGTATGATAACTTCTTTTCATTCTTTATAACTATCACATGGCATATTTTTCCAGAGGTGCTACCTAATTATGTTGTAATTAAATGTGATTCATCAAACAGAACTGAAGACAAAACTGGTAATCAGTGAATCTTTCCCATTCACAGAATCTGTAAAATAGGTGTATCTTGTAATTAGTTTACTGATGTTTACTTCAGAACAAGTAAATCAAAATTATAATAATTTTCTTCTCGTCATCTAGTAGAATATTTTAGCATATATATGCAGCATATAACAATGGCTTTTATGGGTGGGACTACTAGAAATTATCAGCATAGACACAATAATAATAATAATTATTCAGATGATTTAAAAATATAGCCTTATACTCAAGGTAATGAATAAGACCATGTTTTAAGTCTAGAGGCAGTATAAGGAGCTTACGTCTCTTTGTACACACTAAGCATAACTAAACATCATAGAATCATAGAATGCTTTGGGTTGGAAGGGACTTTAATGATCATCTAGTTCCAATCTGCCTACTGTGGGCAGGGAACTTTTCAGTAAGCCAGGTAGCTCGGAGCTCCATCCAACTTGGCCTTGCAGGTTGCAATTGCAGTCAAAAAAAATTTTTTTTTTTTTTGTTGTTGATTAAATTTACTTTTCTATGTAAAATTGAGTAGATACCAAATGCTGCCTGACACAAGTTATTGATTAAAAACATCCCATCTTGGGAATATTTATGCGCTTCAGTTGTCTTTCTGCTATAGAAGGATTTGACTGTGATTTAATTTCACTGGCTAGAATTAGTCAGCTTTCGGGAAACTAGGGAAAATGGGTTGGTTTGTTCCCTTGCATGCTCAGTTGTGAAAGTCTGACCAGATTTAAAGTCTGTGTGCTGTACACACCAAGCTCTAATTTTGGCCCAGTGCTCTGCTAATATAGAAAAGAAAGGCATTGTTCTGGGGATGTTCCTGGCACATGGGAGTATGGCACACACACACACACACACACACACACACACACACACACACACGCTACTGCAGAGCAGGTGGGCTATGGGTCTGCAGGCTCCTCCTACAGGGACCAATAGAAGGCGCACACTGGGATGTTTAATCACATACCACAGCTATAACGTGGAAACTTCTCGCATGTTCTGGTGGAAGACTAACCCTTGGGCTTAGAGCACTCCTGGAAATAGTTATCACATTTCTCTTCCCAAGAGAAGACCAAAGACAGAGTCAATGTCTGAGAGTGGTACGTGGACCCCGGCTCCTTCCTGTCCTCGTGCCTGACACCAACTGAGGGCAGCAGAGCCTTACCAGAAAAAAGTAAAGCTTATTCTCTTGATCTGAAGTATTGATTGCTGAAAGTATATTTAGCCTAATCAACCTTAAAGCAGGTAATGATGAGCTATCCCATTTATTTATTGCTTTCTGCTAGAAAATAAATTTGTTTTCCTTTTGAGTACAGACCCAAACCCATTCTTTTTCCATCACTCACTCTGCTCCCCTACATTTATCCACCCACACAATCTATTTGAAGCTACAACCATTTGTAGGACTCTCCTTATCTTCCCACACTTTGCAAAGGCTGGAGAAACAAAATATCTTAAGTAAGGATTGTTAGGGTCTCCTTTTTTTCCTATTAATTTGTTTAAAGAGCGTGTGGCTGAAATCTAACTTTTGCTCTTTTACAGCTGTTTCTGCTCTTTCAGTAGTAACAAATCTTTCGTTTTGTGGCAAGCTATTTTCAGGACAACCCATTATGATATGACAGAAAATTATAGCTTAAGAGAGGAGGAAAGAGAAGGAGCAGATGATATCTCATATCCCCACAAACAATCCAGCTGTCATGAAAAACATGCCTATTAGTAGCTATAAAGATGAAGGAAAACAGGTACCATTTACAACTCTAAAAGGATGGTTTCTAAGCTGGAGATTTTTCTAAGGACTTGGAGCTGCTTTTTGATAGTGATACGCCACTCTCAGTTCTGAAAAATGTCTGGCAATAGGCACTGAAGCATAAAATATAGCATAGGCAGACAGGGAATGCTCTTGAAGCTTAATCACATGCAAATTGGAGATTAAGAGATTACAACTGACTTCAGTGCACATGAGGAATATGATGTAATGCCATCATGTATCTTCAACTTTAATTCCGCATTAATCTCTTAGTGTGAATCATTCCTAAAAAGAAGGCCTCAGAACTGGGAAAATAAACCAAAGAAGCCTCAACTTCTCTGCTACTGAGATCCATAGAACCATTTACTAAGTTAGGGTTTTGTTCCACTTAGAGGAGGTGTGCTGTAGGGGGTTAAAATGTATTTCCAGAGGTCACTTGCATAGTAGGGCCTAGAAGAGCTTGCAAGATTTTGGGGGCTATGATTGAAGTAGGATGTGCTGTGCATCCAGCTGCCCAGGCCATGATGGTATGAAACTCTGATGCACTGTGCTTTCCTATCCTGATGTCTATTTAGGGACAGAAGTAAAAATAAAATATTGTATTTGCAAAGAATTTTCTTCTTTATTTTATGATTAAAATGCACAGAAGAGAGTTGATGGTTACTACTAGTACAAGAATGGACTACAGATGTGCATAGCATCACGTGGACTCTCCCTTATAATGTTATCTCTGCCATGGGTTCACAGGGATACAGACCTTTAACCAGAAAGAACCATGATGATAAATGATCTATTGTACAATTTTGAAAAAAATGCTTCACTTTGTGCCCTCTCTGCTCATCTGTGACATCATGGTAATCAGAGGCTAAGTTCAACTTAATATTTTTCAAGGAAACCTGCTGGAGCTATTACAGAGGAGGCCACTAATATGATCATAGGGCTGAAGCACCTCTCCTACGAGGAAAAGGTGAAGAGAACTGGGATTGTTCAGCCTGGAGAAGAGAAGGATTGAGTGTGACCTTCTAGCAGCCTTCCAGTATCTAAAGGGGATCTACAAGGGAGCTGGAGAGGGACTTTTTACAAGGGCCTGTAGTTATAGGACAAGGGGAAATGACCTTAGGCTGAAAGGGATTTAGATTAGATATTAGGAAGACATTCTTTACTGTGAGGGTGGTGAGCCAGTGCAACATGTTGCCCAGAGAAGATGTGCCTGCCACATCCCTGGAGGTGTTCAAGGCCAGGCTGGATGGGACCCTGAGCAACCCGATCTAGTGAAGGGTGACTATGCTCACGGCAGGGGGGTTGGAACTGTATGAAATTTAAGGTTCCTTCCAACAAAAATTCATTCTATGATTCTGTGGTTCTTGGGCTCAGTGATCCTTGTGGGTCCCTTCCAACTCAGCATATTCTGTGGTTCTGTGATTCATATCCCCAAATACAGTGAGATGGATTTATTTCATTTTTACTTTGTAAATATGAAATAATTAGTGGGATGTAGGTATTTAGTGGCTATAATAAGATATTAATCCTTGGTGCGAAATTCAAGGTCATCCTACTTTAAACTTTTAAATACAGGGAATTTGGCAAGGGCTATAATATTTTAGAGACAAGCAAGCTGTACAGACAGCCTTGACCTGGATACATATTTTTTGTTGAACCTTAGCCATATTATTTAACATCTTCCTCACCACAATCTCACCATTATTTCAATTTATAAAATGAGTTCAGATATTGTTTCTTTCTTATATCAGGATGGAAAACATTTTTATGTCATAGTGGAACATATGGGCTAGATCTGTAGCTCAGTAAAATAAGGAATGTGCCATTAATGATGTATGCTAGCTAAACATCTATTTCCTGAGATAGAAAATATTTATCCATAAACCCGCTTTCTTAATCACTGCTAAGTGTATTCAAGGATTTTTCTACTCCAGTTTTTTCTTCGTCTTCAACCAAAATATATATATAATACTGTAAGTCCATATTTAGTTTTATAAATTATTATCTTCAAGTTCCAGAAATTTGAAATTTCTGAATTTGGAAACAGACATATTGTCATAAATAGGAAAAAAAAAAAAAAAAAGAAAAAAAGGACTCATCTAGTCCAACTGATCATCATTTATTTGTCAAAGGGAAAGATTCTTATTTATACAGTATCATTTCACACATGGTTATCAGTAAATTGTTTTTAGATTACATGACTAGAACTTGCAGTAGTATGATCACAAATAGAAGAATTGTAATTATTCTGCCTTTTGTACAAAAAACAAATGCAATGAAGGGATTATGTACAAATTCTTTCATAGCAAGAATAAGCAATAAATTACCAGCTGCAGATATCTGGCTACTGGATGCAGGAAGCAGCATTCCATTTTTGTAAACAGTTCACCCATATGCCAATTGCTAGTCTGACATCAAGGGAGTTGAATAGCATTTTCCTCAAAAAGCTTTATTCCCTTGAATGAAATCCTGGGAAAAACATTATCTGGGAACTACATTGGTAGGAAGGAAGATAACCTCCTAAAATAAGCTACTTCCAGGCATTATTTACAAGCAGAAACTGCTCTAGGAGAATATTTCTATTGAAAGACAAAATGATACTGTTGTTATTACAATAGCCATTTCCTTCAGTATATAAAAGGGTTGCTTAAAAGGCATCTTCTAAAATACTCGTCCTGGACAAAGAAATGAGTGTGTAGAGTTAAACAGACCTGCGTTTTCCTCCAATGTTGTGGACAGAAATGGTGAATATATGCTATTATCTTCATATTGCAAGCACGGGTTCAGCAAAAGTGAGAGGATCAAAAGCTCAAAGCACTTACATCCATCTGGAAATGGCAGGAATGTTAAGAAGGAGACCGATAGGAGTCCTCTGCGGATGTAACATGACAGAGCTCCATTGAAATAAGCAGAGTTATTATGAGTCAGGCCAGCAGAGGAACTGGTCAATAAGTGTATTCCTTTGAGACTTGAACTTTTCTAAGATTATGGTAATTGTAAGTGCTGTGCATACTTTATTTTTTCCTCAGGACTACATATATATTTATTTCTTCTGCAACCCACTTGGCATCTTACAATATAAAAAAATAGAAAAAAATCTTCAAGCTTCTAATCTGTCAGTCCTTTTTTTCAGGCAAAGCTCTCAGCACTCATATTTCAGTGAACTTTCAGCCATATTACAAACACTCTGTGTGGAAAGGAGCCATTTACTGTGCATATAAATGCACACTGAAGGTGGTCACTCCTGCTATTGGGCTGGACTGAGTTCACAATTTCATTTTCATGTCTCAAAAGTGAAACAGTGCACTGCAGTCTGCCTAATACCTTACCACATGTTGACCTAGTAGGTATGCTTTTAGCAACCTGCTGTACATTAACAGCTTTGGTTCTCCAGCAAGGTGTCTGGCTGTATATAATTTTAAAGTATTCTTATATCTCACTTGGAAGTACCTGAGTTTCTTTTGATCTTGCCTCCTTTCAAAAAAAAGTGTACAAAAAAGTATCTGAGCCAAAAGGTTTCACACAGAGCCTTATCAATGGCAACTATTAATGACAAGACGTAATGGTTGTCTATGCCACTATCCCAATATTTTCTCAGTCAACCATATTCCAATGAATATTGGCCACTGTAGGGCTGTGCTGAGGGAGATTTAAAATAAAAAGTTTACATGTGTTGCTTATATATTACTATACATGCTTGTAAAATTTATAGAGTCTCAAACAATCAAAGTTGTTGAAATACTGAGTAACTCAGGTTTTGAAAACTTTGTCATGGATAATAAACACTTCTGATTAGTCTTTTGTACCTCTGGATGTCACTGTTGTTTTGCAATAATATAAACAATTTTATATGACAAAGCAACAAATGAAAATGGTATAGTTGTCACCATATTATGTTTGTTAGAAACTACAAGGCTGATCACACTGGTAATGTAAGTTCTACCATTAATTCACTGTAAGGGATGAAATGCTGAACATGTAAAATAGTGCTTAACTTCAGTTTAATATTTGGTGAAAAGTCAAAAAAAACCCTACTGACTCCTCTGATGTCCCAAAATCCATTTCTTTGGAAGGACTTAGAATGGAACGTGAGTCTTCATCACCCTGATGTGGTCCTGTCCAAATGTGTCCAGGATAATTATTGGTGTATGTGAGTCAGAAGCAATGGTGATATGTATGAGGAGGAGGAGGAGGAGGAGGTGGGTAAGTGTCAAGGGCCGTGCACCATCATTGCTACTCACAGCTGCTCCAGAGAGGAGCGGGGTTTACTTTTCCCAAGTAATTCTGCTATGCAAATGGGAGCAAAAGGAAGGAAGGAAGGGAGGGAAAAATCATACCTGTCTTCTTTTATAGTCTCTTGCACAGGAAACAATTCTACCTTCTAGAAATATATATTAAATTAATGGAGATTTAGTGATTAGGAAGGGTATTTTTCCAATTCATAAATTGCTGCAATTGCCTCAGTTATTTACACTGACACAGGCTGCACTATGAGCAAAAATGTCTTCCTTGGAAAAAGGCAGATTTGTCAGAAACTTGTAGGGGAAGTAGAGTGTGACGAGGAAATAAATAAAAGAGTGTACAGTTTTTAAAAAATCTCTGATCTTTAGTTTTTGTTGACAATTCAATGGATGAGAGTGGATGCTTTTGGTCAGAAATACAAAATATTAAATAAAAATGGAAACGGATCACTTGCCTGAGAAAGCAAGACATATTTCTTTTTTTTTTTTTTTTTCTGAAGAATTCTTGAATTTTATTTGATCTAAATCTGAATAGTAAATTTTGCCTGAAAGAGGTCTAGACCAGGAAACACACTGGCATTCTCTGTTTTGGAGACAGTAGACACGGACTTCATTTGGCATAGTATTTCTTCTTTACCAATGGAACTCACAGGATCCTGCTCTCAACTGGAGTCACACTGACTTCCATGAGCAGTTGTCATGCTTTAACCCCACATGGAAATTAAGTTCAAATCAGCTACTTGCTCACTCCCCCTTGCCCTGGCCCCCATGACAGAGAGGAAAACTGGAAAAAAAGATAAAACTTGTGAATTGACATAGAACTAAAACAAATGAAAAATAATAACAATAATACTGATAATATTATTAATGATAACAATAATAATAGTAATGAAAAGAGAGAGAAGAATAAAACTGAAGAAACATGAGTGATGCTCAGTACAATTGCTCACCACCTGCTGACCAATGCCCAGCCCGCCGCCAGGCTGAGATCAGTGCTCCCATTAAACTGCCCCCCAGTTTATATACATTCTTTATATACATTATTTATGACATTCTGTGGTATGAAATATTCCTTTGGTCAGTTCAGCTCAGCTGTCCTGGCTGTGGTCCCTCCTGGCTTCTTGTGCCCCTGCTCAGTCAGAGCACAGGAAACTGAAAAGTGCTTCACTCAAAGTAAGCACTGCTCAGCATCAACTGAAACATCAGTGTATTATCAACATTATTTTCATCCTAAATCCAAAACACAGCACTGTAACAGATACTAGGAAGCAAATTAACTTTTTCCCAGCCAAAACCAGGGCAGCAATGAATTAAAGTTGCCAAGCTACTTTAGAAGTATATTAATGTGTCTCAGTAGACCCAAAGTACTCTTTGCTATCATACCTCAACTAGACCAGAGCGAATGTATTAAATCACTCATATACTGTAAAGAAGTTGCTGCTTTTAGACTGCAAACTCCTTTTCCCAGTAGCAGGGTGCAAATGTCACATCATGCTGTGAGGGTGGATTTTCATTCTTTTCTCTATTTTAAACCTGCAGACAAATATCTTACACATTTCTTTTATGGTTTTAAACTGCTACCATTACAAGGCTGATTAGTAAGGTTTTATGAGCTAATTAATATGCTTTTATCTATATGAGCTTTTATCTTTATGTGCCTGATTGCTACAGTAATTCTGTAACATTACAGGAAGCTATTTATTTTCAAATTAGCAATGTCATCATGACCTTTTACCACACTGATAAGTCAAGTTTCTGGTCTGCCTGATACATAGAGGGTAGCTCAAACTGGTCAGTGCTGGCTGTAAATTACAGGCTGATGAGTGGGTGGGATGATCTGTGTTCCTTGATGTTGTGGTTTATTCTCCCAAACACAAGTGACGTTCCCAATCACTTGAAAGAAGGATGAAACAGTCCATTTTAAAAGTAGGGATGGCAGTTAGGAATATTAATGAATGTGCTTACTGGGGACAGTGTCTGTGTGCCTAAGCCAGTCTCTGCTGGTGCCTGTGGCTGTATGCCCTGGCCACCCAGAGACATTTCGACTACTTCCAGCTGCTCTGTTAAAGATCCTATGCAGGGTGTGTTTTGGGAGATCATTGCACCAGGCTGGTGTGAATCTCCATTTCTGATCTGTGCTTCCCCCAAGTCTAGTATCTGTGTCGACTAACTGGGTAAAACGCTGAAAGGTCCCAGTGCAAAGGAACGTCACAGATATGTGTATTACTGTAGTATACGGGGCCTCAGCAGGATATGGGTTAAGCTCGGCTTGTGGTAAGGAAATAATCCACAGTAGGAATCTCTCCCTTCAAGAAACTTAAAATCTCAGCAGTAACAAAAATAGAGTGGTTAGAGTAGAGCAACTGAAGAAAAACTTCTGTCTAGTAATGACTGTGACTCTAGCATTTTTTTGCATTGAAGTATATTTAAAGAGTCCTTGGGGGCAATTATTTAGAATTATTAATTTTTTGATCTTTAAACCATCTGGCTTCTCAGCTCTGTCTTTCCTTTGAAATGACTGGACATGATCAATAGCAAGGTGCCAATAAATATATTTAGGCTTTAAGAAAATGTGTAATTTTGATCACAAATTGTAGTTTGATTCTCTGGAAAAATTTTAGCTTGTGTTGGTAACTCAGCTGATCTAAATGACAAAAATAATATTAATTACAAAAAATTAAAATTGCAATTTTACTACTTGCATGAGAAAAACATGTTTTTTACTCTATTGTAGTTTCAAAGTTCCAGATAAGTAACACAAAAAAAAATTCCTTAAATTTGATTCACAAGCAGTTGTGATTTGGATTCCTCAGAAGTACATAGAATCTGATTTCTGTTAGAGTTGGAACTGATCTGACTTCCTTCCATTAATGTTAAAATACCAAGTTCTAGACTATTACTCAAAGGGATTAAAACCTCTAGTGTGTCTAGGGGAAAACATTCACAAAAGGATAGGAATGAATTTATGTGGTATTTGTGTAACTATCATACTTGCTTTCAAAGGATTTCTATTGTTATTCAAGATTAGTTGAGCACAAGTTAATGGACTCTTAAAGTATTACCCAAAGCTTATTATGATAGACTATAGGAGCCTCTTTTTAAAATGTTTTTTAATAATATCAACTACAAGGTCCCTGAAGACATGATATTTCCAGGCTTAGTATTTCTTCATCAAATATTAAAATAGGTCAAGCAATTTGGTTGCAGTTCCTTTCTGTTCATTCTCCTGCTGTAGTGTGCATACCAAGTAGAGTGCATTATGTAGATTTGCCAACTGTTGAGTTCTCTGCTTTGTTTCATTATGTTGTTTATTTTGTAATCTATACTGAGAGTGGAAGAACTACAATTACACAGTGAGGAAACCTGATATTTACTAATCCCATAAAGCTAAGGTCATCTTCTGTAGCAATGAGAGAATAAATTAATTTATCAGAATTTAATCTTGCAGATGCAGCTAAGCTGTAATGAAAAGACTGAGATGAGAACAAATGACTCAACAAGGTTCCTAGTTGCATGATTAAACTACTAATATCTTACAGTATGAATAACAGTGTATCTCTGTGGATCAAAATGTGTGTTTCCCAGGAAATATAACTTGTCAATTAGAATTTGTCTCAACTAAGGGCCTCAAAATTTTGTTCTTAGGGCCAAGTAGCCAAAGACAACCTCCAAAATGCAAATGTTCTTGCCTTACTTTTCCTCTGATCAATTTTCCACACCTCTTGTTTTATTTCTGAGCAGGAACAGAGATGAAGCATCTTTAAATCTTAATCCCATCAATCAGCATTAAGTTCTGTGTGAATTTTCACAAACATTAGGCAGGAATCAGACTGAGCAGGTCCTTGCAAACACAGTGAACCATAATTATAAACTTAGCTTTGGTCAAGTATAAAGGAATGTGACCCTTCAGACTTCTTTTATTTAAAAATTGAAATTATGAGGTAGTGCACAGAAATGAAATGTTTAAGGTGGATATTTAGAATAGAAATAAGATCTTTTGATGTTTCAAAAATAAAGATGCACATATCTTTGATATATATTACCTGGCATGGAAAACTTAGAGCGTAAGTTGCGGTGAAGGTATGAAAGTGTGTGACTTTAAAAGTTTGTAGTTCACTAGTAACATTGTTAAATGTGTTTTAATAGCTTTTATTATACAGTAGCAAAATGCTACTGTCACTGATTCATCAAAAGCCAGATCTGGCAGCAGAACAGCTGCAGGGGAATACATACGGTTAAGGAATAATTTGGTATGCTTGGTTTTGGTTTTAAGCAATCTAGTATTTAGCAACTTAACAACTTCAGAAGATGACTCTTGTCTTGAAAAATGTTGCTTTTACAGAGGCTTGTACAGAGCAATGTCCTTGATCCAGGAGCAGAATCCATGAAAGAGCATGTCAAGTGCAGTTTGAAGTTGGCAGAGTAAAATTATCCATGAGTCTTTGATTTAATTTTGATGCCAGAGACAATCTTTGTTCTGGTATCTATCACAAAGCCTGTCAAGTCCTTGTCAAGTAAAAGTAAAATCGCATGTTTCAGTCTGCCCCTTTGCCAGTACTGGCATATCATTATCTTGGTTTACCTTTCTTCTGTGTATTTGATTCTGTTTCTAGAAATGTAAAATGCTTATCATTATAATTTCAAAGATGTCTTATTGGTAATTATATATTTCAAGATGAGCTGCTAGCTATTCTGATTGAATTTCTCAGAGTATCACTTTGAGCAAAGTTAGGTTTATTTATTTTAGTAGTTGCTGAGGAATAAACTTCATGATTATCCTCTTGTGATTCAAATCAGTCTCAGATTTATTTCCACACCGAGCACTGTGAGACAAAATAACACTCATTTTTTGAATGGTGACTATGAGCAGCGAAATAGAAGAATAATTCCTTAGGCAAGGCTTGATCCAACATCCCTGCAAGTTACTGCAATGTGTCTTTTGATTTGCAGAATTTTGGATCATGGTGTAAGTGTGCAGATTCAAGGATCCAACAGTTTGTGTCTTTTATTGCCTTTCTTGTTACTTCTTGATTGCAAATTATGGCCAAGATTACATATCAAGAGCTTTTGTGAGGGATTATAATTTCTCATGTATGTAAAGTATTTTTTCAAAATTCTGTTGACTCTAAAATAATTAATGATTGTAAGATAAAAAAGTGAATAACCTGAATGGTAATAGCTGCATCTTAATTCTTTAATCAAATTTTAAATATTCGTAATTTGCAAAACTACTTATGCAAATGAAATTGCCCCATCTCACTGGCTATAATAATCCTCCTCAGTTATGCTACTGCTAAGACATATACATTTATCAAGTTTAGATAAATGTGTGCAATTCTTCAAAGGCTTTGTGTAATTGCTTCTAGATTTGCCATCAGCTGTACTTGTCTTTGTGATTGTATCTGTAACTAAACCTTACTCAGTAGGTTTTCATGTTGTAATTGTATGTTAATTGTTTGTGATTGTATCTATGAGGGTTTTATGCAGTAATTTTTAATGGCAATTTTCTGATTGCACCTTTGATGGAATTTTTACTTTTACTTTTACCCAGAATGTACTTACTAACAAGAAATTCACAGAAACCAATATATATTTTGCTGAAAATTATATAGATGAAATGAGAGGGCATTTCCACAAAGTTATCACATTGTGAATTATAAAGGTGAGTCCTTTAATAATTTATAACTTTCCCCTTCAATTTATTCAAATAAAAAGTGCTTGAGAAAGGCTGGTAACTGTGGTATGACTCAGTAGCTTAGAGAGTTTTCACAGTCTTTCTGCTTGTTCCTCTGTGCAAATTCCCACATGCACTCTAGCTAATGATGCCAACTTTTACAGTGTAATCAGGTTCCACTGAATTTTTTTTCAAGGCACAAACGTAGCGTAAGGGCAGAGCCACGGACAGCCGCAGTGGCCAGGCAGGCATTTTCCTGGATACCATCCAGTGGCAGGAACTTTGTTTGAGGGGTGGACATCAGGCACCCTTCTGCTCCTGTTAGCTGCTCCCAGGAGAGCCTTGCTGTAAGCTTACTCCATCCAGGTAATTTTGGTAGTGAGTCTCCTCAATGATTTGTGTAGCCAGAACACCTTGAGGCTCTCAGTAAGCCCTGGAGCCATCAGAAATTTTCAAGACCCTATGTCAGCGTGGCCTGGCTGCAAAAAAGGACAAATTCTAGGCATATTCCATAAATTCTAGTATATGAAATATAATTTTTTTCAGCTAATGTTTTTTGGTCCCTCCACATATTTCCCCAAAATGGCCTAACAGTAAATGGCAAGTTAGATCTAGTAATTCAGTGGCTAAAATTCAGCAATAAACCAGAAAAAAAAAATCACTTCAGGCCATTTATGTTAGCAAATTCTGTACAAGTGAACCATGAATAGGTGAGCAGGCAAGACCAGATGTGCTATTTAATGGATTAGGTGGGCCAGTTAACTATTGTTAGGAGTCATTGCAATTGATTTAATTGAATCTGTTCTTTTGGCAGTGATCCCAAAAAGCAGACATTTAATTACCCAGAATGCCTGTGGTAGACAAGCAATTTCAGACTAAACATGATATACTTCTAATTTATTCTGTGTTTTACTTAAGCATAAAGCATCCTTTACTCTTTTTTAAAGGTAAGAATAATTTGTAAAAACTGATTTTACTGTTGTCCTCCAACCTGTGGAGTGCTCCAGGGTTGCCTGAGAGAAAGCATGAAGAGTAAGGCGGCATATGAGAAGGAAGATGTGCCACTTTGCCAGGGAAAATTTCAATACTCAGTTAAAGTAATAAGCCAAGTTGTTCTACTATAAGTCTTGCTTGAATAGAAATGTCTCAGAAGATTTAATCAAAGAAGTCAGGATTTATAGTTCTGCACAGTTTAGAATTTCCTCAAACCACTGGATCTCGGAAGCTTATCATCAGGATGAATTGGAAAGATATGGACTTCCTATATTTCACGGATGCCCAGAATTCAGTAAAAGGGAAAGAATTAAACATTTGAGTGTTTCAAGAGAGGTGAATGCATAATGCTTTCTGAATTGTCCTTTAATACCAAAGAACCCCACGAACAACTCAAAACACCTCAACAGCTCAAACACCTGGAACTGTTTCTGGAGCCTCCTACAGACTTCATGAGGTCATTAACCAGTGCCTGTGTGGAGGCTGTGCCCCTTCCCTGGTGCTTGTAGCCATTTCATTGGGCTGTGGGAGCTGTAAGGGGTCGAATGGGACTCAAGAGAATACGCACAGGGAGGAGGACATGAGTGAAGTGTGGAGATCAGTGTGATGTTTTTCTGCCTTCTAGGAAAAGAGGATTCTGAGCCCTGGTCTATTTTTAGGATTGCATCTGTGTTTTACATTCTGCTAGCAGACCAGACCAGAAAGCCTTTTACACAAGCAATATGTATCTGTTCTCTCTGAGCAAGAGGGTCTGATTGCTTGCTATCCCTACAAGGAAGGTTACATATCTTGTTGTCTAGTAAAATATTCTCCATGACAGTTTTGAACTTTATGTGGCTGAGGAAGGAACAAAATCAGTGTCTCCATTAATTTAAGACATCTCTAAGCTCCTGACTGCCATGCAAAAGACATGTGAGGCTTTAAAAAAATTATTAAGAATAGTAAGTTTTGCTTTCTTTTGGGTCACTAAACCCACAAACAATTTTTTGCTTGGATAAACAGATAAGGAATTGGTATTTTCCATTTGAACTGTGTTTGAAGCATTTATCTCTCCTTTACTTAACTGAAAGAGTCCTAACAAGGAACAAACATGCCATGCACAGCATTTCTGTGACAAAAGCAGATCATGTCCATTCATTTGAAGGTCTGGAACTCCACAGAAGTTTGTACCATGCCAAGTAAAATCCACTCTTTTTCAGGGGATCAGCAAAAGGTTTTCTCATGCTCTGTTATGTACAGATGCCCAAGTTGCCTGCTGTGTTCTGCATTCATAGATCTCAATGTGTTCCTTGGAAAGAGTGTGATCTTGAACCTGAGGGAAACAGCTTCTCCTTTAAACTTCACATCTGGCTGTGTTAAGAAGCCCAGGTTCAAAACAAAAATAAGCGTCTCCTTTGAGAGTATACATATGACTGGTAATGAAAAAAAAAGAAAAAGAAAAGAAAGGTGTAGGTTCAAAGCTAAGCTAATTTGAGACTCAAGACTCACAGAGGTTTGTGTACCTCTGACAGATTGTGCAGACAGAATTCATCAAGTAATAAACCTTTACAAGGAAACTGTGCTAAATATCAGTGTTTGCTTTCAGTTGTTTATACTCATTTACTGAGATTAACAAAAAATTTGGCCACTTTAAGTAACAACAGTAAATTATATATTGTAGATTCATAGAATCATTTATGTTCACTGACACTTGATTACTTTATACTAATTGGTTTAGTAAGTACCGATTATATCCCTAAATGGTTTTCTGAATGTTAATGTATCAGCTACATTCCTCATTTTTCTATGTATTTGGAAGTTAGAAAATGAAGCAGTAAGATTTCTCTTTCATACATATTACTCATCATTACATTCACTAGTAAAATGGTATTCCAGATGTAATGATATTTGCAAACACATTTAGACTGTCGTTCTCAGCATTCACATTAAATGTTAACCCATTATATTACTCAAGGTAGAATCAGTGTGGCAAAAAAACATGGAGAGGAACCATCGCATGAAGTTATGAACAGAATGTGTTTTATACATTTTTCTGCATATAAATTTGGCTGAATAATTAATGGAAATATAAAGGCTTTATAATGACCCTAGGTATTGATATGGCCTAATTCAACTCTGGTGCCATTTAGTAAAGCATCACATTAGTGATTCCTCAGAATAGAAATGGTCCCATGGGTGTCACTATAGCTGTTTGGTTGAGTTGGTGTGCTGAAGATTTTTCTGATGAAGAGTAATATTTTGCTGAAATTAAAATTCTTGAAGGAATATGTCAAATCCAGTGAACATGTAAGAAATTTAAACTTTGGTTTTGAACTGACACTTGGAAATTAAATGGCAATCTTCATTTAGTTTTGCATGGAGCTTTGCTTTATTTTATCTAAAAATAAAGCAAACCCAAACCAATATTTATATCAAAATGTTGATATGAAATGACAATGATTAAGTCTAGACTTTCATGCCCATCTTCTTTTTAACTTCAAGTTAAATACCCAGTGTCCCCCTTGATTGTTTTGGAAAACACTATAAATGTTTAACACCCACAAACAGATGAGAAGGAACAGCCTTTAGCTTATGCAAGTAGGTATTAAAGATCTCTCTATATGGAAACAACATGTACCTGTTCTGCCCATGGACAGGCAGATGAGGCTAGCTGTGAGTGAACTTGTTTGCTCTCCCTTAGGAGTCTAGCTGCAGTAGAATTGAACACTAGGTGAATTAATTTATCCTGCTTTCAGGCTGCTTGGCAGCTTTTGGCACTTCTGCTCCTCTATTTATGGCTGGCCTGAGGATGTACACGCTGCATGACAGTACACAGCACAGGCATACATCCTTAGTCAGTGTTTAAGCATGGGAGTAGCTGTTACTCTGAGGTGTCAGCTGGTTATTTCTTCGAGAAGCTGTCATGGGGATTGCATGCTCTGGAATTTACATTACTATCTTGAAATACTGTCTGAATTTTTTTTTAGATTAAAAGACTCTGTCAGGCTAAATATATGCCACATTTTGAATTTTATATCTTCCCCCTATCCTTAATGTGTTTTGAATTAAAAATTTTGAATTTGTTTTCCATTTGAATTACTCTCTCTGCTATCACACTTTGCTTTTGTGTTAATCTCTGGTCCTCTGTTTGTAAAAATGTGATTTCTCTTGTCTAAAATGACTGTGTTTTAAAATTCTGAATAAACAGTTAACATAAAAACCTATGCAAAGGAAGAATGTAAATTCACTTCAAAATCACTACTTCAGAAAGTCCTATTGCATTTTCTTGTTTCATAGAAAATCTGACATTGCAACATGGTGTAACTGTAAAATCTTGTGGTCTATTGCTATTATTAATTGTTTTGGTATGGTAAGACAACCTGAGCTGCCAATCAGAACTGAGGCACCCGTCATTCCAGGTGCATAGACTTTGATAGCTTATTTCCAGCCCCTGAAGAATACATGAAATGAGCTGGGTACTAAACATCAGATACATACTAAAGGGGGTGATTATTCAGACAGACTGCATATGCCCATAAGCAATATCAAACCGTGGAGAGAAGAAAAAGTGACCTTCCTTATGTATACACACCCTATCAGAGCATGATATGATACTAAGAGCAAAGTTGTATTTTAAGGTTCTGTTTCCTGAGCTGGGGATCTCATGGAATATGTATTCTTAAGTAACAGCACCCTGCAAAGGTATCTGAGAGTTTGACGTGCTGTAATATCTCCTTGCACTCTGTAACTTGGTTCTAGAGATGATACAGTCACATTAGCATTACACCATGGCTAGGTGGATTAGCTGTGCTAGTGTAAAGCTCTTAGAGTCAGCTTGGATAAATCTACGTGCAGCTGCATTGCAGAGTATACCTAATGTAGGTTACTGTTGTATTTAGTAATGAACTTAAGACAATATTAATGGGGAAACTTCCATGCTGTGTTTGCAACAGAATAGAGACTATTTGAACTGCTTTATACCCCTTTTCTGTTGAATAACTCGAACATTTGAAGCTTCAACCAAGTGGAATCCAATGCCAGTTGTAAGCAAGTGCAATCCAATGCCTGTCTCCTTCCCTTTTAAAGAAATGATGGGATTTCTTTAAGGTATGGTAACTTAAAAATCATTGCTTGTCATCATACATCTGACACTATCTGGAAGTCCTATCCTAATTTTTCTTTGTCTCCAGTCTTTGAAGTTGCTAAACCCAGCCTCGGTGGAGGAATAATCTCTTTTTCATTGTTTCCAAAAGGTGGTGTAACTGAAAATTACTGGAACTGAAGGTGAGAAAAATTGATATCCTCAAAGAAAAAAAAAAGTGCAGCAAAGTCTAAAATTAAAATGTACTGAAGCAGATTTGATATAGTACATAGCAAGCTTGAGCTAAATGGACTATTGCCAAAACGGGGTACTACTTTCCTTAGGAAAAGGAGAGTTTATTTTGAATTCTACGATCGAGCTGGCAAAAGCATAACTCATCATAATACTCAAAATAATAACACCTTAGTGCAGCACATGGTGATTCTTGTTAACATGTTCTCATTGGAGAGATGGTTAATTTGGTAAACTGGGCATTGAGTAAGTACTTGCCAAACCTAAGATCTGTGGTGAGTCCTGCTGTTCGCTGTCTTTGGGATCCTGAGTGTGCAATTTCTTGGCTGCTCCTCCTACCTGTTTTTATGTCTTAGTTACATAGGTGGTAAACTCCTGGGAACAACGCCTATCTCTTCTTTTCCAGAAAGCTAAGTGAGACACGTGGTTTGTCCTCTCTCTGCCAATTCAAATTTCGAAATCCCAGACTGACTTCCCCCTCAGCAAATCTGTTTGTTCTTTCCCTTTCCTGACTCTTTGTGATTCTGTCTGTTCCACTCCTCTGCTTTCTCCTGCTTTAAAAGCTGCAGGGATCTTAGAGGACCATGTTTCTGATCTCCAGGAACTAATCTGGCTTGTGTCATTGGAAAAGTACTCTGCTGTTTCAAGCACATATTTTGATGACTCTCTTCAATACATATTTGTTTCCAGAGCTGACTAAGTCAGAGCTTTTCTCAGTCACATAAATCAACAAATAATCAATGAAAGGGAAGTTTGTAAAGAGAACACTCAGATCTGGCCAGTTTGCTTCTAGTTTTCCTAAGGTGAATATTTTATACCTAAGTTGTAAAGCTGAACTGATTTTTGACAGCTCTGAAACAAGACAACCAATTTCCAAGGAACTTTATAAATTAAGCAAAGCTTAATGAGGTATGGGGCATTCAAATATTTTTAAATTCAATCAGACTCTAACATTTCTATTGCATCACACTGTTACAGAAAGGCTAATGAGTTCTGCTAAATTCTGTAGAACTTTTACATGAAGAGAAGAGTAAATTTTCTCTTTCTGACTAAACACCAATTGAAAAATGATGGTTTGTAAAAAGTATTTGGTTTCCTAATGGGAACAAAATCAATCTAATAATAAACTTATTTCCAAGGATATTATTGTCTAAGTTTCGGGTTTTGGATTAATGTTAAAATAATATTCTTTAAAAACCCCCAAGAATATTAGCTCTGCCTTTGAAAATAATATGGTTTTTAGAAGGAAAGTCGGGATTTAATAACATTTTAAAAGAGACCTATCGTATCTTTACCATATCACATTCTATTTAAGTAGAATATAAGCTAGGGGGCTTTGTTTATTTATTTGTTCATAGGAAAAATGTTGTTTCATGCTGGAATTAATATTAGAATTTTGGTAAGAGAAGGGATAGGGAAATTATTTACATGAGACCTCTTTATAAGTGCTGGTACTAAAGACCTTATTGTAGGGGATTTATATTAATGAGATGTCATATGCAGCAAGGAATAAAACACAAACTTAATGTGGGTAAAAGCACTGAAATAAAATGGAGAGAGGATTAGATCAAGCTTGCAATTACTTTTGTCTGACAATAGCTAATTTTGCAAAGTACTTGAGGAAAACAAGATTGGATCATAAGGATTTAGACTAGCTACAGTTAAATGCTTGCAAATGAACCTTCTCAGTTTCAGTAACTTTTAAGGATTGATTTATATTTAATTAACATATGTATACCTATGCATAAGTGTACAGATGTATGCATGATTAAAAACTGAAAATACAGCCAAAAGATGGGCCAGTTTGCTTAAATAATATAAACTGAATTCCCCTGAAAAAGGATCAAAACCCTGTTTTGTAAAAAACATTTTTAAAAAATCTTCTGAGATAATTTTAATGGGTTTATTTTTCCTGAGAAAATGTAGCCAAGTATTTCTCAGTGAAGCTGAGAGGGAAAAAAAGCTTTAGCTAATAATGTCACCCACTACAGAGAGCTCTTGAATTCTAGATGTGGTTTTAAAACTAAGGTTCAGAAGCTGATTAAGGACCAGAATCCCTGACGGAGTTTCTGATTAACATTTTGAACATGGAGTGAAATATTCAGTCTCTGCATAATTACAAAATATAGGCATCAAAGGAGAAAAATGCCTTTGAGTGATCTATTCTATCTCTTCCTTAGGGTAAGATAATATTTTTAAGCTGACAGTTACAAGGGTTTTTCTGAATGTAATTCTGAAATTTCCCATTGATCGAATGCAAACTGTTTCTCTTGGAAAAATATTCTATGACCTAAAAGGGCTTTCTGGAAAATTTTGCTGTCTCACTGACATCCACAAATCTCTCTTTCTGTGTCAGGTGCAGTCTCTTTACACTTATGTTTGCCTTTACGTTCGTATTAAAATATTAAAGTAAGAGTGAAAAGAGAAACAACCTAAAAACATAGTGAGTTTAAAAATATTTTTAAAAACCCAAACATGTAGACAAAGAAAAACAAATGCATTCAAAGTTTTTCTGAACATTTGACTCATAGAAAAGATATACTACATTAGAAGCTGTGGTGGGTTGACCCTGACTGGATGCCAGGTGCCCACCCAGCCATTCTGTCACTCCCCTTCCCAGCTGGACAGGGGAGAGAGACTTTGTTTCTTTTCTTTCTTTTCTTTCTTTTCTTTCTTCTCTTTCTTTGCTTTCTTTGCTTTCTTTTCCTTCTCTTCTTTCTTTTCTTTCTTTTCTTTTTCTTTCTTAAGTTCCTAGATTGGGATAGGGTCAAAGGTATATATTCAAATAAAATCTGTGATCGAATTTAAATTATCACATATGTAGCTCTTGCGAAAACTATGTCCAATTGTGAAGTTTTCTTCTGCTCTGAAATCTCTTCTTAATATTCTGTTAATCAATTTTCTGATGTTTCTTGAATTTAAATATGTCACTTCTTATACAGTGAGTAAATGGTATTTTTGAATTATGCAATATTACTCTTTTGTTTATGTAAAGAAAAATGTGTATTCTAGCTTGAGCAATTGCATTTGGCCTCTCTTTATTTCCTTTGGAGCTTAGTAGGTTCATTATTGTCTCCCAATTGCTTTAATGTAATGCATGAGGACACACAATGCAAAAAGAAGCCAAACACCCATCCAAAGAAGCAGCATATTTTTTAACACAGCTGCTCAGTACATATTGTATTTTATTTTTGGGTTCTATAACATTGCAGCCATGACCAGATTGGCTTGTATCTTTAGGTATAATAATCCATATATGTACTCAATGTGCATAGATTTCTATTTTTATTCTGGTTTACCATAAAGGTTTGAAAGACCCCTTTTATCATGTGCTCATTGCTGGTTTGGTTCTTGGATGCTTTCCACTTTTCCAGTTGTCCCCTCAGTCTTCATTAAATTTTCCTTTTTTTGCAAATTCAATAGTAAGTACTGTATGAGAACTTCATGCTGTGCTATACTTGCAATGTGATGTTAAAGAGCATTAGACCTGCTGCTTGTGTCACAGAGAAGGCGTTTCAAATCTTGCTGTGGGGCTCCTGATGCATGGACTCCCAGCTATTTTCTCAGACAAATGGTTTTCATTCTTATTTTTGAGCTGCCAGGTTCAAGAATTTCTCAACAATCTTCTCAAACAGATCAGCTTCTCAAACATAAGCTGTTTTCACTGTGTATTTTTGGCAGAGAAGTTTCATGAAGTCTGACACTTGGCTATATTTTGTTTTTCATTCTCTGTAGGTGGTTCAATAAATTTGTCGACATAGGCCAGGCAAAAGTGAGATCCTTTGAGTGCACCTTGAAGTTGTCAGTTGTTATCCTGTATTTCTGCTGCTTTCCAATAGTGCCAGTGTTCTCTGGGAACATGGTGTAAAAACCAGCCCCAAGTATAAATGAGTTCGTGTATGTAATGTATTCTTCTTCGGAATTTGAATTGTTCAGTCTTTGGGAAAGCTGACATACAATAAACATGCAAAGTTTTTAATGCTTCTCAGAAAGTATTGATTATATTTGATAGGACAATGAATGTGTTAATTAGACACAGGACTGGTGACAGTGCTATAAAATGACCAGGCATGTAGACCTGCTCCACATGCAGTATACTCAGTGCTGATACTAATATAACATTCCTCCTGTCAAAAGTGAGCTTGCAATCTATATGCTTTACACAGACAAAACCACAGAAGTTCATGTTTCCCTCTGCTCTACCTGGAAGTCATACAGATGTTAACTGACAGAAGGGAATTCTGCAGCATTAGGCATGAAAGGCTCCTTCAAGAGGAAAGAGACAAATACCAGTAAATTCCTCTTCAGCTCCAAGCACCACTGCAGTCACTTGAAGACAGCATCTGCTCTCTGTATCAGTGACTAAAGTGACACTTCATTTGCTAAGAACTAATGTTATTTCTGTAGAATCCAGTCTAAATTCATCATAAGAACAGATCCATGCTAAGCAGGTGATAGTCATCCATATTGACTGGAGAATTTTCTGTGATATGAGATTTTCTAAAACTTAAATGAGGGATGTCGAAGCTTTCAAATCAAGGGAAAAAAATGCATGTCATCATGGTATAGACTGCTAAACTAATCACTCTAGAGAAAACTTATATCAACTCCAGATGCTTATCTGCTTCTTGCTTGTATGGGAAAGAGTGATGATATTTTGGAAGCATGGGCAATCATTGTCCAAATTACAAAGCATATTTTTTATAGTCTTTGTTTTCCTAATGGCAATGACAGTAGGGTTCCCTTATTCTGCTCGTTGGAGAGTAAATGGAAATAACAATCCAAATGATATTCAAACTCTTATCTTTCTTTGTTCCCCTCAGAATAATCTGTTATGGATATGAAACATAAGACCTGTGGATCTGACTGAGCTAATAGGCATTTTCCTAAAAGAATAATTCATTTCTTAAATCACTTAGGTTTCATCCAGGAAAAGAATGCATATTTCAAAATGACAAATGCAAAATATTTCCTATCCCAGTTTCAGCACCAAGGAATAGATAGGCTGCTTCTGCTACAACCAAATCTAATTTCTAAAAAAGAATGAAAAGACATTGTCACAAGTAACATCATTGCTAGTAGTTTCTAGAACCTTGATGTATTAAACTTCGGCTTTGCTGAGAGTATCAGTGATTTGTTACAGAATTTTGAACATTGGACAAGAACATTTGTCTGGAAATAGAGGTTGAAGTAGTTCACTCATATACTATGGAGCAGTATTTTTCAGTAGGTATGCTTTGCATTGCTGTTTGTTTTGATTCACTATGACAATGTGCAAAACAGTAAGGGGATCAAAATTGCTACCTGCCTTTCTAATATCTAAATGCGTATAAATATTTTGACACGAGGAGCTGAGATTTTAAAATGCTAAGCACTACAGCAAAATGGATTAGCCTTTAGTAAGGGGAGCTTCAAATTGCAAGTGCCAGGGGGTTAATAGAAAGCAGTGTGTCATATTTCCTGATTTACCTTTTCACTATCTTGTCCAAAACACCTGGGTGATGTGCTATTCATAAATTATAATTCAATAAGCATACTTTGAGTTTCAATCGTTATTCTTTTCAAAAGTTTCAAATAAACTGTACTGAAATTCTGCCTATGTAGAAAAGTGCTCTGCTTTGGTTAGTGCTATAGAAATACCCTAAGGGCAGAATGAACATAAGGTAGAATTGATCAGCCTTTTTGATAACTTCAGAGTAGCTGGAGATTTAGAGATACTCTTTTTCCCAGTGGACTCATGGGAACAAATGTATTAATTTTAAATGAGTTTTTTACCTCTTTTTTTTTTTTTTTGGCTGAGAACACAGGAACATTTTGTGTGAGACTGTAAGTTCAAAAAATATAGCAGGTTTATTATTTCCATAATCAGAATTTACAAAAACGTATGTGACATAATTCCTGGGTGATGTACATCTAACTTGGATTTCACTTCCCTTCCTGACACTCTCTGACTGCAGCCTCCAGCTCTGATACCTGATGAGCCATGGAAGATGACCAGCTTAAAGAGGATTTACCTCACCTTTTGTCAGCTTTGCAGCTAACTGGGAATGCTGAACCACTTCAGCCACAGCAGCACGTTTTATCCTTGTGAAACTGGTATGTGATGAGGTGGAATCAAGGGGTTGAAACATCTACATCTGAAGAAATGTTTATGAGGTTCTACTGTCCCTTGGAGAAAGGAAAACCTGTTTGAGAGAGAAGGGGTATTGCATATTGGCGCTGGTAGATTGCTCTTTATATGACAAGGCTTTGTCAGCCTATGAGGGTTGTGTCTCCCTCTTTCTGTACCTTGCCAAATGCCAAGGATTCCTAAAGGCCCTATACTTTATAAGGGATAATCAGATGATGCTTTGTGTCAGCTAGTGATCCACTCTCATGTCCTGGTTCCACCCTGGACATGGTGAATTTTTTACAGTAGCTGGGAGGGAGAATGACTAGGACATGGAGATTATGCTATACCACCTGACATCATTGCTTGGACTGGGGTTGGGACTCTCTTCCAGGCAGAAGCACTTCCTACCTCTTGAGAACACACGGCAGAGGGAGCTGTTCAATGTTGTCTATTATTGGAGAGTTTTTCTGTGAATCATTTCTTTTCTTATACCTTTCATTATTAATATTGTTGCTGTTACTGTTAATTTTCTTGTCTCATTGCTGTTTTCACTAAATTGTTCATATTTTGACCCATGATCTTTGCCTTTTGTGTCTCCCATTGCAGGGATTAGGGGGAGCAACACATGGTTTTAGTGGGAGCACTAAATTTGAGAATACCATTCCTAAACCATGACATCTCCCATCCCATTCCCTGGGAATTTTTCTGCCTCTTCACTCATCCTCTTTCTCTCTCCCTTTGTCAAGGGTCATTGTCAATTGTCACTCAACAGAGTGGTGTATTCTTTCCAGATACAAGACCAAAGAAGGACTAAGGAAATGGAGCAAGGAAGTGTTTTGATCTATGTAAGTCCTTAAGATGAGATTCCCAGGAACATCCTGACCAGAGAAAGAGGCTGTGTTGCTACCATCAAGTGGAGCGTCTTGTAAGTCACTGAACAGTTACTGTGAGTGAAATCACTTGCATTTCCAACTTCACATGTTGTGTTACTCATATCCTTTAATACTGGGTTTTCATTTGGCTATTTGGTACTAATATATAGCAGACAGAATTTATAGATGATATTTCTGACTGCTTTTTCACTTTTTTTTTTTTTTTTTTTTTTTTTTAATATTTTAAAAAGTAAGTCAATGTCACTGATTTGCTTTCTGGTCTCCTTTTCATTCTGTTCCTTTCCAAAAATGAATATCAGGATATTTTTCTTCAATGTTGGACTTTCTACCCTATCTCTGTTTCCTCTGCAGGTCTACCAAAAAAAAAAAAAAAAAAATCAAACTATTTTCCTGATGATGAATTCACTATATCTGCTCTGCTTCTTTGAAGAGCTTTGTAGTACTGAATGTACCTCTCAAAAGACACATCAAAAAACCAGGGTTTTCAGAAGTGAATTTAATAGTAGACACAAAGAACTCTGACAGTCTCTGTCCCCATGAAATTAATGGGATTTTCATCTTTAATTTTCTGTAAGGACACTATTTTGCCCAGATACACAAGAAGTTCTGATCCAATACCCACCAATGGACAAAGCTGCATTCAAAATGAAACAGAAGTTCAAGGTTTCAGTTGCTACTGACAAAAATGCCTAAATCTAGAGGTTTGTTTTACCATGAATTTTTAGTTTCAAAATGCTCTTTATTTTTGTATTTTATTTTTGTACAAAGGCTATGTTGATTATTTTTTCTGTTTGGTTTAGTGTGGTTTTTTTAATTATTATTTTTATTTTTATTATTTTATGCTTTTATATATACTTCTATATTTTATTATATAATATATTAGGAAACATCACGTTATTAATGCATTCCAACAGCATCTATGTCATAATATTAGCTCTTGAACAGTCCTATTTTATGTTCTGATTCTCCTGCTGTAGGGCTTCTTCCTGGACACATCAGTTTGAGAACTCTGCAGCTCAGTTATGCATGAAGATTGCTGAGCTGATAGAAAAGGGTAAAACTTGGGAACATGGCAGCACATGTGTTGAAAGAAAAACTAAATTGCCCTCAGGATCAGTGCCTCTGAACCTCTCTTGACCTGTAATATTTAGTAATTTAAAATTTGCATAGTATGATAGCTTTAGTTAGTTTATTAAATTTAAATGTGTCTTATCATGATTGGACATTAATTCTTTCTCAGTATCTTGCAGCAAACCCTTCCCTGTGTATTTGTGATGTACAAATTTGGCAGTTACATGCCATTAGGTATAGAACAAGAATGCTCTCATCAAAAAGCTTTCCCATATCAGTTTTTCTGATTGATTTTAGAGATAAATCCTTTATGTCATGGAAAGTGAGAACATATCACCTTGTTAAAAATAAAGGCTCAGTATACACGGTGAAGATATGCAAGTTCACCAGGGAGTCAACCATGATGATGAGGCAGATACCAGTATGTGCCCTAGATAATTAAAGGCATTAAACACAACTAGACTGGATTTTGAATTATTTCTACTTTTAGTATAGACCTACCTCTTCTGCTGTTTAGCTTACAGGAGTGCATAGATCTTATTCCATCTTAACTTTTACTCTTTCTGTTATATTTATGTTACTGATACTGAAAGCGTTTCAGAAACTGCATAAAATCTTTTTCTAGTGGTTCATATTTATTGACACAGAGCTGTTATTTTTCTCAGGTATCAGAAGTTTGGTACAGCAATCAACTCTAGTATTTTTATTTTGCATTCTTTCCAACTTAAAACTTTATTTTTTCCTTTTCTTTCATATTTTTCTGCCTTTGGAAAACTTCATTACATAAAGTTTAAAATATACACTACCTTTACTGTACAGTATACATCAGCTTTTATTTGGCTTCTTATACCTTACGATTTTTTTTTGATGTTACATAGGAAGTTCTTGTTTATTTTTTCTACGGCACTTTTAAAGATCTTTCTGCCTCATGCTTCACAGAATTTTAAAGAACATTTTAAATAAAAACAATAGACCTCATATTTTACTTCCCCCCCCCCCCCCAGTTCTGGCCAGCCTGAGGATATTTTTTAGAGTGGTGAACAGATTGAGGCTATGATTGAGAAGTCTTCATTCTTACACTGCGGAGACACACAGAACTTCACCGAGCACTGTGATCTTTTTCTGAAGTATTGGAGAAAAGTAATACAAATATTTCTGATCCCACAGAGACATATGTAATTCAGTACGTAGAGGAAAGAGTGGGCCACCACAGCTTTTTTTAGAGCTTCTTAGGAACAAGATATATATCAAGATAAGTTTTTGAACTTCAGTGTCAAAAGCAAGAGCACATTATCCTTACAAGTTTTTTATTTCCTTTCTTTTTGAGAAAGTGTACTTCCACATTCCTAATGAATAGTAGGTCACTGACTAGATGGAAAACCTTTGGTTGCTGAGGCCTTGTGGAATCTGTGAAGAAGCATGCCAGCCACCATCCCTCCAGATGGGACAGGGCTCTGCTCTGTCCTTATTGCCTTCCTCACGTACTTTGTAGTATTCAGAGAGGAAATCAATATTAAAAGAAGCCATGACTTTAAGGCTGGAAGCCAACATTCCATGTAGATGTTTCTCAGAGTTGAGGATTAGTATGTGTTTTGTTTCATCCATTTTGATTAGGGCCTCTCAGAACCTCTGCCTTGGATAGCTGAGGAAAGGCACATCCTGACCATCACAGTCATCTGAGGCTGGATTCAGTCTTCAGCAACAGGAAACCCTAAGGCTGATGTAACTGGCAGAGTTCAGTAGGCTTAGGATAATATAAAAAATATTTTTAAGCAAAAGCTGATATTTTCAGGAGATCATGTGAGACGTGTGTCAGTGTTTAAGGCAAAGTATAGTAGATACTGTGAATAAAGTAAAACAGAAATAGAAATGGAGTTATTAAATAGTTTTCATTTTTCTTAGCATAGAGAAAATGATAATTTTTGTAGCAGACAGAAAAAGTTATTGTAATTATCTGTCGTGATGGTGCAAATGGTCTGTCCTGACCACAGTATTCAGACTTGCATCAAGTTATCCCGTTCCTCACATTCATGTTCCAACATGATGAAAATCTACAGTGTAGGCAGAAATTCAGAAAATGAGACTTTCATTATAAACCCATGGAGATTGAATTTATCCTGAAAAGTAATCACAGACCAGAACATTATTTGTAGGTAGTCTGCATGTGACCCTAACAAAGGAAAATTATACTATAGGCAGAACAAAATTTCCTTTAAATTAGACCTCAAAGATCAGCATTATGTTCCATGTTAAATGGAGGAGATGGGAAACAGTTATCATAGTAATTTTGAGGATTTGAATTAAAGACAAATGAAACCAACATCTCAGGATTTTTACTGAGGCTACTAAATTGCCCTCTACAGTTACAAAGATTATCTAGGACTTGATGTCTCGGACTTCAACAGTTTTGAGTAGCATTGGGGCTGCAGCTGTAGTAATGAAGGACAGCAGAAAGTGAAGTTCAAAACTAGGATTTTTCATGATAAGTAAGGTGTGTAACATCTGCTGAGAAGAGTACAGTAACCAGGTTTTGTGTTTTAATTCCATGTGCCACCAAATGTTGCTGAGATTAGATGGAAAAATCACTCTTTAAATAAATTCAGCAGCTGATCACTAGCAACATCACTGTGTCTGTTAAGACTTTTTTCCTTATAAACACAGAAAAGCACTGCTCTAGTCATTGTTATGTTAAATACAACGTGCCTTGCCTAGCAAAGCATGTAACTACATGTTTACCTTTCAGAATTCACAGCTCTATCATACAGAATCAAAGCCTCAGTGCACATTTATTCAAAACTCCTCTGAAATCATGCAGCACTGGCATCTTGATTTGGGAAAAATTTATACATGTCAAAGCTTCAGAGCTTCAAGGCATAAATGTGTGATTTTTAAGGTAAAGTCTGCATCACTCCAGCAGTTCACATGAAAAACTATTACATTGCCATTGGCAAGGGCAAGGTATCAATCATTCTACTTCACGTGAGGGCACAGGTAGGCATGGGTGTGCAAAGCTCAAACAACAATTCTTCTGCTTTTGACAGCCCTAGTACAAGTACAGCTGGAATACTGTGCCGAGTTTTAACACATTTTTCCCACGAGGCATGGGTCATTTAGGAAAGTCACAAAAGAATGACCAGAGGTCTCAATAACACTGTGTAAAGAAATATTAGAAAAATGGTAGTGTTCATTTCAGAGAAAAAGTGAGGAAGGCAAAGTAATCAATTTTCAAGTGTTGCTGTGGAATAAATTAAAGTGTAAAAAAGTGCTTTCCATATGCAGGATGTTAGACATATAATACTCAATTCAAACAAAACAAAATATAGACTATAAACTGAGAAACTACAAAGACAGTCAAATACTAAAATAGATTGACTGGGAAGGTTGCGGAATCTTCTGCCATTAAAGGACAAACTGGATAGATGTCCCTCAGGTGTATATCTGGGGGAAGAATTATGAAAGAGTAATTCACTCCCCCAAAATTATATATGGGTTAAAAAGTAGAGCTCAAGCTGAAAAGCTGTGTGATTTTGTGCCAGGTCAAATTTCAGCAGATGCAGCTTTATCTGGTTGGGCTTTTGAGTGATCCTTAAAGTTTGAAGTTAAGTGATTCTACAGTAATGTATGGGGAGGGAGAGGGAGCACAGAGAACATGGTGACCCTAAGGGACAGGTAGGGACTACCCATGTGGTACAACAATGGAGATAAACTAAGAAAAGGAAGCAGCAGCGGTGAGTTTTTGGCTACAGAAAACGAGGGGCTACTAAACTAAATTGCATCTCATGGTCATATCTTATTGTATGATGCCTGAACATTTTCTGTTAAAAAAAGAAAAACTTTGGGAAATTCACCTGGAACTGTACTAGTAAAATATTGACATTGTGTTTCCTTTCATTTGGAATTGTCAAGAAATGCAATTTTATATAACACTGCTATTTATGACATTTCTTTAAAGTAAATATTTCAGAAGTAGAAAATGGGCTGTTAAGCCTGAAAAAAATACTTATATAATTTATTAGATTTTCTATTTTCTTTTTCATTCCATGATATCAGAAAATAAATTCTACCAAGAAATAGGCTTGCATAAATAAGGAATTTTGGCAAAAAATTGGGTTCACATAGGTTTTAAATCTAAGCTGTTGATCTCTATAGGTAAGTCCACAAATATTAATAGCAAGGGCAAGACACATTAAATAGGTTGTTGGAGTAGTTTCTCAAAGTAATTTTACTGTAGTCTGGCCCAGAGCCAAACTGAAATTTGTCGAATAGATTAAATGGTAAAACTAATAGCAGCATTTCAAATCTCAGTCTTAAAAGGGAAATACAGGTTCCACAGAAAACTGGAAAGTTCATCTATAAATGGTGACTACTTAAATATGCAGTATGCCTACAGGAGCTCTTTAATTTATCTATAATGAAGATATGTGGAGGGAAATGTATATTCACTCTTTCAGAAATAATAAAAATAATATTCAGTTGACATTTTCAATAAGTATTATTGGTCAGTGTCAAGGAATAAGCAGGAGACAGACCTCTTTAAAAGTAAGATGATGTACCAGAAGGTTGTGAGATCAGATAAGCTCATCAAAGTTGATTCCCCCCCACCCCCATTTCAGTTCAATTCTCATTTCTTAAGATTTCTCTTCTCAAGGATACCAGATATTTCTTTTCTTTCCTTTCTGTTTCTGCTCTGCTCTCCATCACTCCTAGGTGAAGCCATTTGATTAAGTTTGTTGTTTGCTTTGCAGCCACTTCTTTGACCATTAAAAGTTGCCAGCAGAAAGTCTTATTACCTGTGACTGGGGACACCTTTTGGGAATGATGCACTTTATGAGTTACTCCCAGAAGTGTCTTTGGGTATAACTTTTCCTCCCTTTTAGATTTGTTTAGACTTGGCTTTAGAAGCCCGTATTTCCCAAACAGAGGACTCCAGTCCTTGTTGACCTCATAACATCTGCCCCATTGTCTTTCTTCATTCCCAGAACTGGGTGCTACTCTTTCAGCAGTGATGAAAATCCTGTCTGGTTTCACTCCTGCAACACAAAGACTTAAGATTCATACTCTTTGCATATTCAGGTTCAAGATTTTATCTGCCAACTATAATGTTCATTTTTTCTAGATTTCTTTTTCTCTCTACTTTTTTTCTCCTTGTGTCTTTCTGATTCGTTATTTGAGATAAATTTTTAGCAGTTGATTTCCTTTTATTGCATTCTGTTAATATTCTGATTTTCCAGCAAGTCTGGGACAGCGAGGATCTTTAAATGGCATCTGATTTAAACAAAGAAGGGAGAAAACAGAAGTGATGAAGACAAATCTGATTGATTGTAGAGATCTCAGTATCAGGGTGTGGGAAATATAAAGAACTGGTGGAAAATGGTTGAACAGTATGCTAAAATTATGACTGAAGGACGATGATGTTTGTCAGAATTGTTTTTGGAGCCAAGTCAGATAGTACTGAAACTAATTTTGCTTTAGTGGAAACTGTAGTAGACCACTTTCAGCCTTACCATAGAAAATACTTTGGAGGTTTGGTGGAAAACCACATATATTGCAACTCTTTCAGTGCTGATAATGGATTTAGACTCATATCCATTATTAATTGTGCTATTTTCAGGGTGAGCTCAGGAGGAAAAGCAAATCCCACAGCTGATGTAACAATGAGCACTTTTCAGGTACCTCCATACTGTTGTGGGACTGTCCTTAGCCAAACCTCAAAATGATTATCAACCTAGTTCTAGATATTTCAAGATATGTATCCTACTGTAATCTGTTTCTGACATTACTGTACCTTTTCCTATAACCAAATATAAAAGAGTATATGATCTTCTATAAATGGTCTCAACATCAGTTTGTTAAAGACAGGTTTACACTTAGTTCAGTGTTTAGCTTCCAGCTATATTTGAAACACATTCCCATTCCTATTTAAATGCATCCTAATTAAGTCTATTGAAAACCATAATTTAAAACTTCCTTAAAATTAAATGAAGCATTTAATCCCATACCACAAATACCATATGTTCTGCTACTTCCTTCTTTTATGTTCAGTTTTTAGAGTCATAGCAAAGAAATTTATCTAAAGAAATGTCACTGTTATTATTATAGTTGTTGCGAACACTTGCCTTTGGACAAACTTCATCATGTGTCTCATTTACACGTGTGTAAGGATGTGTCATAGGATGTCTGTGATATATGGATATATACCTGTGTCATCTGGTGACAAATGCAGTGCACTTGAAATATTTCTTCTCTATCATAAAGGGGCTGATTTCAAAAACTATAAAAACCTCATAAACATTCCTATGGAATTATCTCTGGGAGGCTGTTTTATTTTTATGTTCTGCCTCACATGTGGCAGAAGCTTAGATTTCCTTTGCTGTCTTCTGTTTATATTGTAATCTGTCACTGATATTCTGTTGTGAATTAGGATGTCTGCTATATAACACCAGTCAGAATGCAGTGTGTTAATAAAAGAAGTAAAATGCAAGTTTGCTGTTCAGGGGGCAGTATGTCTTAATCAGAGACAAAGGCAGCGAATTCTGAAGGTAAGTTTTGTGTCACAGTATATGGAGAAATTGTAAGTAAGTTGGACATGCTACAAATGCAGACAAATTGCTGCATGGATAGTACATAAATAAAATCACTAATTATTTAAATGATGAAGGATACTTTGATCCATACGAAAAAAGAAAAATGAAAAGAATTGAAATTTCAGTTACTGTGAGATGTCTTTTCTTTACTGCTGTCGTTTGAAAGGGTTTCCTTTGTACAATGTGAAGTTATAGTTCAGAGAGGTTTTACTTTCGTTCTTAAGGCTTTATGTCGCCATTGTGTATGTGCTTCTGGATCAATACTGGACATATAAGCATTTGGAGAGTGAATAAATGAAAAGTCCATAACCTAAAAGTGTGGAATATAAGAAATGCTGTAAACCATGCAATGGGGTCAGTCACCATGAGAATGCAATAAATTTCATGGTATTCCTGGTTATCTTTGGATGAAGTATGAAGGTTTATTCAGACATACTCTCATATTCAGGCATGTCTAGTAAGAGAGCAGTGATGAATAATTGCAAGTGAGGCATTCAGAGGCTTCTCATCACAGCTGTTGTTTGAACAACATAGCTCCACAGCGCTTTGCCACAGGTTAGAATAGAAGGTGCAACAATTGCTCTACCAGTGAAAAAGATGTTCTTGGTCATCTGGCAATTAATCTCACCTAGATAATATGATAGGAATAATTTAGATAGAGTTTAATGCAGATCCAGATAAAGGCAGGCTCAGAGAAGTTGAAATCCTTAGGGTTTTTTTCAGGGGTAAAGAAACTTGTCACTTAGAGGGTGTTTTCATGCCATTGAATAATACGTTGTGTACCTACTGTGCTTATGGCCAAGTATTAACAGACAGGTGAGGAGTTTGGGAGGATATGTGTAAGTTAACATAAATTGAATAGGGAATTAAATACATGCAGAGGATCCAATTACAGTTTTTGATTCCCTAAATATACCATTGCTGTTGCAGAAATACAGAGGAATTGGCAAGGTTAATTGGTTCAGAGATTGAACAAAAAGTTTCTGCTTGAAATATGAGTCTCTGGATCAGCTGACTGGATGACCAGACTGCAAAGCCATAAATTTTAATTACTCTGGCTCCTATGGAGTTTGTAGAAGACGTAATCCAAATTTCCTTATGCACCGAAATGCCTAATGACTTCTGTACAAGTGGATGTGCAGAGAATGCACAATAAGGACCTGAAATGATTATACACTGTTGGATCTTGCTACTGTTTTCAGTGCTATGAACTGGCTGTTGATATAATTTAACCTGGAAAAATCATGCAGCTGAATTGACTAGCTCTGCAATTTTCCGGACTTATACATTGCATTGTGCTCTTTCTGTTTCTTTCAGCCCTAATACTACAATGCAATTTTGTCAAGGTTTCTTTGGGATGGCTTTTCTTGAGGACCAAGTTAATAAGTCATGCTAGAAAAAAAAGAAGAGAAAAGAAGACTAACCTAAATTCTGGTCTTTTTACCATTTTTAGATGAAAATGATAAGTTTTCCCTACACCATCAAAATATTTGATGTTAATATGACTATGACTGCTTTCATACCTGTGCTATCATCGTTCCTCCTTGTATTGCTTTTTTTAGGAACTTTTTGTAGTGTATGCAGAAATTCTGTGGAGTTTCTACGATTAGAACAGATACTGGAGATAACACACATAATGGAGAGCTGGAGTTAGTGAGCTGTGAGACTGTGCATCACCACCCTGCATGAAAGGCATGATGTAGTTTTGCTGGCCAGGTCATTAGTCAGATGACAGACAGGACCATGCCTACAACTCCCTGAAATATCTGTTTTGAGTCATCATATACAATTCCCTGATTTTTGCTTTATAATTTGTTTTCATTTTTACATCTCTTTTTTGCCTCTTGTTCCCTTGGGCTTGTCATGCTATTGTCAGAGTCGGTGGCTCTCACAGCCCCAGTGAAGAGAAGGGCAGCTGTGGGGCTTCCAGGGCCCCAGCCTCAGGCATCAGGAACCTCCACAGTTCTCCCTCACAACTTAACAGTCTCCTCAGAGGGCACAGGCAAGGCTGCACAGCAAGGCCACACCAAAACAGGCCTTGTATGACAGAGAGGTGAACGCTGGAAATGGGGAAATTGCCATGCAAACTTCCAGGTCATCGGCAGGTGACAGCTCTGATCTTCCTTCCTGCCACGTGCCCTTGAAATTTGCTTGTGTAGAACCTGTTGTTGAAACTGGAGACAGTTTAGGGGGCATCATCTAGGTTGGATATTGGGTGTCACAACTGACACCCATGATCTGCAGGTCCCATGCCATCTGCATTAGGACACACTCACTGCAGTCACAACAGGTGGGGCTTTTCTTTTGCATGTCTAATATTTTAAAAGTGGCTTTTGCATATTAATGTACAGCAGCTTCCCTTCTGTATTTGTATGACATCATCTTTAGAATTTCTTATTTATCTTTTACATTTTTTTTCCCTTTTTTTTTTTCTGTCAGGACCATTTGTATTTCAGGCATTGCAGCACTGCCTGTTCCTGAGGTTGCCAAGCAATCTCGTTGATATATACCTTTTTTGAGTTACTTATAACTCAGCCAGACTCTAGCTGTTTGTGATGAATTTTTCCATGCCAATTTCTGCCTCCAGCTGAATCTTTGCATCATAATGTTTCAAGCTTTTCTGAGAATAATGCTAGGGGAAAATAGGTTGTTTTGTCCATATGATTCAGAAGCCTTGCTTTGAAGTACTCAAATATCTTTTATTGGAGGAATGGGAAGAGATGAAGAAGAAGCAGAAAGACTGCAAAATATAAGATACAACTTTTGCTTTCCAAAAATCTGCTGGACTGAAAATTAAGGATACAGACTCAGATTTTGCTAGGTAGAATCTTGGGAAGGCTGTCAGGAAAATGGCCAAGGAGTGTGTGTGTGAAGCCTGACCCAAGAATGACAGGGGGCAAAATGTGGCTGATCAGGGAGAGACCTGGAACAAATAGATCTGTAGCCAAAGGGAGTATTTGTAGCTAGGCATCTGGCAGAAGTAGGATGTTTAGGCAAGGACACTGAGATATGAACAGCCTCTGGAGTCCTGGGAGACTCACTATGGGGCTGGGATAATGGCAACTGGGGTGCAAGACACACACTATCTTGTGGGGTTTCACTGCATGATCACTTACTACTTTCCACGGCATCCCAGTGCCATTCATTGTGCAGAAGACATCTCTCTATGCAATTTTACATTCTGTTAAGTTAAGGAGAGTCTTGTTTGCAGGATAGTAATCTCCCTACTTTATTTATGAATTTATTTTGCATAAGGTGGAAATAGTCACAAATGCCACACAAATTGAGCAGAATCTTACAATCCAAATTTTCTGCAGTATAAACAAGTTCATGTAACAAACAGTGAAAACAAACTCTGCCTCCCAATGTCATCCAGAGCCTGAGGTGGCATTAGAACTGGTGTTCAAAATGAAGGTGCTGCTAGAAATCAATCTAAAGCAATTGTAGGATTCTGATTAGAATTCATTATGAACAAGAAGAACAAAAAAGAGAAATTTTTTTCTCTTCACAATTCTCTCATGTTTCCTTTGCCTTCTCAGGGATGCTTTCTACTTTTGTATTTTATTCCTTTGCCTCTTATTTAAATAAAGAGACTGATTTAACTGAGGTTTCATCTTTTGTAACAGTACTGTGACCCATGACCAGAAGGGCAGCTAACAGCACTGACTTAAAGAACTTGATTCTGGCTTCTGCCAGGTCTTGAAGGGTCTGATAAGAATATATGATGTGTTTGTCTTTCTTTAGCAGTGCGTTTGCAAGTAAGAACCTGCAGTTCCAATTAAAAACATCTTTTCCTCTCTTCTTTCCTCTTCAGTGTACATTTTTCTTGTCCTTCCTTCTAGAAATAACAGAATTATTTTAGTTTTGTTCCCCAATAAAGAATAATATTTCTGTAAATTTATCAAGCAGCAAATTTTCTTTCTAAATACTATTTACAGTGAAAATAAGGGATTAAAAGATACTATTAAAAAGAAAACTCTTGGTAAACAAGTACTCCAAAGCCTCTGTATTCATTACTCGGGCATTATTCAGTAATCTAATGCTGTCCTGTCATATGGTCCTTTGAAACTTTTGTCTGTTTAGGCCCATTTAGTCCTTCAAAGCAACGCAGGAAGGAATAGCACTCAGTTAAATAATTTTAGTGCTCTAAAAATTGGAGGTTTTGTTCCTAGCGTTGTCAATTGACATTTTAAATTAATCAACAGGCTAAAAAAACCTCCTTTTAATTTACTGTGTAGTCTTTGGTTTCTGAATGTTTGACTCTATATCCCAAGCCTGATCTACACAAGGACTGAGTGTCTCCAGTGCAATTGAAAGTAATGTGAACTGCAGTTTGAACATTTAAGCATCCTATGTAATATTAAATTGCTTTGAAAAATCATGAGCTAGTTCACAGTTTGCATTCTCTTCTTCTGTTCTACATTTTTTCATTTGCAGGAATGAAGCTAATATTATTTCCTCTCTCTCAGATTCATTAATATGGGTAATGACCGGTAACGAAGACAGTAATTATTCAGAGGCAATTGTAATCTTGTGCAGCAGGTGAGATGGATCAGTGGACTCTCTCTTTTTCTCAGAGGATGCGTCCTTTTTTCAATAACAGTCATATGCCTCACCTTTCTTGATCATCCTGGCAGGCAAGTGACACGTTAAATTGGTCTACAGCAGATCTTTTATTTTCTGGATTTGCAGATACCCAATCATTTTCATTTTTGGACTGAACCAAAGCCTTTTGATAAGAGGAACTCTCTCTTCTTTTCTTACCCTTCATGGACTCATTAAAAATAGTTCACAATCTTGCAGAGGTCTCTGGGCCACAGGTTAAAACAATTTAGACACTAAACTTTCTGACTCAACTCTCTGCAGACATGAGGTTTTCATTGCTGTTATCTGCATTGTGTACAAGTTCTGGAGACAAAAAGGAGATTTCTGTATGAAGCTCTTCCTCCTGGACATTCAACCTGCTTAAATATCTCCATCTTTAAACCACATTTTCAGTAAGATGGATTACTTTTTATGTTCGTTTAGTGCATCTGGTTATCCCATTAGAAACAGAAGCATGTAAAATGAATAGTGGGAATTCTACACAATATAAAAAATCAACAGGATAAATATAGCTTGATAGTGGAACAGCATTCATTCAAATATGGTCCCCAATGACTGTCCTGCTCATTACACATATCAAAAGATGGACTACTGGGAAGAGATCCTAATACCCTATTAGTTGAAATGGCAGTCCCGTTTGGACATCAACTGCAACCTACCTGGAAACCCAAATGTGCTTAAAATAATGCTAGAAGGGAAATAAAAAGAAATAAAAGAGCTACTGGTGCTTCTAATTTGAGTAAGAATTGAAAGCTTAGTTAAACAGCTCTCTTTTGCAGTCTCATTTTAAATTATTCATTGTGCTGGACATGCAGAAAGAATGACAAAGCACAGGGGATATGGTTCAATTAGCCTAAAACTTCATTAACTTCATTCATCTGGGAGTTATCTAGCAGTCACTTGTGCAGTATAGGTTATTGTGCCCTTTTCACTCTTTATGACCTTTTTAAAGGGGGTTGTCTTCAGCCTCATCCCCATTCCCACCCACTAGTACTGGCTCATTACAATTGCAAGCAAGTTAAGTGGCCTCTTAGTTCACACCTTTAACTTTTGTCAGTCATCTCCCTCATCAAGCTGTCTGCTGCAATCTTAAAAATTCAGTTTTAGACTCTTTATTATGCTCTGTGGAAAGGCATAGGACTTTAAAATATGGCAGTTTCCTCAGTGTTATGCTAACCTGTTCCAAAGTCTCAGCCTAATAAGTTACCACAAAACAGATACACTGGACTGTCCTCCCGTGTCAGATTGTAAAAGTGCAAGGGGCAGTCTCCTGTGCCTCAGCTGGAACTGTTCACCAAAATTTCTATCTGTATCAAGTCACACTTCTACAGGCACCCTTACAATAAGCCCCAGCTGTCTGAAGAGGGTGCAGATAATAAAATTAGTCACTCTGCTCTGATCTTTTTTCTAGTGGTGCCAGGAGTGGACAGGTTCATATATGCCCTGTGCACACTGGTTTCTCTGCGATATACAGTGCAGCTTTGTCTCAGTCCTAAACCAGATTGCACAAGCAGTACTGTAAGACTGTTCAGAACTAGAATTAACCCTATGGAATGAGATTCCCATTTTCAGTCTCTTTCAGCAAAATATAATCCTTGAATGCCTCAGGTAGCACAAAAAAATGAATGGAAATCTCCTGTAGTATTCTATCTACCTTCCCTGCTTTGTATTTCATATCTCAAAGTCAAAAGACCACTCCGATCCTGTACTTTAAGTCTCCAAACCTCCGCACGTCCAGTCCTTGCCAAAGTGGTGTGCTGGTTTAAAAGTTAACCAGCAGGGGAATTGAACTCAACTCAAAAGAGAGATTATAAGTCAGAATAACA
>JAWMRA010000078.1:123123425-123148121 GCA_035584735.1 Pseudotriccus pelzelni
GTTTATAGCCTGAGGAGCCAGGCTGCTCTGAGCAGAGGGTGTGAATGCTCTATTGATAACAGTTTCTGGGAAATGGCGTGGAGGGCTATAGAATACATAGATTGGGTTACACCCATGAATTGGTCCCAGTTGTTCTAACTAGGACAGTGGTTACTTTTTCTCTGTGTTAAATAGTCCACAAATGTCACCTGGACTATGATTGAGTGCAGCGAAAACCCATTGTTACTCTGGCATACATAAACTAACCAGGGACAACAGGTGTTCTTTAAAGAATACTAGGTAGTTTTGACTTCACTAATTAACTGGCAATTTAAAATGGTTTTGTTTTCTACTTTCATTTCACTGTGCTCATGTGCATTGCTGATTGAACCTTTGTTTCAACTGAGATTTTCTTCCTGAGCAAATAATTTGAAGGATCTGATTAGCCTGACATCTTTTAACAAGTTTACCCCTGAAATTCTGACGCAGAATTGTGAAGACTTCTATAGCATGCAACAAAGTTCCTCTGGGTAGTCAATGCTGTCCTGAAGGAGGGTTGATAAAATTCATATTCACTGGGGAGATAGAAATCATTCAAAGTGCAGGCAACCTTAAAGCATTAGGCAGCCCAGAAATAATTTTAGTTTTATTCTTAGGTAACAGGTCTCAGATTTTCCTCCAGCTCGTTGAACTGAAACTCACAGGCAAACTTGTTAAATGTGAGGAAATATAAACATTCAACTTGCCTCTCTGGCAGCTGTCAGGGAGCTAACCATAAGTTGTTTGAATTTCCTCCAAACAGATATTTGCAATGTATGTGTTATTCTGAGCATGGAATGGAACATTTGAAGTGCTTGATACTTCATGTTTGAACTTTATGTTTTTTGCTTGACTATGATGGATTTACCATGAATATTAAGAGTGTTGTTTTTACTCAATGTGCAAGCAAGAAAAAAAAAAAAAAGGTAAACTGAAGAGATGGGTTTTCACTTAATATTTTATGAATTGGTAGATTTTCACTAAATGTAATAGAACAGAATATTTCAGTTGGAAGGGACCGAGTGCTCAAGGTGAGGCTGCACCGATAGTGAATACAGTGGGATGATCCCTGTTTGATGCACCCCAGGATGGGATTTGCCCTTTGGGCTGCTCGGGCACACATTGCTGACTCTTACTGAGCCTGCTGTCAGCCAGCACCTTCAGATCGCTCCAGCTGATCCTCTACGTGTGCCCAGTGTTATTCTGTCTTAGATGCAGAATCTGGCATTTTGGCTTAAATTTTATCCCATTAGTCATTGGCCAATGGTCCAGTCTATCTAGATTCCTCTGTATTGCCTCTTGTCCCTCAAGAGAGTTAACAGCACCTTCAAGTTTGGTGTCATCTAAGGACAAAAACATATCTAGCAGGTAAAATTTGAAGAAATAAACCCTGTCACTGCAATAGAACATAAAAAGAGAAGGTATAGGTTGCATTTGTTTGGTTTTTTTTCCCAGTCGGGAGAATATTAGCAATCCAAAGTATTTGACTTTACTAGGATTGTTGCAGGTAACATCTTAATATTGGAGAATCCTTTAAACATCTTGGTTCTAACCACATCAAAAAGTATCTTTCATCAAATACAATATTACTGCTCCGTAATCTCTCTCAATGTCAAAAAGCAAAAGAAGGCATTGTCTCTATATGATGTTTTATGGGAGTTAGCTTCTAACAAATGAGTACTTTAATGAGGTGTTAAGAGAATTTAGGGATTTTAGACATTTTCCTTCTTTGGAATAAACAGAATCACTCATCTGTGATACATAGCTGAGCACTGTACTTTTTCCGGACAATGGAGCCCTTCAAGGGATTGCCTGGATTTGTCCTCAGACATGTACAATTCCATGAAATCTAATTATCGTCTGACTACCTTGTTCTGAAACACTGAACACAGCTGAGATGAGGAAGCTGCAAAACTAGTGAACACAAAGTGGGAGCAACATTCTACCACCTAGTGAGCCTTAAGCATTTGCCTCTAGGCGTTTCAGTATAGTCAGCTTGCGTTTATGTAGCCTTTTTGAATACCACCAGGTTTGACTTACAGCTCACATGGACAACAAGTCTATCAAATCTGGTTTCAAAATGTATTTGTTCTGAGTTTCAAAAGGGCTATGTGATGCTGAAAATCCCCAAACATGACTTGGCCGCATAATACAGGTGAGGATATGTCGCGTCCATATCAGTCTCTTTGTTTAGAGCAGCAGTGCCTGATTAAAGTCCTGTTTACGAAATCCTCAGTGCACAGCAACCAGAAAAGCAGTTACTTGGGTACATCAGGCAGAAGAATTCTGATACAGAAATCTGTGACTGACAGACAATCCCAAGAAGATATCTTACTTCAAGTATTTGAAAGAAAAAAAAAGTTAAAATAAAAAGGAAGGTTACGTACTTAGTATTCATGAGTAGACTTGTGCCAATAATAGATATTTTGGTTCAGTGGCCTTTCAGAAATGTATATATATAACATTTCTTGAGGTCCACTGAACATACTCAATCCCTGTTTTCTTTTTAAAATGCACTTATATATTTTTGTTTGACAAAACTGAAATGAGCTATTTTGGTTTTTTCCACTTCTAATCCCTCTATTTTCTGCCTGAGACTGTTAATCAAATAAAATCAACAACAGTTTCATTGCTCCAAAACTATGTCATCAGCATTTTTTTCTTCAGAGCACACTTTGAACAGCTCTGCTTATGAATATTGTGTGCATAGGCAAAGAATGAGTATTTAAAACACTCCTTTAATAGAGAAATATACCCCCCCCCCAAAACCTACAGATTCTGCAATATACATCCAAACCACATACATGCTAAAGTATGGTCCAGATTTAAGCATTCTCTAGCATGTGTGAAAGTTCATAAGCTAGGACAGAATTAAGAGCAGCTTTCCAAGTTCCAAGAGCAGCTCTCCAAGTATTAATGGTGCTTGGCTTTGGAAAGAGTCAGGCATAGACTAATGAGGAATTACAAAGAAATAAAATATTTTGTAATAATTGTTGCTATATGGACTGTAGGGAAGCAGATATAACACAAAAAGTAGATTTTGTAAGTGGTTGCTGAAAAATTAGGGTTTTTTTTAGCATGGAATACCTAAGATGTTTAGTAATGATAAAGGATGTTATTCATCTTGGCAAGTAAAAATGTGTAAAGTCATAGCATCTGCAGAATTTTAACATATCTCTACCTTACTTTAGCAAAAATCAATATTACCTGACACATCTATCAAAACATTATTAAACAAAGGCTTACTTGAACTGAAATGCTGGGCCATAGAAAAAGCAGACTAATACAGCTACTCATGTAGTATTGCATATAGAGTCTGTTGTCTGCAACAAATAGATGTTTGAAATTATTACCTGAAAAATGAATCAATGGTGGAAGTCATTACAGCAAAAATGTAGAGTACTTGAAGCTATGATAATTCAGTCTAAAATTGTCTGAAATACTCAATGATGCCAGAGGTCTTTTTCAAGCTTAACAATTCTATGAGATTTGAAGAGAAATGACATGCTTGCAAAAAGTGAACAAAATCCTCTGAAAAGCTTTTCTGTGCATAGTATGTTCATCCATGCTGGTGACTCACAAACTGATAAACTTGATATGAAAAATACACTGATTCAAAAAGATTGTTTGGAAGGGACCTTTGGTGCATAGCTGTTCTCTAGTGCAACCACCTTCTCAAAAATGGGCCAGTTTCAGTGGGGGATGAGGTTGTTTAGGACCTTGTCCAGCTAAGTCTTGGATGAGCACGCACCTTCGGTCGTCTTGTTCCAGATATGACATGAATTTCCCAAGGATGACAAATGACACGGAGTAGAAGAATGAAATTCCCTTTCTTACTCTGAGCATGACTCAGGTAGCTAAGTGATTTGGTTTCTTTTTTTGAGAGGCCAAGTATATCAGTGAATGCTCTGGGATGGCACTAAGCAAACAGGTCCCAGCAGGAATACTGCTGAGCACTGGGATATCTTAGGCTTAATAACACCGCTTGCAGAGCACTAAGAGGACCCCCCTCTAGGTATTTCATGGAACTTTTGTTAACAGTATTGTAGCTCAGGAAAACTTCACTGAATACTTTGGATTTATTAATCTGTAATTCTGTGTCACCACAGTTACAGACATTTGCACAAAATAGATCATCACTGTAGCTGTAGCTGTTACTTGAATATTGAGATCTCATTCTGGCTAATTTAACTGTATCTGTGATAGATACAATTAGAAAAACTGTATTTAGAGGTTATATTTTATTTCATATATCTCTACAAGTTTTACTACTTTGGTAGATATACAGTTGGACTAGTGCTCGTATTCTTTCCCGATTTGCCTAAATAAATGTCCTTTTTTGGCTTTAGTCGTATCCATTCACTAGCTTTATTTGTGACTTTTTTATGCTTCCTATCATTCCCATTCAGGGAAAGAATAATTAGAAAATTTGAATGAGGAACGAGACTGTGCAAAGTTCTCAATGGCTAAAAGTCCAACAATAAAATGGGATATTCACATGGCACTTAAACCTATGTACTGATATGAGAAAAAAGATGGAATACTAAAATCCCTTAAAAAATTATTGGTGGCCATAGATGTATTATGGAAGGTAGTCAGACCTTGTAAGTGAACTATTAGAGGTTATTCTTTACTCAGTGTTAGAGTATCTTCAAAAGGGGGTAGTTGGGACACTTCTCCTGAGATGAATCATATATTATCAGTTCCTTCATTAACATACACCATCAGTTCCTTTGTTAGTATTAATTTGTTCCTGTGCTTTTATCTGTACTAGTATTTACTATGGTCTTTTATCTTCTCAGTTCTCTTCACTTGATTCTGTTCTCAGTATCATCATCAGTGATATCAATGTAGCTCAAACAGTAAGAGTACTTCTGGCTTTAAACATTATTCGTTATTTTTGTATGTGATTGTCTTTGCTTTTTATTTAATGGCAATCTGAATCCTGTGTGTATCCCCTTTCTGATTAGTACAGAATAAATGGCAAAGATAAGTGACAGCGTTTGACTTTGCCTATTGAAAAAGTGACACAGGGTAGGACACAGGAATGGATAAACAGCTGTTTGAAATTAGACACTCTGCAAGTGAAAATGGAGATGTGTCAGCTAGGGAATAGACCACAGTCAGGTCTCAGACCTCTGCTCCCTTTAATGGGGCCAACTTGTTGGTGGGAGGAAACTGGAGGAATATTAAGTGGCTCATGGAACAAATAAAAGCTTTTTGGATAACTGCTTTGAAAAATGAGTGCTCTCTGGCAAATGAAAGTATGCCTCAGTTGCATAATACTGCTATGTCTAACAGGCTCAAAGCAGCACAATAAGGGCAGCAGTGGTATTGTACCAGGGACAGAAGATAAATGAAGTATTGATTTCAGAACCAGCAGAATGTCACAAAAGGGACATACAATATTTTCATGGGGCCAGATCCTCACTTGCTGTAATTTGGTATTGCTCCATTGAAGTCAAACTGGTTTATACCAGCTGTAGTTCTAGCCAGGTGTATTTATAACAAACAGGGAGGCATAAATAAAAGTTATGCTCACAGTGCTTGGTAGGAGTTGGTTTCCTAAAACAGAATGATGAATACACAGGCATTACAGTTTGTCTGTTCTTTCAACTTACTGCAGTGCTCATTTTCAGATAATTTCTGGCCTGTCTTTAGCCTTTCTGAATCCTTGCTTCCTGGAGTCCTCTCTCAGCCTGATGTTCTGCAACTGAAGAACTGATTTTCCTGAGGAGGCATAAAGACATTTGCTAGCCTGTCCCTTGTAAGCTCTCCAGCTTCATGACATTCTTTTCCTTTAACCTCACAAAAATGTTCATTGCATCAGGTTATGCTTTTTGGGGTTCCTTCGTAGCTGGCAGAAGGTGCCACCACAAGAGGAGTGGTCAGTGTCGAAACCTCAGCTATGTATCTTGCTTTGATCAATGTCTGCCAACATTACAGGATGTATCAGACTGGTCTGCATGCTCAGAAAGAGACGGATCTTGGAAATAAATCACTCCATTCTAGTGGTTTCAAGAAGGCAGTGCTGCAAATGCCAGCAGTGTGCCAACAGAACAACCCACCATGCATTGCTGCCCCACTGAGCCCTGTGGGATGCTCATCAGAAAGCTACATATTTGTACTTCAAAAAAAGTCCATGCTTGATTTGATCTGTTTGCAGTGTTTCATGTTTGGAGTGTTTGACTTAGCTGAGACAACCTAGACTGCCTCATAGTCTTCTTTGGTCTGAGTAACTTAAACAAGAACAGAGACAACATTCTCATATACATTTCTTTGAAATACTTCTATTAAATTTCCCCCCAAATTTTGGGCCATTGATTTGAGATTTTGGTTTTTTTTTTTGTAAGTGACACATAATGTGTTTTTCCATGTGATTTCATTCTGACTACTCTTGCTTTTCTCTTAATTCTTTCATAGTGAGATGAAAATTAAACATCAGCTTACTAAGGATTAAAATGCATTTGCGTCACTGTTCAAAATATTAACACATGCTATATAGAATTCACCTTATCATATATGTAATAATCTTATGTAATTGGTGAATGAAATTTAAAAAAACATTCCAGTAGATAGAATAACTTTAAAATGAATTACTGAAAGTCCATGAGTTTTGATTTGTTAGAACAATTTGTGTTTAACTAATTTGGGCTTACCTACAAACCAACTTGAATAATATGTTAACATGTTTTACTAAGTCTCTTGATTAATGCTATTCACAGTAGCCTTCAAATCAGAGCAGATCAAAGGAAACAAAATCATGAGTCTTTTTATCCACGTATTTGACAAAACGTCTGTCCTGTTAGTTGACTTTGATGTACGACATGGAGAACCAATAGAGGAATCTACCTAACCAGAACATAAAGATTCCATTACTGTGTAAAACAGACTCATAAATCCAAACACCTGTATTGATTGGTTTGCAAACATTTCCCCATAAAAACTGCAAGTCTTTTCAGGTGTTTATAATCCATGTAGGTATATGTTAGCTATAGGGCCCACTAGGGTAAACTGAGAAGAAAAGAGAAAAAAAAGTTCTCTCTGCTATTGTAAGGGACAAGAAGTCTCTCAGCTCCATAGCTGAATTCAGAATAATACTTTATGATGAACAAGCAGTTACTTGGGAATGGGAAATAGACTCTTGGACAAAACACTTTTTTCTTTTATTTTCCTCCCTATTTTGCACATCCAATGGAAATTTGGCCAGCTAGATTGCCTGATTTTATTCTGCTTAACCAGATAACTGTGTGTGAACGGCTTTATTTGTGGTTTTTTAGCGGTGCAAAATACTTACATTCTCATAGCTCCTTTTCATTTTACTTACAACATCCTTAAAGAAGTTGTGTGGTGCAAGAAGACTAAACACAGAAAAGGCAACATTTTCCAGAAGGTTCCATACTCACTTGGGCATGACATATATTTTTCTGGGGAAAATAGAAGAGGAAGGGTGGATAATCATATAAATATAGCAAAGCTCAGACTACAGTCACTCAAATGAAATCTCAGCTTTAAGGAGAGGGCAGGAAAAATAGCCTTGTTTTAGTCATTTACTCCAAATGGTACTGATTCATTTACTGAAGGAGGAGAAATCCTTCTTGCAGGACGAACTGGTTTAACAACAGGGGCTGTGAATTTCCATGGAACAGAGGTAACCATGAGGAGGCAAAAAATTGGTTCAGCTGCTTTCTGCCAAAATCTGTATCTGGCTCTTTGCCATAGTCTACCACTGTCAAAACAAAATCCATTAAAATGAATCCTGAGATTTGTTGGAAAGTCAGTGACAATAGTTGTCCCTTAAATAATGGAAAAATAAAAAGCAAGACAAAGAGTTCACTCCTTCAATGAAAGAAAGATTATTTTTTACCCAGTTATTTAAAAAAACCCAAAACATGCATGTGTATGTGGAATAAATAAATAAATGAATTCAGGGGTAGTGTGTTTGGGTTTTTTTATTCTTTTTTCTATTAGAAAAATAGGTCCATTTTTAAGAAATATGACTCAGTACCATGAAAACCAGGAGATTTCAGCTTACTGTTTTTAACCATGCTGATAATTTTCTCAACTGAAAATTACTCCAGGTAATATTTTTATTTGTTGTTTTCCTATAAAATTGTGATTAAGCATTGTGGAATAATATGACCTGAAGTGATAAAAAATTAAACAGCTTGGTATTTTCTTAGTATTTATAAATTATATGGCAACAAAGATCTTCATGAAGTTGTAAAAACATGTGGAAGGACCTGCAGAAGCTAACAAACTAATTTGAAAAGACACAACTCTATAAATGAACAGGTATACAGGCAGGACTGATGGAGAAGAAGATGTAATACTAGCTGATGGATGTGACATGAATACTCAAATCAGAAAGCCTTTGTGGCCTATCCACATCCAATCTATCATTTTCTGTGCAGTACTGGGGGGTCAGCCCCTACCTTTCACTGACCTAGGATATCAGCTACTGTCATTGATTAGTTACGTTTTCAGGCAAACATTTTTCTGCTTATTCCTAGTTGACATTTGAAAGAGTTCCTTATAAATATAGGTAAAGTAGTTCACTTTTGAATTTCTCTTTAAATGCTAGCTGGTAGTGATGTCCAGGAAAACATTGCAAAAAAATATTCTTGCTTCTGTGCTGGGACTTTTGTTTACAATGTTGGCAGCAGATGTCTTGACTTTTTGGTGTCTGATGTGTTTTTTTCTTTAAAATTTTGCAGAAGATGACAAGCTTCTGAAGATAGGCTCTATAATTTTGCAATGTGTTTGTCCAGAAATATTTTGTTCCATGGCTAGTGTTTGGTGAAAAGAGAACTAAAAAATAAAATTAAAACCCAAAAACCCAGAAAACAACAGTGAGTTTTGAGGATGGAGTAGAGGAAGAAAAAAAGAGGGAAAAAAAAGAAGACAGAAAGACACAACAGAGAAATTTGTGGGCTACTTGGAGTCAAGTTATCCAGAAGAGGAGGCAGAGGATGTAGAGCTGGTAAAATAAGATAGTCACTGTAAGAGACAAATGATTGACAATGTTGTGGTCCAAATGACTGTGTGTTTATCTCACTTAAATTGTACTGAGGAGAAAATATTTTGGTACCACAGAGTTGCTAGGTAATGAATTACCTGTGAGATTTTGTATTATATCTGCCCCTTTATACTTCTAAGAAGTAATCACAGATAATCCTAGTGTGTGGCTTTCCTTCCAAGGTGTCTCTGAATGCACAAATTCTTGTGGTTGTGTTCCTGGGTCCTTGTCAGTGACGGTGGGGATCAGGGAATGATAAGAGCAGGTAGTGGTGGAGCTCAGATATTGAGGTATTCAGCAAATGGAAAATTTGAAGTAAACTTCTGCTTGTCTACATGTGTATAGTCCTGAATAATAAAAGTGCCTTCTTCTGTTCTAACAGAAAATCTATGAAATGTAATCCTTATGAAAAATAATCCTTACTCCTGGGTTACTGAGAGTTCAGCTAGCTATTATGTCATTGCAAAATGGCTCGAGAAGTTGAGAAATACTTTGGTGAGTCACCAGACAGAAACTGTTGCAAGAGAAGGACTGAAATGGTAATATGTTAATTCTTGAACGTGTTCCTGCCTGCAGCTTGCATCTGACGTGCCTAAGGCAGTGCTCTGTGAGAGCGACTCTAGAACTGGCAGTGATGGTTCTGCCTCTGTCAGAAATTTGCCTTCCTTAGTAACAATTGCATGAAAAGCTCATCTATTCTGCTCTATGATCTTGCTGGGCTGTTGTAGCCTTTGGGAAAGGTTGTGGTACAGCGTGAATTCTGGCCAATACATAGGGTTGGGATTAGACTGGGCTAGGCTAGAATGGCACCAGTTCCAGTATTTGTATCTGTTCAGTTGTGTCACTAGTCTGTCATTAACTCTGTCATAGAGTCCAGAATGAGAAGATAGAAACTATTTCAATGTTTTTGCAATTCACTATAGAAAAACACATCTTTTCATGTGTCTATTTAAAATTTAGAAAGTATATGTATTTCTCTTCATAAGCACAGCTTGGAGTAATATGAGATTTTTTTTCATTTAACTTGCATATTTCTCTCTAATTGTTTCTTACTGAGTCTGCCAGTACTCTGGGGTTTCTATTGCTCTGGAGTCTTCAGCCTTCTGTCATTCTATATACACACAAGTTCAGTGTGTCATAAAGAAGCATCACACTGAGGTTTAAGAGCCTGGCAATCATTTACCTATATCTTTGCAGCTTTATTCTCCACTGCTGTTTCTTTGTTTGTCATATTGATTTTGTATTTGCAGTCCCCTGTTGACTGTGAGCAGGATGACTGATTGTGTTTTGTTTATATTGCAGTAGTGCCTCATGGCAATGACAATTCAGTCAGAGACCTGGACCCTCTACAAATGTCCAGCTGGATGGATAAACCCTGAAAGAACAGTCTTTCAGAAAAACCACAGTCAGAACAGGTAAAGAGGATGAACTATCCCACAGAAACAAATGGCAGGATAAAGTCCCACTGGTTTTATTACGATAAAGACAAAGTCAGTGCTAACAGAGTGAAGTGGTGAGAGGTTAAGAAGACAATGATTTTAATGAACTTTAGTAAAGAAAATAAGCTATTTTAACTTCATCTCAATAAAGGAGCACAGAACTACAAGGGATTGGCTGTATCAGTGAGTCTTGTCCCTGTCAATATCTTCATGTTTCCCAGTCAACTCAGCCTTGGCACTGTAACCCCTTTGACTATGCGAGGTACCTTTTTTTCATAGCATCACAGAATCTACTATGTTGGAAAAGACTTCTGAGATCATTGAGTTCAACCTATGACCTAATACTATCTTTTCAACTAGACCGTGGCAGTAAATGCCACATCCAGTCTCTTCTTACACACCTCTAGGGATGGTGACTGCGTCACCTCCCTGGGCAGCCCATTCCAATGCCAAATCACCCTGGGTTCCTCTGTTGATCAGGTGTATTCCACATCACATCAGTGTGCCTGAAAGCCAAGGACTGTACTCAAATTCTGATGCCACAAATAGTGTTGCTGTGTGGATGTGCATGTGCTCACCAACAGAGAAATGTGTGTGTGTATATATTTATTATAATGCCCCACTTCAGGGCACAGCCAAAGGACACATTTGCAGTCTCAGCTGAGCAGAAGGATGAATAAAATATCTAACTGGTTCATGACAATTTTTATTGTTGCCCACTACAGCTCCCACAAGACAGCTCAAGAATAAGAATAACTGTTAATGGAGGCAATCAGCTACAGAATTAATTGAATCATAGAATCATTTAGGTTGGAAAAGACCTCTAAGATCATTGAGTCCAACTGTTACCCTGGCACTGTCAAGTCCAACACTAAACCATGTCCCTCGGTGCCATGTCTGCACATCTTTTAAATACCTTCAGGGATGGCAACTCAACCAGTTCCCTGGGCAGCCTGTTTGAATGCTTGACAACCCTCATGGTGAAAATTTTTTTCCTAATATGCAACCTAAACCTTCCCTGTCATAACCTGAGGCAATTTTTCTTTGATTATCACTTGTTACTTGGAAAAAGAAAGTGACAGTCACCTCACTACACCCCCCTGTCAGGTAGTTGTAGAGAATGATAAGATCCCCCCTAAGCCTCCTTTACTCCAAGCTAAACACCCCTAGTTCTCCCAGATGCTCCTCATAAAACTGGTCCTCCTGACCCTTCATCAGCTTCTTTGCCCTTCTCTGGACTCACTCCATCTCTTTAATGTCCTTCTTGTAGTGAAGGCCCAAAACCAAAAACTGGATTCGAGGTGTGGCCTCACCAGTGTCAAGAGCAGAGGGCAGTCACTGCCCTGGTCCTGCCCACCACACACTCAGGCAGCCAAAAGAAGCTATGTCCTGCAGAGACTGGCTCTGCTTTTGTGACGGTGTTTGCCCTTGGGAGTTAATGGCAGCCTGCATTTGGACACTTTCTGGAGGAGTCTTTCCTAATGATCAGAACTACCAGAAGGAAATTTCCTCGTAATGGATCAGTTAACGTTTTCAGGCTACTTTGTGGATGGAAAGTATGCCCTTAAAATGTTCTCTGGAACTGCACAGTGCAAGAGCAACGTGCAGTATTTTATTTTTTAAATGTTTTTTGCATGTGTCACTAATCTTTATCAAGCTGCCCTCCTGCTTGTGGCTGAATCATCTGAGATGTAGTTATGAGGCAGAGCCCTCACTGAATATTACAATGCATTTTCCTACCAGTTTTGTTAGATTCCAAACTTTAAGACTGACAGCTGGGGAGTCTCAATTTGCCATTTACTTTGGATGTGCCCTTCATAGTTAGCTTAGTTGATAAAGCAGCCAAGCTTGCCCTGGAGACCACACCTAACAAGAAAACAACAGCTTAGAGGCTGCTGGTGATAGCAAACTTGTCGCTTCCTGAAATGTTAGCTGTTAGTAACAAAATATTGATGCATGTCTACATTCTTGGAGGATGGGGGTTAGTGAGTGAACTTTTGACTCTTTAAGCACAACTACACATATTCAGCACAGTTATTTTCTTGCCTAGCTGGGGAAATTTTGTGTCTTAAATTTTCAGATTTTTCATTCATTAAATCAGAGCGATTTTTTCCAACGTGAGGATTTCTGCATCTCATGTTCAGGAATTTACCTGAACATCACAACTTAGTGGAAAATCAGTCATTGTGTTCAGATTGCTTTTCTGCAACTGTCATTCCAAAGCCAATTTAATTTCCCCAGCTAGTTGAAGTTAAAAAAATAATCAAGTTATTGAAAAATAATGGATTTAGAAAAACACGTACATGATTTCTGTATATTCTGAAATCTAAGATGCCTTGAGCTGCCCTGATTTCAAGCACATGAGTCATCTAAGCTCAAGCTGTAGAAATTCCAGGGGGCATGTTGTTAAATAATTCATAAGTGATGTCATTTTACTGTGTATCTCATTAGCAAAGTGCTGCAGGAAAGAATTAGGGAAAAGAACCTAAAGCAATCCTTGTCCTATCTCTCTACTCATTTCCCCCTCTACTTCAGATTTGTCATATCTAAAGAATTAATTTTTAAGCGATAGTATAACAAGCTCGTGTTAAATTACAGCTTGACAATGTCTTTGTCAAGTAATGAGAGAAATTATGAGAATCCTTTCTGCTTCAAGTCCCATACCCCAGTATGTCTCGCATGCTCTCCTTTTGCAGGGTGTGAGTATGTATGTATGAATATGTATATCCACTTACTTTAAAATTATATATGTACAGAGAGACTGGGAGAGATCTCTTTTGGAAAAAACTATGTCATGTGCCTTCCACAAAAAAAACCCACAAAAAAACCCCCACGAAAAACCCCAAACCCCTCTTGGTCTTAAAGTTATTAAAGTCTTTTTATTAGCTCTAGCACTGTGTAATATTCAAGTAAACAATCAGGTTATGTAAATAATAATCTTCTTTTATCTAGAGGTCTGCATCTGTAATTAAGAATGTCAGTCACCTTATCTTGTAAACAGTCTGTTCGTAGTACACAAATATGGGATCTGGTGCAGATGTGTCTGTGTATGCCAGAGCATCAATATATCATTTTTGCTGCATCTAAAGCCTGCAATTTCATGCTTAGCACTTGGCATTGTAACCATGGTTATCTCCAGTTAGATGCAGAACACAGAGGCTTCAGGAGATGGGTTTTACTTCGACCACTGGAAATCAAAACACAGATAGATCCCAGAATCCTAAATATGTCTGCATAGAATATGATAGATATAATAGTACTATTTACTACCTGATCCATGAGGTTTAGACTTTACTGGAGGTCCTTTTCCCTGAAATTTCTTTGCAAGCCAGGAGGACTGCTGTCATGTGTAAGAAAATGGACCTCTTTTACTGTGAGTGTTTTCTCTATGCAAAAAGGAGAAGCCAACAGACCGATCATTCACTAAGTGTGAGGTTAAAGAAACAGATTACCTGTGAGCACACATATTGTTAAAGGCTTGGTTGCTTTATTTTTAATTTTATCTTCAAAGAACCTAGCATGCTATTTCTAAATTTTTGGAAAGTAGTAGAGGTACACAGCTTTGATATCAGCATAGAATTTTCCACATTTTTATAGGCCTCCATATGTCATTGTTTGTTGAGCAGAAAGAATTTACAGCAGAATAAATGAAACGGATGACCTGTGCATCTTTACAGGTTGAAATATATTACACAGTTTCTGAGGAGCGTGCACGATTGTGTTTTTCTTTCTGAAGACTGAGTGATTAAATGCATTGTCTTGAAGTTTTAACTTCTCAAATGCATAGAATTTGCTCTGTAAACTTAATGTTTTCTATGGAAAAGTGTAATAACATCAATCCTTACCATAGAAGATCTTCCTCTCTAATTTGCAGAAAATTTGCACAGGTTTGAGTGGATGGGAGCCACCAGGTACCATGCTGTAGTTTGCCTTGCAGCAGATAGAGAACTTTTCTTATCAGGAACAGAAAGGAGAAATATCATCCTTCCACAGGAAAAAGGATTGTGCTCTTAAATGACAGTATCTACTGTAAAGAAGAAAGCTGGGGTGAGCATTAGCTCAACCTTTCAAAAAAACCCATTTTTTTCTGTGACTGTTATTTTTATTCATTTGTTGGTGCCCTGACCTGGTAAATGGAGGTTACTCTAAAAACTGTACTTAATAACTGCTGCTGTTATTCACCGTACTCTATACTGAATGAGCGACCTACTGTGACAGCATACTCAGACTTACAGAGATTAGACATGTTAGAAACATGTCCTTGGAGCAAAGAGTAAATTCCAGAAGCATTTGAGACCCTTGGCATCAGTCTGCCACTGAATTTTTGCAGGACAATTCAGAGCGTGGGCAGTTGTCATTGTTCAAAACAGCTGGCACAGTAGGATGCATTTAATTGCTACAGGTCTGAGGAGGCAGCATAAGCATGGGGAAGAGCAAAACAAGAGCTGCAGCACTGGAGAAGACATGGAAAGACATTAGACTAGCTGCAGCTGACCCACTTGCCATCATGCCTGAAAAGAATCCATAAGCACTTCACATGAAGACAAAGAGTAATTGTGGTGTCTGGAAGGGAAATGTGGCACTGAGTTAAAAACCCTGCTTAAAGAAATCAAGCAGAGTAATTTTGCTGTTTCAGGTTTTCCCTTAGGGCTGAATAGTGATGGACAGAGTTTGAATTTAATGCAGTGTCAGGAACAACAACTGGAGATGCCAGCTACAGAAGAGAGACAGGTTCTCCCACATCTTAGGTAAGTTTCCCTCTACAGGGAAACGGAGTATTCTTTTTAGCTTTGACTACTTTCCTTTTAAATGTGGTGCATTCAACAGGTCCAACCCCACCACGTATTTCTGTTGTTTGTGTTATGGTGCAAAAGCTGAAGGCTTCCTTCACATCAATTCCATTATGCTGAACAGATAAACTAGCAAAAATCTGGCCCTTTCTTTAAAAGCTTACAGACTGAAGACAAAATATGGCAATAGATCTCACAAAATAAGGACAGAACAACAGGAAGACAGGGAGGGTTTTTACACAGAGCACAAAGGAAATCTTCAGGGTTCCCCAAGGGTAACATTTTCACCATTCATGGAGTAATGGCTTTATACTGAGAGAGATTTAGTTTAGACATCTGGAAGAAATTTGTTACTGTGACTATGGTGAGGCACTGGAACCGGTTGCCTAGAAAAGTTGTGGATGTTGTGGTTCAAGACTCAGCGTGCTGCTTACTATATGCTTATCCTTAAAAGTTCAAACTTTGATGTGTTTCACTTATTAAAAAAATTAAATTATGTAGGATTTTCATTGTAAAATTCAGTAGGTTTTGAAGTAAGCAAAAAATATTACACATTGTGTCTGAAGTCCAATGGTCAATATGTCCTGGCGCCAAACCCTCAAATTCTAGTTTAGACTAAGGTAAATTTTGTAGTGAACCAGCTCTAGACTATGGTTTTCTGTTCAAATACTGAAATCAGTTACACCTACCTCTTTCATGTGACCTGTCTGCAATGGCAAGAGGGTGTTGGCACTTTCAGATGAAGTTTGCTTTGAATTTTTGAATTTATCTGAACATAAATTTCAAAGCAAAACTCAGAGTGTGTGAGATCAAATAAATCAAAAGCCAAAAGACTGCACAAAACCCTGCAACATGAAATAATGGAGTTCTTGCACAGATCTGCTTCCTATCTAAAAATAGTTCATTCTCATCTCTATTCAGAATGTCCTGTGATAGCAGAAGAAGTGATAAAAAAAAAACCAAGAGACACATGAGAAGCTAAGACAGCAGCTTGAAAGGAAGGCAAGGAAAAAGAGACACTGTAACTGTGATGTGAACTTTGTCCCTCCTTGAAATGGCATTTAAGTGCAGCACTTTCTGTAAATCGATTGTCACACTCCCTACTAAAGCTGTGTGCGTGCCCTCTGTGAGTGATTGAGGTCTATGTGCCGTATGATAGCAGGCGAGTTTTTTCCCTTTAAAAGGAAAAAAGAACAAAAAATATTATGCAAATATGGCAGAAAAAAGCAACAACAAAAGTGAAAGAGAAATATTTACTAATTTTAATAATAGTAGCAGTCTTCCCTAGACAATAAAATACTGAAGACTTTCTATTTGAAGTAGCTTCATGTCTCTGTGAGTCTGAGGCAACCACCATCAAATTATTTATCTTTTTCTCTGGTGGGTAATCCTTCTGCTGTTGTTATTTACACAGCAGCCTAAATTACATTTGTTGCCTTGCAAGTGAGAGGACAGGTCACCTGCCTGAACCCACCATGCACCCAGGAGAGAAAACATGGGGACAATACAGAAAAAAAGAGACTTTTTTGATAATCATGTCCTGATGTCAGAATGCAAGAAATGCTTCCAAACTGGTTTCTTTCATCCCTTTTATTAGTACTTTGAATATATTTTAGTTCTGTAAGTAGCCCTTTATTCATTTATTTTTGCTCTTTTGCTCCAGATTTGACCAATACTTAGGCACTTTTTAAACTTTCAACCGGCTGATTATTTTCCTGCTTAAAGCTTGGCTATGTGTAATTATTTGCAGGGCCAGGAACTTTTTTTTTTAAAGACATTCATATTTTTCATTCTTCTACAGCCAGTTGAACTAATTTCTCAGTAAAAGTTTCTAATATTTTCTGTTTAGAACTATTGACTAATTCACACTTCTGTTTTGATGGACTTGTCTCTTTAGTTTACAAAACCCCAACCTCTTCATTTATCATTATTTAGCTATGAGTATACCCCACTGATTAAAAATTTTTGTAATTATTATTAAGTTTATTTTTCTGGACAGGCTTTCTGGTGTTTTGATTGTTTAGGTTTTTTAAATTAGAAATAAAATGTCACAAATCATACTCCAAATAAAGTATGTCAGATTTTTATTTTACTTAATTTTGCTTCTGTTGTGTTTTTAATCTCTCTCACTTTTGTTACTCAGGGAATTTTTTAGTGTTCCGCTACACCTGCAATTCATCAATGGCTTTACTAACTAGCTAGCAGTGATAGGAAAATCTCTGCCACACAACAAGGGGCTATATTTTTAGCTCTTGCACACAAAATTATGTACAGTACAACTCGACTGTACATACATAATTGCTGGTGACTGTAGGATAAGAAATTCCACATTTATTATCAGTTTGTACATTCAGGTGTAAAATATCTCAGGGCTTAGGTCTTCATTTGCAGTGCAGTTAATAAGATACCTGATTTTTTGAGGATTCCAAATAGCCATTAAAATGTAGCAAAAATTTATTAGGACCATATGCAACTGTATAATCCCTTGGCAAACATGCCTAACAGATTTTCATCCTTAGCTACAGAGTCATCTCAAACTTATATACGAAGTGAGGCAGTTTAATGCTTACCTTATGTTACAGCCTGTGAGAAATCAAAGCCACAAAGCAATGTGACGGGCAAAGTCTTCAGACAATTTTTTGGTTTACCCTTTTTATTGAAAATCAGCCAAAGACGTTTCCTGTGGAAAAGTAGCAATCATAACTTAGGATTTATGGTCTTATAGCCAGCTGGAAAATTTAGTTAATGTAGCCAGACTCCTAATTGCCCAGCAGATATCTTAGATCCGGATCCTAATTGTTATGGTAATGTTTTAACTGTAATGTTAAATCAGTACTTTTTTTTCCCCACACAATTAGACTTCTATTAGATTACTATGGATTTTCAAGGTACCGTTCTGATAACTGCGTTTTTGTTTATACCTGAAGAATGCCTGACTGGCAATAAATACAAAAGACAACGACAATGAAACTTTAAGGGTACACAATGAAATACCGTGAACTGTTACAGGATAGGGGGGTTCATAACCCAGTGAGCCCCAGCTCACGTGAGGGGCAGGTCTATCTTGGGCCAGGGGGCAGCACTACTGCACTGAGCAATTCATTGCTGCAGTTCAGTGGTTCAAAATTTAATACTCCAATACTAATAGCAGTCAGCAGCTCTGGGCTCCAGAAAACACCTTTTTATTTTTTTTTTCTTTTAATGAAAGAAAGGTTATTGCAAAACAGAGATTTCTCTTCCCATCGGTTCTGCTTGACATAGTTCAGATTCTACCGAGATGTCACTTGTTTTCAGTTGTTTTTTGAAATCCAAGCTTCCTGGAGAGAGCTGGGCTGCTACACTGGTATTGTTGTGTCGTTACTTTCCTTGGAAAGCCTCACATGTCAAAGTCTGTACTTCTACCTGTAAACTTAAGCAGATTGAAGATCAGTGAGTGGTCAAGTCTGCACAATCAGATAAAAGAGTAAAAGGAGATATAGTACCTATTTCTGTAAGAAAACAGCAAAGTCCTGACTTGACTAGTCAGCAGTGGAGTGTAATTGGCTGAAGGATGAAAGCTGAATAGTCAGGGCTGAGCAGATTCATCATGTTTCCCTTACTCGGAATGCTTCAAACATTAAAATTTTGATTTTTTTTCCTCCATTTCTGAAGGCAGCAAAAAAGGCAAAAGGGATTCTACAAGAGACGAGAGCTGAATAGCTCTGTTGCCTTATTACAGACAATCCAAAGCTTGGAATCCCTTTGCAGGTGGGCACTGTGCATTTTACCAAATGTATTAACTAACACATAACTAGTTAATGATTACCTTACACTGAAAACTGTGTGAAAATAAAAATTTGAAGCAATGTGATACATAGACAATTTTGACTCCCATTAGTTTGAATTAACTGTCATACCAGTACATTAATCTCTGAACTTGTAAACAGGACCTAATGAAGGCAAGGAAACGTTGGGAGAAAAAAGTATTTTTGTCCTATTTTATAGGTGGGAGATTAAAACAATGGAAAATAAGCATCACATCTCCCAGACAGAATAGATAAAATAGATTTCAGGCCTTGAGGACTGAGTTTCTTCCTAGTGACCAATCTGACCTGGTATTAATCCCAGATGTCAAGGGGTTGGATGTGATGATCACTGTAGGTCCCTTCCAGCTCAGGATATTCTGATTCTGTGTGTGCAGTAGATGACTGAGCCACATAACAAATGGGGACATAGTACTAAGGTTCACCACTAACCCACAAAACTGATCTGATGGTTTTCTGAAGGTTGTGCAAAACAAATGAAGCACGCTCGGAAACTGATCTCCAATGTCTCAAGCCTCAGGGTGTCCAGCTAAGACCATTTCTTCTTTTTCTCAAAATTTTCCGATGAATTGGCAATTTGATAAGTATTTGTTCTTTTTTTTTTTTTCTGTGACTCTACCAAATTGCACTGTTAATTATTAGTTAAAGGCACCTACCCACTTAATGAAGATAACTTGATACAAAACAAGTGCCTGTATTAAAAGGAGACATGGGGCAGCAGCAGTGCCAGCACACCCTGAACAAAACAAATGGTACAAACTAAGATGCTGAGCAGAATGTTTACCTATTGTTGACAGCAGCAAGAAAAAATGTGGAAATACCTGTGAGTAAATGAACCACTTTGATAGCTTATAGAAGCAAGTCAATTTAAAGATTCAGATTTTTTTTTTTTTTGCTATATTGGACAATGAAAACGCATGTCATGCAAATCCTATTTTCTAGTCAAAATATATTTGTACCTATGAACATGTTTTGTATAATAGCAGCACTTTTTCAGTTCTGCAATAGTTAATAAGTTCAGATATTGACGCACAATTCATCGCAAAAAGATTGCACTCCTTAATTACATTCTTGTGGGGATGTGTAGATACAAAGGGATAAAGGTCTTATCTTACTGTATCTCTTTCCCTACAGGGAAGGAGACTGCACTGTTCTCCAATACAGGCACATTCGCAGATGTATTAGAGCTGTGTCACACTGAGAAAAGTAGTAGCATAAATATTTTAGTAGAAAATTACATTCATAACAGAAATAATGCTGGTACAACTACTGCATGTGTGCCAGACTCCACTGACAACAACTTTTTCCTCATTCCCATGATAACAACATCAATAATCGTGAAATCCTTTGGAACTAATGTGGCGTATGAGTGTAATTCTGAAGGACAATCACCTCACTGGCCGAGAATAATCTGCGACAAGGTGATCAGGGCAAATGGCTGCATTAACAGTAATGCAAGTAAATGCTGTGGATAAAAATGGATATATCATCCCTACTTCAGCTTATGATGCCACTCAGACATATACTAAAGTTCAGTATCGGTGGGTTATTTCAAAGGTTATCAAAACTTAATCATGAATTTAAGTGTTCTGCTGAATCCATAATCTCTTTTTTAGAAGACACGTGTGTGAAGGCTTCTAAGTTTTCAGTCGTGCTCTATTTCTTGTTCTGAAACTCCAGACAAATGGTCTGTTTATCCTATTTTAGTGAAGGGGAAAAGAATTAGAGACAGAGACCTTCCAACATGCTTTTATTATTTTAGATATTTTTATTCATTACTTCTTATACTCCTATTTTCAAAGAATAAAAAATTCTAGTCCTTTCAGTCCTTCTTCTGAGAAGTTGCTTATATGTTTTTGTGCTCATTACTATCATTCTTCTCTAAGTCCACTTTTACTTCACTTTATTCCCTCTTTTTTAACAAGGTAAGAGCAAGGTGTTTCAGATACTGCAACTCTGAAACACCTCCCAGTACTGTGACTTTGCCTGCAATGTTTTCCATCTACTCCATTTGTCTGAGAGCTCACCTTTTTGAAATGTGATTACCTATTAAATGGACATCTCTAGTGGGTTAGAAACTGAGTCCATCATTTCCTAAACTGCTCCTGTTAACATAAAATAGTAAGTGCAAAAGTAATTCAAGTTTCCTCTCCAACTGTTGAGAGTGTCTATATCTCTGGAAATTACTCCTCTGAGAAGAATCCTTGAATTTGAAAAGATAGCAGATAGGCCGGTTATGACAATTGCATATTATCTTTTAAGCTATTTTTTAAGTAACCTTAAACTGTACTTACACTTAGGAGCAATTTCAGCTAACTCCTTTCTTTGCTGTGTCCAAAATGCTCCACTGTGGTCAGAAAAGACCCTGGTGACACACACATCTCCTGACAAACGCGTTTGGGATTGACTTGAGATTGAATGAATGTAAATTCTGTGTCATCAGAAGGATCCTTTGAATTTACACTGAGAGATAGGAAATGCCTCACATATTCTATTGCTCGATTCTTTTGTATGTTGTTCCATGAATTACTTCATCAGAGAGTAAATACTGTCAGAAATTAACTCCAAATTCCCATTATTATTTGAATGATGCTTATGGGGTTGTACGTTGTTCTATATAAGGCTAAGAAGTTTCCTCATGACTTTCCTTTGTAGTATGTTTAGCTAAAAAGTGTGACACGGGTGGACACAGGTTAAGTGCTGCAATCTTGACTAAGTCAAAATTAAGTAAAATGAATTGTTGTCCCTGGACTAAGAGAGAGAGATGGGAAACTTGAAATATGGAGTCAAACTTGAGTTTGGTGGCAATATTAGTGAACTGCTATCCATACATGTTAGACATTTTGGTTGACTACAGAATAAGCCTAAGCAATGCTTACGTTAGTTTCTTGCCTTTTAGGCAGATACTTTCAAGAGAAATGGAAATCCATGGAAGCAAATCTAACAGTTTCTAAGTATATCACTGGAATTTAGGTCATACCTAAAGACAATTATTCTACAAGAAAAGGAATGAATGATAGTTCACTAACTTCATTTGAAATTCCTGAAGTCATGGAGTTCTTCAGATGAGATACAATGAAAACATGCCAAATTCCTGGAAAAAATTAATTTTTTTCATACTTGCTATGCCAAAATTGGAACTGACAGACAACTGAAAATAAAAGCACATTGATAAATATTAGGAAGTGTAGCAGTTCAGTTTTACTAAATGAGGTCATACTTAATGCATATAGGACACATCCTAGGACTTCTTCCCATCCCAGTGCTATAACTTACCTGCAAGGTGTCCTTACTGAACGCCACTAGTTTTTCAAGTATCAGAGAGTAAAGATGGGTAAGATAAGATGAGATGAGCTTTGCCTAGTTGTAGCTCAGGCAGAGCAGCACACACACTAGCAGCTGATGATCCGCAAAGAATCTTACCTGGCCTCACCCGAGAACAGAGATAACTTCACTTGCATTTTATTCTGCAGTGTGCATATTATATTGAAGGGCAGACTGGCATGGTTCATAAAGGAACAAATGGAAGGAGAACTAAGTTGAAAGTATTTGGGGGTTGGAATTTGGATATAGATTTCAATGGAGTTAGAAAATATTAAAGACATGGGGATATGGCCATTAGTAATGGTGGGAAGACAGCATTCCCTTTCCAATGACAGCTGTTGCATAGAAATATTCTTTCCATGTCTAATTCTTGGGAACAGGAAGAGACAGGAAGATCCTGAAGAAGTTGGTAATGAGATTGGGAATCTTAAATCTAGTGTTGGAAAGCAACAGCCTGACTTTAGGCTCTACAGGTGGTGGGAAAATGGCATTGCAGCAAAACCATGGCAAGGAGGCAGAATATTAAGAACAACCCTTCAAGTGGAAGCAGTTAAGGAAGGACTTGTGAGAAGGTTTTTTTCAAATAATCTATGATCTCAGTGTCTTAGGTTAGCAAAATCTGATTGCACTGAAAAATCTCTCACTGTTATATCACCCCATGTATCCAGGACATTTCTTATATTTTCCCTTGCTGTCTCCTGTGAGTTTACAACTGCAGACACATATAAGAAAAATTGGAGAATATTAATTTCTTTATGTGTTTAGACCTGTGAAAACATTTGATTAGAAGCATTAGCCTTTCAATTTGTCTTCTTTTTTCTTCCTTTTATTACAATTTCTCCCAGAATAGTTGCCTGATTTTTACTGCTTTGCTGTGATCTTATAAATCTGATTGTTCTTTATTTTCTATGTTTCTGCTCTGGCAATAACATATTTTTTCCTGATGTGAGGTGTACATCAACATGTCTTTTTTTTTTTTTTTTTCTGGCATTACTCCTTCTTTGGTAAATGGGTTGTAAAAAACCTATCATTTTCATTTCAGATGCCAGGAGTGAGTTGACAAAGGCTTTCTGCATACCCTGCTGCTCTGCCTAGAAGGTAAAGAAAAAATAATCTTTTTGTACACCACATGAAGCAGGTGGAAGTCTTTTGGAACCAGAAGAATGTGAAAACTTTGTGGAAATGGTGCTGTTTAATGCTTTCCCATGGCAAAGGTTAGCTCCTACATGTGTGTGCTGGTTGAATTATACATTTTCCTATTAAAGTGATATGCTCCAGAATGATTTTGTAGCTGATGACACCCAAGGAAATGTACAGTTTGTCCCTGAATTTATTAGTGCTGCAAGCCACAGTCCTAGACTGGGTGCTGCATATCACAAAATACAGAGAGGCATGCATAGTCTGTTTGGAGGCTGTTTATTTCTAAGACGCAGGCATTTAAAAGAGTAGTAAAGGACATATTATTATCCAGACTTTCAGGCATACTGAGTCTGGAGAAATATGATACAGATATATTGCTAGCAATCCACACAGAAGCTATAGACAAACCATGTGCTAGACAATGTGGATTTTACAATATGGAAATAAAAATTGATTCTGTGAATGCTTAGAAGTAATATATAGAGTTTAGGAGGAAAGCTTGCTAAATCTAAATGAAAAAATGAAGCAATTGTTGCAACCATTTTGGACTTTGAGAGGCAACATGACCTTGTCCGTCCTATGCTTCTCTAATGTCTATCTGATAGGAACATGGAATTTTTCATTTATTTCAGGAGCAATTACTTATATTTTCTTCCTGACAAAACTGAAATGGAAGAAACCTTTTACCCATGGGAACCTCATTCTTATTAATTCTTGCTGGTTTGTGTCAGCATCAGAAAATATATTGTCAAAAATACCACAGAAAATAAATTCATGTAAAAGGTATTTAATTTCCCGTGCCATACCTATGACTTCATGTGTGGCCTTTATGAATCAGAAAAGAAGTCTAAATTCTTTACAAAGCTGAAGGGACCTCAGCTTTATTTATTTTATTTTATTTTTTTTAGATTAAAAATATGGGGGGTTTGGGTTTTTTATGAAGGGTTTTCACTGTGTGGCCCCCCCAAGGGAATGGCATAAAGTTGTGTCAGGGGAGGTTTAGATTGGATATTAGAAAAAGGTTGTTCACCCAGGGGGTGGTTGGACACTGGAACAGAGTCCCCGGGGAAATTGTCACAACACCAAGCCTGACGGAGCTCAAGAAGCATTAGGACAATACTCTCAGGTATATGGTGTTATTCTTGGGCTGCCCTGTGCTGGGC
>JAWMRA010000078.1:123148221-123166421 GCA_035584735.1 Pseudotriccus pelzelni
CCAAGCCTGACAGAGTTCAAGAAGCATTAGGACAATACTCTCAGGTATATGGTGTTATTCTTGGGCTGCCCTGTGCTGGGCCAGGAGGTGGAATTTGATGATCTTAGGGGGTCCTTTCAGACTCAGGATGTTCTGTGATTCTGTGATATTCAAAATTACAGATATGGATAAGTTGATTAAAACAATTCTCAACAACCATCACTTTAAAAATATTGTCAAAGCTGAGTTTTTTCGTATGAAAAATAGTTTATATATTGTTTAGCTACTTTCTCACTGACTTGGGCGATTTTACTGAAATAAAACCTACTAGAGTAGGAGGGTAATACCTGTCACAAAAGAAAATTATATGTGAGGTGAATGAAGGTGAGAACTGCCCTTAAATCACACACACACACACACACACACACACACACAAGGTGAGATTGAAGTTAGGCAAGAACCAAATGAGGTAGGAAATCAAAAGACAACATGAGCTTCACAAGGGTTCTTCAGATTTCACAGTGATCCAGAATTTGAATGCCTTGTAACCTATAAACAGAGGAATGTGAGAATAAGAAGAGTGATCACCCTCCTTTAGTCTCCTACATAAACTACGTCAATTACATAAAAAATACTTAATATACTTATTACATAATAAAAATACTTAACCTCACTATTTGAACAAAAGTTAATTGAACAAAAAAATCTACTTGACAAAACCAAATACTATCTACTTAGCAACAAATGGAATAAAACCAAAGGAAGTGAGCATGAGAGTCACTGCCTCAGACCTGTTTCTTGAGATGGGGTTTAGGTTATGACTGTTTCCTGTAACAGAACCCATAGTGGACTTGACTCAAAAGTGCCATCCCAGCTCTGGAATGATTTCTGACATTTTGAAATAGCTATCACACCATATCATAAGCAACGGTTTATTGCTGTCAGAATCCACACTGGAAAAATAGATGCTTTATAGCTTTTGCTGCTCCATAAAGAGAAGCATCTGAGTAGGGATGTAATTAAATGTTTGGCATCTCAAATGCTATGTGCAGTGTTAATCTGAGCAGGTAAATTAGCTCAGCATCAATAATAGCGTAGAGGGCATGCAGTACAAGAACATACACAAAAAACTATAAAAACAAGAAAGCACATTCTTTTGCAGGCACTGAATAATAATCATCAAAATGGACTCTACAAGGACAGGTTACTGACACAAAACGAAAGCAACCGTAAAGCACACACACACCCCCCAAAAACCAACTGAATGGAGATTAGAGAAATTGCTTCTGTTTTCCTATTCCCGAACTTCCTAGGTATTAGTACTTCATAAAACAGTCCTTTAGCTCTTTCCACATGATTAAATTTTGGTTATCTCACTGCAGCAGGATAATTGTATGCAGATCTGTAAGAATTCAACATTGTTATCTCCTTTTAAATCTTTAATACAGCTAAACTGTTTTCCTTTAAAAACAACAAAAAATTATAATAAAACTGTTTAGTTGGGTTTTCATATTTGACTTATGTTTTTGCTTGCTTTGGCAACAGAAATGAAAAGTTTTGCTGGAAAGGTTGAAAAATTACCAAAATGAAGGCCCTTAAGGTTTTTAACAATTTCCGGAGAGCTGAAAAATTCAATCAAAACTTTATGACACCATTTGTTTATACAATATACATGACAGTATCAAAGCCTTAGATCTAGTCTTTCTAGTATAAGATTTAAGCTTACATAAATGATTATTTACTGTATTTTCTTCATAAATCTGTCTGATATGCTGACTTGGTTTGTGTGTTACCCAAGGGAGGAATAGGAAGTCAAGACATGAACTCCACATTTCAAGGTATAAGTCCAGGAACTGTAATTAATTCTATGAGATCCCAATGAAACTAAAGCTGAGTTTCAGGTATTCCCCTCATATGTACGCAGATATTTATCCCTTTTGAGATATCTAGCTCACTCTGATTCCTATGACGTCAAAAAGGAAAGGTGACAAGGAACCCATCGTGACCTGCAACATCCCACAGGATGGGATGCCACATCTTATTTATTCACAGAGTATTCTGAGTTGGAAGGGACCCACAAAGATCATCAAATCCAACTCTTAAGTGAATGTCAGCTAGGTCCGTTCATCTTCTCCATTCTTCTGATCTGCCCCATCTTCCAAGGCAGCAAAATATGCAATAACTCGTGACTTTTAATTTTTTTAAAAATTATTTTAGATGGTATGCTATTTCCTCAAGTTTTGTATTTTCTTAGCAAACATTCAGTATTTTAAAGTAAAATTTACCAGGAAAACTGCTGTACTTTCTTTTCAGCTACATTTCTCTTCTTCCCTTTTCTTGTGCATTGCTACTATACAAGATTATACTTCCTTGCACATAGAAACACAAATTTTAGTGTAGTCTTGAGGACAAAGTGTTTGGAAGATAAAAAGGTGTTTAAAAAGTGAAATGTGAATATTTTGGGAAAACAGTTTTCTGATTTATCAGCCTGAAAGGGAAGATTGTTGTTTGAATCATAAAGCTCTTCAAAAACATGAAAAACTACCCCCCAAATCTTTACAGATAATCAAGCATATGCAGACAGAGCAAGCGTAGATTTCAAATTCACAATTCCTTTAGCATTTTTACATTATTTTGACTAATAAAATACTTCTCTCAAAAGAGATTGAAGCTTTCTGCCATATCTAATCCAAGTTTTATCCAAGAAACTGCTATTCTAAACATATTTGAGTAAAAATTTTTATACCTGTGACCTGCTTTTAAACTCACAAATTTTTTTTAATTACATAAACACAATAATTTTCTCAGTCCTTAGCCACAGTCTGTTTCTACCTTCAAATGGTATATTTGTACTGTATTTATAGTGTTGTCTTCAGCTATTTTGAGATTTTATGGGACCACACATCACTTCTCTTGCTGAGCACATTTTCCCTAACATGGTGGATAATCATCCACAGTATAAGAAGAATTATTTTGGCAGTGTTAATTGATAGGGCTACAAGTATTCTATGATCCAAGTTTTTCTGGAGCAGTAGGGTCCTACATGTCAGGAATCTCTCATATTTGATAAAAAGACATGATATTAGAAAAAGTATCAGCTTTTCATGGTAAGCACTAGACACACTCACATGTTTTCTACTATAATGCCTTTTCCCTCCTGTCTGTTTTCAGCTTCCATGCATTTGTTTTGCCTCACAGATGAGAATTAGATACTGCAGGTCTCAGCTGATGTAAAGGTCACTAACTGGAAGGATGAAATGAATAATGTTCACAGTTGTAGCCAGAAAAGGCTACAACTACCTATTGTTTTTCAGATGGGATTCAGTTAGTTAGAATGGCAGAAATTATTAATAATTATTTATACTCTATGATTTAAATAAGTGGCTTATGGTCTGTGCATAAAATGCTTCACATTTTTCCAGGCAGTATGTATGCATTTTGAATTATGGCATTCTTGTACTGTCCGGTGACCAAATACATGTTGTTCCTGTGTATTCCCTGAAATGAGGAAAGGAGGAGACAAAAGTAAATAATTTTCTGGCTGGTTTCACTCAAAAGCTCCTATGGAATCTGCTGATAGCTCAAAAATAACCTAATAAAAAGTTGAAAAAGGAGAGATTGAATAGGATAAGTAATAAGAACCAAGGTGAAGAGAAAACCTGAAAAATCAGTCTACTGAAGAACACTGAGCTTCAACAGAATCCCTTGAATTAGATGGCGCTCAAACAACTTCAGCTGAATGTGGACCTTGGAGTGCAATCTGCAGAGGTACCAAATTGATAGAAATTGTTTTTCTATAAAGCACCTTGGTGTGTTAACTTTGATTAATCAGAGGCAATTATCACAGCTAACGGAGCATATCTACACAGAGAAACTGCATTCACGGCAAAGTTCACAGGCCTCTTGCATCTAGACACATGAAGTTCCACATATGAATGTTGCCCATACGCAGGCCAATTTGTGCATACTATTGTAAATATCTTTTCTAAATACCACAGTTATCATATGTTTGCTTCAATATGTTTGCTTCAATATGAGCTGTGTCACAAACAGCTCTGTACTTGGGAATTTTGAAATAACTTAAGTATCAAGAATTGAAACAGGCTGCCCAGGGAAGTGTTTGAGTCACCCTCTCTGGAGCTATATAAAAGATGTTTATATGTGACCTTAGTGATATAGTTTAGTGACAGACTTGGCAGTGTTGTGTTAACGGTTGGATTTGATGACCTTAGAGGTCTTTTCCAACCTAAACCGTTCTGTGATTCTGTGATTTTGTGACTAGTTTTTTGTAAACATTCAAGGAAGAAGATGTATAGGTTTCATAGTGCACTTGGACCATTGCTAGGGTCCTAAGTTGGTTTATATATTTGGGGTAAATCAGTGCCAAACTGAATTAAAAATGAAATCTTCTTTTAGATAGAACAGTTGTTAGTATTCCAGTGGCCGGACTTTCAGTGAACTATTTAATCCTTTTGCTCATTTTGCTAATTTAAAATATTACAGGCTAAATACCACATGATATGGAGAAGTAGGTTGGATTTATAATCTCTACTGAGTTTACTTGCAATGGACTTCAGTTTTTGCTGTCTCCAATTTAGGGGGAAGTAATCTCCTCAACTGTCTCAGCTAACTCCATCACAGAACTGTGAATCAAGGTCATTCTCTCCCTATGCTAAACCTAGAGATGCTTGCAAACAAACTGAACTGCTTGATGGGCTCTATAAATAAAGAAAGTTATGATTGTGGCAAGTCAGGGTTGAATAGGAGGTTTATTCAGCCAGCTCTGCAATGGGAGCTATGATATCTGACAAAAGGATCAGTGGTCAGATGGAGGCAGCAAATTCTTATAGCTCCTTGCTTGGTCTGACTGTGAGCCAAATGCTACATTAGCTATCTCAGGGCCAGAAGGGTGACCTGAATTCTTATTGCCTGTGTTCAAGAGAACAATTACATCATTGAAATGCAGGCTGACAAAGTTCCCCTGAGCTGTGCTTGCAACGACTCCCTGCATGTTCAAAACCAGTTGCTGAAATGCAGGATGTAATATAATCACTGTTTTTTCAAAGTATTATTGTCTGTATTTCATCTTTTCCCGGGTAACATCATAAACATTTAATTTCATGGGCAGTAGCAGTGGAATTTTTTTATAGAATTTTACTGTATATTACAGCTAGACCTCCAAAAACAAATAAAAGAGTAATTGTTTCCTTATAAATGCTATCACAACAGCTCACCTTGAAGAACTATTTCTTTCTTTTCCTAAGTGCTGTTGGAAGTAATCGAAATACACTGGAAATTATGCTTTCAATTTTGCAGTGAGGAAATGGGGACTAGGGACATTAAGACTGTAGCTCAGGAAACACTTTGAGAGCTGTAGAAATGATCCCTGGTTTACATGGCTGCCACACTGCAATCCAGAATCCTAGGCAAGGAGCCTCTGTGCCCTGTGCTCATCACGGGGTGGTCTGAGCTCCTCCAAATGGTGACAGTTACAGCAGCTACTTAGAGGAAATACTTATTCTTGGGGGTGAACCCCAGACTCTGACACTGAGCATCAAGGTAACTTGCCGTTCACTGCAGGGAGGAAGCCCTGCTCAATGCCGAGCACATGTTTAAGAGCAACCAGTGTCATGTGGTGATGCCACTACTTGCCTTTTCCATAATAGAAACAGGGAAAGGAGGGGACATAGCTTCACTTGCTCTCAGCCTGAGGATGTCCTTTGCCTCTTCAAATCTGAGTGTTTAATTTCTTCTGCTCCCCCTCCCTGCCATCCTCCTCCACTGCTTCATCTCTAAAATTAGGATCTGGATTTAGATTAGGGACTGTAACCTTCTTGCCTGTGGTGCTGTTCTTCCATCTGTTCAGCAGCAAGCCATAAACCATTTTGCACTGTCCCCTATGGAGAAGATTTCAAAAGAAAAAGAAAGCCTCCTGGTTTCCAGCTCTGCTGGGGCAAACAGTGAAAACAGTGAGACAGGGCTTTTAAGGCAAAAAGAGTAGGATGATTTTTTGATTTGTTTTTCTGTGTAATGGTAATGCTCTAAGGCTAATCTCTATTGTATTATGAATTGTACATACTTGTAGCAGTGATGGCCAAGAGAACGTTGGCTGTCACAGTAAACTGTGCAAAATAAAGTAGCATGAAGCGACTGCTGAGCAAAAAGATGTAGAGGTTTCATTTCTTATTGAAAGGTATTGCCATCTCTGTAGAAAATTGATTCCTTCAACATCAAAATCTACAAAAATGCATTAGGAATATATTATTTAAAAGTAAAAGCATAAAAACATAGTTATTTTGTCAAGTTTGCAAGTTTCATTTTTCTTTAAAAAGCAGTTGTAAACGAGTATATTTTTGAAACTGCACAGAGGGCAAAAATGAGAAAAGTTTGGGATCCAAAAAAACCCTGGGGTCTCTAGCTCAGCCTGCCACATTAGCTATGTCTTAGCAATGTGCATTATGCAAATACAGCAAAGAGCCTTTTAAAACATGATTAAAGACCTGACCTACAGATTAAGTAGGGCCATCTTAATATTGTGCATGAAAGGAATGTCCTGTGTTGCAGGCTAAGATAGCGAGGAATAGGAGAAGCTACTCTGGGTATAATTTTCCAATGCTAATTTCAAAAATAAATAGATTTGTGGGAAAAAATAAAGAAAAATTAAATTCAGGACTGATGACCTGTATAGTCTTTGCTTTAAACTACAATTGTCTCTTATCTGCAGTTCTCTGAGTAGCATATTAAAATATTATATAAAATGTTAATGAGAAAAGACAGACTTTTAATTTTTTTTTCTATCTTACTTCTTTATACTAAAATTTTACCTATAAGGAAGCTTTAGTATTTCTTTCTAGATAGGGAGACAGAGCATTTTCTTGTTTTTGTTTGTTTGTTTGTTTTGGTTTGTTTGTTTTTTAAATATTGCTTTTCATTCGGTGTATCTTTTAAAAGAGAAAGAATGAAATGTATTTATGGTATGATGAGATAAGAAAATGCAGACAATCTGAAAATATATGTGCTCCATATTTATATTTTTACAGATATTCTTTTCCTCCTTAGAAAACTTGCTGCTGCTGTATTGCTCTATTTGTTTGTGATGTAGGATGAGAATTGGTTGGGATGGAATGCTGCTTGCAGCTCAGGCTGTTGGGTTAGATGCCCTAATTTAATTTGCTTGTATAAGCTTTCATATCTGAAACTAGGCTGCTGGCATAAACAGTTGATCAAATTAAAATGCCTTCTTGGACAATAAGAAAACAAGGAAAATAGCTTTATCTGCTTATTATTTTTAAAACATCCTTTTGCTAAAAGAAAAAAACAACAGAAAAAAAGACAGGAAAGATAGGAAAGGTGAAGGCACTCTTGAGAAGGGAATTTTCTTATCATAAAATTGTTGTCAGCTAATAGAAGAATAGGTCAGTTGAACCAGCTCTTTAAAAATCTGTGTGACACTGGTTACAGAGTGAAAGTGGATAAGCAATTTACAGAGTGTAATTTACTCTTTGAACATTAGTTTTACATTGAGGCAATATCCATGACCAGACTACAAATACTTTGCTTAGAGTTACTGCATTTGGGGATAGATCTTTTATAGGCTGATCACAAATAATCCTGCTGCAGTGTATGTATCTCCTAGCTTTGAAATAGGATCTTTAGTGTTTGATTCACATCACAGATTTTGAATATCTTGACTAAGTATAGCCCCCCCCAAAAAAAAGAGCTCGAAGCCAAAAGAATCTTAATTCTGTGATTTAAATCTGTTTAGGAATGGTACTGCACACAAAGGATTAAATATTTCTGTCAAGTTTATTTCTCTTTTCCTTTTCTGATCCCCCTTAACTTTGTCCTCCGTGATACCATTATCCAAACTGTAACACAAAAAAGATTTGGGTTTGATTTGCTTCTGGAGTTTTAGACAAGGTTTCTGTGCTACGTTTTAAAGGCTTGGAAGGTTAAGAAAAATTTACAGAATGAGTTTCCAATAACAAGAGATTGGAAAGTGACTAAGGCAAATTTGAGTAACGATAACAAAGTAACCCACTGAATACCCACTGTCAGGCACTGGCAGCTGATGCACGTTCAAAACATGGTGAGTACTGCCAGTTCCATCAGACTGCCTCTATAATGGCATTGCTCCTAGTGCTATATGCTGTCATTTTGGTCTGAGGCATGAACAATAACTTTGTCCTATGAAAAACAAATATTCTCTCTCGTTTGTGTCTTCAGAATAACAGGAGACACAGGTCAAAATAAGGATGGTCTAAGTGAAAAGTGAAATGAATTGTCCAACACTTTATTTTGCAAAGCTTCAAGATAAATAATGATTAGTCAATTCGTGTGTGGTCACCCTCTTGTTCCTGCTTCTAATAATGATACTTGTGGCACTAAACAATTTAAATAGCCAGTAATATATCATCCCAGTAAATAAATATGAATCAGTGAACCAGCTGAAAATTCTGTCTGAAATGCCCTTCCTCCACAAAGTCAGCAGAGCATAACGCATCAAAATAAAGGTCAGCACAACCCTAATTTGAACACTGGTAGTCGTCTTTGATTGGGTTTGACTCTGAGACTCATTTATCAGTGTTAGCCACTGAAACAATCTCTGTATTTTCAAATTGTTTTTAATTTGTTCCACTGCAGTCCTTAAAAAGGAAGACAATAATTTCCCCCCTTCACTTTGTTCACCATCTTTTACTTCCTCCAAATACAATGTCCAAATTTACTTTTCAGCTTTCCAAAAAACAGACTAAACTTCATTAGCATTACTACTACTGCTATTACTATGTTATTGTTATTATTTTTGCTATTACTGTTCCTACTATTTCTGAATTTTTAATTCACCAGATACACCAGATTCACCAGATACACCACAACAGAGGTGAGGAAAATAACGGGGAATCCAAAAGACCATTGCTCCCAAATACTAGGCTTTTCTTAATTGGAACCATTGGCAAAGGTTAAAATTGGGAAGTTTATAAAGTTTATTTGCCATTTTCCTGGCAGACAGCTAAGGAAAATGAGACAGAACATCTACAGTATGTGCTTTTAGCTTAAGGGCCAGTAAAACTGATGAAAAGGGTAAGAGCAGGAAACGACATGAGCTGAAGAGGAAGAAAAAGGCAATAAAAATAAATAGATTTGGTGCGAAACGAGCCTCCTTTTGCTAGTTCACAGAAAATGGAAGCTACCTTTAGCTGAAGATCTTTCCTGAGTGGATGGCAGGTCACAAAGGTGTTCACTGTGGTCCAGTTTGTTTGATTGGATATTCATAGCCCAACTTAGGGTACGATTTTCCCCTGGTTTAATCAATGGGAATATTGCTATTGTGTCCAATAGGAACATTTTTGCCTAAATGAATACACTGTATATTCCTCTATGAAACATGAATATTTTCAGGCTTCCAGTTCATTTGCAGCTCTGTTTTCCACCAATTTGATGATTCAATTGCCTACACAGTCATCTAGTGACATTTAAAATTCTGTGTAGTATCTGAGGCATTCAAACAAAGCTCATACATATGATACAGGACTCAGTGGGAGCAGTGGGTCCTGGACTGGCAAAAGCTGGACAGGTTTTTTGCCCTAGGGCAGGTCAAATGACACTGCATGGCTATAGATGGGCAAATGTTTCATCTCAGATTTTCTGACCACGCACTTCCAGTCTTCTTTTTCTGCTAAGGTGACTTGCTGCTTAAGTCACAAAAATTAGTGAGGAGTTAATTTTGTTCACAAGGAAATGTGCAAGGCTCTAAGCACGTGCTGGTGATGGATCCATCTCCTTTTATCATCACTCTTCCAAAGTGAAGAGATTCTAAAGTTCGTGAGTCTGACTCTTCTACTATTAAATGACAAGGTATTTGAACCACCTCATGGTGCAAACCCAGAAGGGATGCACTTTCTCTCTTGACATTCATTCTCTAACCTAAATTACCTTTTCTTTCTCTTACATGGTCCACATAATGGTCATTCAGTTATGAATCCATTTTGGCAATAGTGTGAGAGCTCTTCCTTTGATGTCTGTCAAGGGGCTGTGTCAGTAGCAACAAGGAAACATCCTTTGCTGGTGTAACTTGATATAAGCCCAATGAAATCACCTAGTACATTAGCTCCTTACTTTTACCAAAAGAAACAGAAGAAGAATGAACCTTTGCTTTTAGTGGGTAGATAAGGCAGATAATATCCTTGGAAAGGAAACATAAAACCTCTGTTTTTGTGCTTCTTGGAATTCTGTGTCTTCCTTAGCGTCTCAGCTTAAAGGAAAGAGCAGGTTGGTAAACATCACTTGAATAGTTTGGTAAGGTCAACAGCAATTAAAACATGAAGTTATAGATCACCACAGAGTCAGTGTGAGTCTTTCTTCTCACCTGAATTATAAAGTGATTTGGCAGTCAAAGACAGATTTGTTGTTAAGTCTGAAATTCATGGTTGAATAAAGATTGAATATAAAAAGGGAACATGTTTTCAAGCATGTATAAAAGCAAACCTTTGAATTCCTACTCTGTGCTCTCAGATGCCTAACAAAGGTTGGGAGCTGGAAAGAATATAGAGAGGTAGAGTGATTGATTTAGAGGGATTTGTTCAAGGAGAATGTTGATAACTTGGCCTGACAACTTAGCAGGATAAAGTAAGAGTCTTCGAGTACTTGAACAGGATAGACATGAAAATATGCAAGGGATTATTCAGGCTGACAAAAAGGATATCCAAATCATCATGACAGACAGTAGGCAATAACACTGTATTTTGTACACAAACACCTTTATAATGAATTAAATCTTAATGGCATCAACACGAGAAAGCAGAAAAAGAAGCAACAGAAAGAAAATAGTCAAAAGAATTTCAGGAAATATTTTTCAAATGTAAGATCTATTATTCTGAGCAACAACCTTTACAGGGAAAGGGTGTGAATCCCAGCATTGAAGGATATATCACAGAAAACCGTCTTGTGCTGGCCTTGGCATTGACTACGTGATTTAACACAGGGTTTCTTTTTTTTTCCCCATCTCAAATAACTATTATTTTAAATTAAATAATCTTAGAAGATTCATGAAATTCACCCCGTGGAAAGAGAAACTTTGAGCAAGACTATAAATGTACCTAAGTTTTTATGACATTAAGATGCCTTGATTTACCGCAGCATCCCTGCAACCCTATACAGCTGTGCTTGTCATTCCAGGCTGTTCATTGTAATACATAAAAACCATTTTATTTTTCTGCCTTCACTGTGTATGAAATGAATAATTTATAAGAACCCACGATGAAACCTAGAGTTTTTTACTGTATATTTAGTTATTTTTGCTAAGCTCGGCTTAAGTCCTGCAGGGTCCAGTCTCAGGGCTATGTAGAGAATTTTCCCAAAGTCTGATTTGTCTGCACGACTAAAGCCTAATGTTCTCGGTTTTTTTGTTTAAATGTTTTTGTTTAAATTGCCTGGACTTGCCAGATTATCAATTTTAAGGAAACAAACATTTTGCAGTTTCCTTTGCTAATGGACCTGTGACAGTTGTACTGTGGTCTATATAGTTCACTGAAATATAAACTCGTGCTTTAGACTGTGTAACATTTGGCAGTAGATGATTTCTTTCTTCACATGAAAATATAACCATTTAGCACAGGATATTATTGATCAAAATATCACCTATTTGAATATGTTAGGGAATTTAAAAATTAAAATCCTAGCTAATGCTGCTCTCTAATATATTTCGAATGATCTCAGTATGGTGATCTCAGTAGGGTGACGCATATTTTGATTTACATCATTCCGTAATTCCCACCTGATTTATGTTCCTACAAATGCATCTACCTCAGGGAAGGTGTTGGAATAACTGAAGAAGAAAGCTGTGACTAAGATTTCTCATAAAAGGAATACTCTCAGCTGTATTGTTTAGTATTTATATGAAGATGGTGGAAGTCATTCTGACCATAGCTGACATTAGTTTTTGCCTTGTTAATAATACTGATCATTTCAATATTTCGGTTTCAGGCATGAGACTAATCTTTACTTATTTGGAGACACCACTTCACTTTAGGTCTTCCATTTGCATGATATAATAGTTTTAATTTCTAAACTCAAAAACTGTGTAGCTTTAAATATCTGGTATGGCTATAGGGACTGAGACATGAATCAATCCTTACTTGAAGATTGAAAAGTTTAGTCTAATACGAGACTAAGAACTCATATATCAACATCTGTTACTAGTGTTTTGTATAATTATTTGTTACCTGGGAAACTCCATTCCAACTGCTGAAATTTTTATTCATAGCAACACAGAACCATGGAATGGTTTGAATAGGAATGGACATTTAAAGATCAACTAAACTAGCTCCTCTGCTCTGGGCAGGGGCATCTTTCACTAGATTAGGTTGCTGAAAACCCCATTCAAACTGACCTCGAACACTTCCAGGAATGAGGCATCCACAGCTTATTGGGCAGTGATGAACTGACTGATCCCATTCTGTATACCCCTGTGTTGCCTGGGGGGACGAGGCAGGGAAGTCTGGAGTGAAGTTGAGCCCATGAAGAAGGAAGAGGTCAGGAGAAGGTGTTTTAGGATTTTTTATCCTACTCTAATTTGATTGGCAAGAAATTAAATTAATTTTCCCAAGTTGAGTCTTTTTTGACCATGACAGTAATTGTTGAGTGATCTCGCTATCCTAATCTTGACCTATGGGCTTTTTGTCATATTTTCTCCCCACGACTGATTGAGCAGTGGAATGATAGAGTGGCCTTGGTGAGGCACCTGTCAGCTTGGCAAGGTCAAATCACCACAGCTTCCTTTAAGTATTGAAAAGCCACAATTAGGTCTCCCTGGATCCTTCTCTGACTATTTCAGTCTTTCTGGTCTGAGGGTATTCCATCCCTCTGATCATTTTTGTGGCTTTCCCCTGGCCCTGGTCTAACAGGTCGATGTCTTTCCTGTATTGGGGACCCCATAGCTGGATTCAGTACTCCAGCTGGGGTTTCATGAGGACAGAGTAGAGGGGCAGAATTACCCTCCTTGGTCTGCTATTTGTGTTTCTTTTCACTCAGCCCATGATCTGGTTGGCTTTCTAGGCTGCAAGTGAAAATTACTGGTTTATATCTAATATTTCATCCCAGGTATCTGAGAGACTGGGGCTGAGGATCTCCTGAGAAATCCCTGAAAGGGCACAGCAGGGTGTTCATTCCTTGCTGAGAATTCCCACCTGCCATTGTGCCCCATTCTCTTGACTTGTTGAGATGGATTGTTTCTGGGTTGATGGCTCCTGTGGTGGGCCTGGAAGTAGCTGGGTCAGGGTATTGTTTAGGTTCTCCCAACCTTTCCCACTGTCTTTTTGTGCTCATTTGCAAATGTGCAGATGAGCTTTTATCACCTAACCATCTCATTTTATAGCATGAGTATACCCATAAAAGTGTTTTTGTTTAGTCATTTGGATGGATAGCAAAAAGAAGAAGGAATTTAAGGACTGGACATTGTCTGGACAAGCAGAAATGTAAGGTCTAATTCTGCTTTCCTCAGTGATCTTGGAATATTGAATCAGTCTTCAATAATCAGAGTTCTCAATTTCAGAAAGGATGATGAGAAGACATACTGGAATCCCAGTTTAATTTTGAAGACAAGCACATACAAATCTGGATGATAATCAAATATCAAAACAATGGAGTCAAGGTAGAGTTCCAGCCGTCAAGTACTGGTCAAGATCAAGTTCCAACACCAAATACCCTGAAGATTGTTATTGATATTGTGATAGCCTTCAGAATTTCATATTTTTTTGGTACTTGTTAGGGTTTTTTTTCAGTATTTTTAGCTAACAAGAAGGTTTTGCTATGTCTTAGAAAACTATTCATAGCAATAGAGAAACACACTCAATAATAACAAAAACAGTTTTCCCATAGCATGCCTTTCAGTTATAAATGTTCTCTCTTTCCTACAAAGTACAAGATTCTGCAAGCTAAAAGCATGCAACACAAAGAGCCAAGGGACCTGCAAGATTCTATTAATTGAATTGTATAACCTTGCTGTTCCTTTGTCCATTTATTTCATTAAATAACAGGCTTGCCTTACAAGGAAATGAAAAAGGATACCACAGCTAACCCCAACAACACATCTTGTTCTGTAGCTAAATTACTCAACATCAATCATTCAACATCCTACTGTAAAATTCAGTCTAGGTATAATTGTGGTTTTTTACTTTCTCTCAGCTAAAAAGTATTCCATTGTTCGGTTAATGCATGACCATTCTAAATAAAAAAATCCCAAACAACTCTTCACTATTTAAATCTGTTATGAAGCAACATGGTCTCTGGACAAGAAATAACCATCCATAATGATTTACCCTTGAAGATACATTTCTCAGTACATATCCTAATGCTTTTAAAATGTGCTTTTCCTAGGAATTGTACAGAAGTATTTAATTTCAAGTGATCCTTTTGCTCTTCCTTGCTCCAGAGAAGGGACTGCTGTTAGTTTCAAACAGACTTTTCCCTCACACAAAACATTCAAACAATTCTATAATTAATTATTAGTTTCAAATTTATTTTTTTTTTTAATTTCAGTTTAAATAGAATGTTGGTATCAAGTTTAAAGTTTTAGGCAATGAAAATATTCTCTTTGCTGTTATCAAAGGCAACCTCCAGTCAAACTTTCTCTATCATTTTTTCAGCAGTAGAACTCTAAAGATGCATTGTTAAAAATAGAGGGGGAAAAAAAAGGGGAAGAATATTTCTTCTTTGTAGCTTACAGCTTTTAATGCTCTGTGTTTAGACTGCTGGCAAAAAAGACAGTGTTATAAGCTCTGGAGGATATATTTGCTGTCCATGTGCACATTCCTTCATTAAAGATGAAACTGAAATAGCATATCATGAGATGTACTTAATTTGAATGAGTAAACAGCTGAGTTGAGAAACCACTTTAAGGAGAGCTCCATTATATATATTCTCAATCGTAAAGTCTCCATCCAATCCCAATTCCTTCTGGGAAATACATATGATAAATGTTAATTATGACAGGATGGTTAAAGTTCCACAGTAAGGAGATAGCTGTTATTCCCAAAGTGACAATCAGCTGTGGCTATCTTTAATCACAAACAGGTTTTTACCTACTTCCTGTACAAATGTACTGGCTAGCTCTAGCAACGGGCCAAAGATCCTATTTCCTGCGTGCCCATCTCATTGTATTGGACACACTTCACTTAAAATTATACTGTCTTAAAAGCTGAAGGCCTCACTGAGATCTTATATCTAACTGAGAGAGGGGAGGTTTTGATTATACATTAGGAAGAAATTAATTACTGTGATAGTAGTGGGGCACTGGAACAGGATGTCAGAAAAGTTGTGGGTGTCCCATCTTTGAAATTATTCAAGGCCAGGCTGGATGGGGCTTGGAGCAACCTTCTAGTGGAAAGCGTCTGTGACCGTAGCAGGGGGTTGGAGCTAGATGATATTTAAGGTCCCTTACAATGCAAGACATTCTGTGATTCTGTGATAATACAAGCTAAAGTGGCATCAGATACCCAAATAAGAATTTTCTTATCTCTTAAATATGCACAGCCTTTCTAGAAGAAATCTTTAGGTACTACTTGTGGAGACTCATTTATGCCTTTCTCTTTCTGTGGTATAAAGGAGAGAATAGAGGAAATCAGGAATAGGTAAATCTATAATCCTGTAGCTTGGTATATTAGCTCTCATTAATTACAAGGCTGCTTTTATAAGCTGTTCTACTGAGACATTTTATCACTTTGAAGCCAAATGAAACATTCCACACATTTTTTTGAACCTGCTAAGATAAAAGAAATGTATTTTAAATCTATCACTATCCAGCTCAGGACACCTCCATCTCAGCAAAACTTTGAATGTTATCACTGAAAAGCTTATTCTTCTTTGAGTTACATCTTTTTAATTGATTTTACTGTATTTCACATCTATGTATTTTTCAGTTCTTTTCAAGCTCCCTAATTTTCTTCTCCTATTATCCCTTCATTCATCAGGTCTCTTTGTATTCCCACATATATTTCAGAGTTGTAAAGACACTTCTCTCCAGATCTTTGCACTTCCATTGGTGTATAATCAAATGGTACTGAAAGATCTTGTTATTATTATTTCATACTGCTCATTGCCATGAGACTAATTTCTTCTCTCATGGAACTTCAAACAATCCATCAGCAATCCCATCTCTTTAGACTTATATCAAATGTTGAGGATTTGTTACAAACAAGAATTAAAATCTCAAAGTGTTCATTACAAAGATCATTTTGTGAAAATTGTGCTGGAACTTGAAGATAGTATGTAACCTCAAATGACACAACAGCCCACATTCAAAGCTGATCTTATTTTGGGTACAATGCTGCTAAACTAAATTTAGCCGAACCTGTTTATACAGGAACTCAGTCTAATCTGAAGCTGAAATGTGAACATGAAAATTTATCAGATAAAGCAATTCTGTCCTGTTAACGAAGTTGGATGGCAACATTTCATTTAATGTTCTAGATACACACCACAGACGTTGCCAAAGGCAAATCTAATTAGATATGTGAAGAATTCCTATAGATCTGTTCTCACTAACTGAAATGTAATAAATGAGAGTAGATCTATGTCAATTTGCAATATTAACTTTTAAGTTGGCTACAGAATGATGCATTCAGAATTAAAAAAAGCCAACAGATGTGGATGTCTGTAGAATAATAAATGCCTCATTTTCTGCACCAGGTCATTACTGACATCTTTATTAAATATTCTGTATATTCGAATTGAGTTATCTTCTGTGTATTTTATGCATATTTAAGTCTGAGAAATGCAAAAAAGAAGAGGGACATACATAAGCTTTGTAGACACCACACAGTCATTTGGCCATATCTGATTACACCATGCAATTAATTAAAGCCAAATACTGGCTCATATTCGACACTTATCAGGAGTTTGTTTGAATAACAAAGGGGATGAAGTGCAAAACTGCAGCATGACATAGAATGGGCATTCAGTCTGGAAAATATTAGGTTATGGATGCTTGAAGGGTATTTAAAATGCAGAAGAATTTGAATGAATAATACAGTATTTTTGGAAGCTGCTGTTTCAAATGAAGATAATTGTTCTAAATAAGCAAAACTGCAAGTTCCATAGACATTAGTGTAAAACTCAACCTTCAGAAAATTTGAATTTGTTTACGGAGATAGCATTTTTTAATGAATGAACACTTTCCAAATAGGTTTTAAGAAGCAGGCACACCACAAACAGTGGCAGACCTCCAACAAGGCATGAAATGTGTATGTGTGTGTGTTGACTTAAAAAATGAATGGGCTTACAACATTACTTGAAGCACATCATGCACAGATTGAGCTTTTGAGGAGGATAAAACCTGAAATATTCTGGCAAAAAAAAATAATATAATCTGTTCTGTAGAAATGGCTAGTGATTACATGTATATTGCAAAGATGTTTACAAAAAGAAAAAAACAAAATGTACACCTTGCATGTCATTTTATCCTCTGCCTGACTGAAAAAATGATGCCTTTCTGATTGTAAATGCTGGGAATTTTGTGGAAGCAGAGAAATGACAACTGCAGTGTTTGAGCTTCTTGAATGTCTCCTTAAAGAAATACTAGATTTTTTTTTTATTTATTTCATAGAATCATAGAATGGCTTGGGTTGGAAGGGATCTTAAAGATCATCTAGTTACAATTCGCCTTCCTTGGACAGGGAGGCCATGATCAGGTTGTTCAGGACCTCGTCCAACCTGGCCTTGAACACTCCCAAGGATGGGGAATTTACTGCTTCTCTGGGCAGCCTATTGCATTGCCTCACCACCCTCTGAGTAAAAGAATGTCTTCCTAACATCATCTAATCAAAATCTTCCCCCTTTAGCTTAAAACCATTATCCCTTGTCCTGTCTCTGCCTGTGTAAAAAGTACCTCTCCATCCTTTCTGTAAGTCCTCTTAAGTTACTGGAAGGCCTCACTGAGGTCTACCTGAAGCCTTCTCTTCTCAGTTTCCATTGCCAGTTATTCGAATGACAAACATAAATACAGATCAGGCATGTTGTGTTAGCTATAAAGGTAAGTGGTACCAATATATTGTCAAAACCAGGCAATTTTGATGTCTCTTTGTCTGTATAAATACACGTGTATGTACACATCTATCTGTCTATCCTATCTATCTATCTATCTAGTTTCATTATAAATAATGGCCAGTCTTCGCGAACGAAGATCCGGGGAAGGTCTTTACACCTTCCAGCCTGCGCATTGGATTTTT
>JAWMRA010000078.1:123173280-123221239 GCA_035584735.1 Pseudotriccus pelzelni
GGCCTCAACACTCGGGAGTGCTGCCTGTTCAAGGACAGACGTGTTGGTCACATAATCCGTCCAGTGGATGTTTAGGACATACCTCATTAATAATCGGCTTATGCTGCACTGTACGATTTGTTGTACTGTACTGAAAGATTACTGCTTTATAAGATTAAGCTTTTGAGAGAGAGGACAAATGACTCCTTAGATCTAACTGGTGACAGAAGACCTGTGTAGACCAGTCATGAAAGACTGTTGGTAGGCTTCAAAAGCAAAAGATTCACAATCACCCAGCCCTTGCAAAGAAACAGTGGCTCCTAGAAGAAGGTGGTTGTGAAACACCTTGACCCAAATGTTAAATTTTGGTCTTTTCCTGCTTATCTCTAAGGAAAGTAACTTTACCTGGACGACTAATGGCCCCATATGCACAGCAAAAACAAGTATAACATTGGAAAGAAGGGACTCAAAATCACAACTAAGTTTGAAAATGATACCAAGCTCACTTATGATTACACTGGTCCAGTAGTTCTTAAGTTCAAACATTTCAGAAAGAGTGAATAAAATTAATTCTAGGGAAAAAAAACCATGAAAAATCATAGGAACAATAAAAGGAAAGAGGAGGAGAAAGAGCATTAAAAAAAAAGTAAAAAGAGAAGAGATTAAATATGTGTTTTAATATTTATACCCAAAGTCTTACCAAGTATCTTTCTTTTGTCACCCGGCAATAAATCCACTGACCACTATCTTTGTACAAAAACAAATCAGCAGCTGTGTTTCCCTGCCTGATGTTCTCAGAAGCAACTCATTTAGCCTGCCTTGAGCAAATGTCTTATTAATAATCTTCTTTGTTTTTGTGGGTTGGTTCATTAAGTTCATGCATGCATAAAGTTGCTGTTGCTGCAGATAATGTGCAAAACCTTTATAAATCTAGGCTTTTCAAATTGTTAAAACATTTAATAACTCAGGAAAATGCTCCATGTTTCTAAAATCTTACTTCAACCAAAGCACTTCATTAGTCTTTTGGTCTTTTCTCTTTCAGAACATGCATTTAGACTTTTCAAATTTTCTGTTTGAAATTAACTCTTTCCTGTGAAGACATATTTTCTAGCAAATGTCTCTCTCTGTTATTCCCCACTTACTTTTATTTGCACCATATGTCCTTGCAGGTGGAAGCTAGGATACCAGGGTTCTGGGCATGGCTGTGCAAGTCCCTGCTTGCTTTGCTTGAACAGCATGCAGAAAATAAAACATCTGTAATTATATAACAAAAAAAATTTTAAAATGCTTCATTATTTTCTCTATTGCAAATTTGAATCAAAATGGGGTTTTTTTTGGCTTCAGAAATGTTCCATCTGACACTTCTGAAAAGAAAACAAGGACTGTGAGAAAATGACTCACCTGAGAGAGTGCTCTAGGTGTAGGAACGTCCTAGGAAAGTGCTTTCAGTCCCTCCTACAGAGTCTGTCAGACTTCAGATAAATTGTTAGAATTTGCTAGTGCATCAGCTGGAATCCATCAACAAGGCAAATGGCCTAACTGCCAGGCAGGAATCATTTTTGCAGTCTGGCATAATGACTATTTAAGTATTTTTATACAAAGAGGAAACATGCAAGCAGAGACTGTGAAAGCTCTGCATCAGAATAGCTAAATAGTTAGCAATTAAGATATTCATGCACGAAGCTAAGTGCATACATTCAGATTCTGGTCCTGTATCAAGCAGAGGCTTCAAACTTTTTTTTTTCCCCCCCGTGAATTTCTATTCTACAAACTATCCCATTTTTGTAATGAGACTATATAGTATCCTTTCCATTTGCTCCATTCCAGTCTTTACAAAGTTGAAGTATAGGCTTGTATATGCTCACAGACGGGGTGGAATTTTGTACAAATCCAAGCAACTTAAAAAAAAACCCCTTCGTATTATAGCTATAGTTACACTATCTGGCATTTATGAATTTAACATGATTGTGTATGCATTAAAGGGAAGACAGTTATTATCAACACACACTGTTAGATAGATATGCTCTGGTAATGTTAGCTGAACAAGAGACGGTTAATTTATTTCTGCTGGAAGAGACTGTTACTTCATTGTGTTCCTGGCAGATTATATCTGAGCTCTTCCTCAGCAATGTATAAGAGGAAGACTAGCAACAATCTACCCCTCTCACTCTGCCCACAGAAAGAGCATCAACGGTATGATAGCCCATTGTATTCAATATTTAGATTATTCAATTATTAAAACATTATTTTATTAAATTCATGGTATATCATTCCATTATTCAATTTTTATCATATTCATTTTCCTGCTGTATTTGTAATGTGAGTCTGAAGAGACCAAACCACATAGAAATCCCAATATTGGACTGGAACTCACTAAATATATTATTTGAAATATATGCAAATATACATAGCAGAGATTACTTTCAAACTTCATATTACTTTTCTGTCTAGTAATTTATTCTCTTGTCTCTTCTGAATGGGAATTTTAAGTAAAAGTTTCAAAATTGTCTGAGGTATGTGAAGATTTAAGTTGCATTGCTACTGATTTTAAATGCAATTTCAGCTCCTAATTCCCTTTAATGATTTTGATAAAAAAGCTACACTTTTCCTCCATGTATTTGTGAGTTGTATTTTACTATAAAGAGAAAAATAAAATAATTAGGTTTTTAGTTTAAAATAAAAAAATAAAGTCCTTCAGCACCTGAGGATTTGTATGGCAGTGCTGGATATCATTATTTCAGCCATTCTTGCTAGTTTTGCTTTTCAGTCCTCATGTTCATTTAATGCAGTAAGAGTATGAGAAAAAAAAGTTGTGTTCTGATTTTCTAATTTACCAGTTCACCAGTGCAGACTTCATAGACTGACTGCCTTCAGAGTAATGGAGTGGAATTCAATATATATTGTATCTTCTTTTAAAAGGAATATAAATAGCATGAAAACTGTATTTTGCTGGTTTCTGGTGCTTGAATTTCAAAATCCTGCACACTGGGATAGATGGCATCAATTCACACAAGTAATGTAGCTCCTTATGTACTGTTTCAGAAGAAATATACAGCTGGCATCCGTCTCCTTCTGAATTTAAAACTAGGTAAAGTGATTTTTAAAAAGGGTATGAACAAATGTGGGATAAACAAATACAGAGAAGCACCTTGCAACAGTGCACAGAGGGGTGACCAAACTGGCTCTGCATAACTGTATGGCCAGCTCACCTGAGCTGTCTGTGCCTTCTTGTAGGTCTTTGGGTTTTGTTTTTGTTTTTTATATGGCTGGACTCAAGGATCTGAAAGGTCTTTTCTAGTCTAAATGATCTATGATAACAGATGTAAATGCCATCTCCATTCTGTCTCAGGGGAGAAAAGATTCAGGCTTGGTTGATGTCTGTCTTATAACATTTTTTTTTTTCATTTCAGTGTTTCTGGAAACTGGATGTGCTTATTTTATACAAATGTTTTTCTCTTGCCCAGATGACTTTGTTTCTTCATTACTTTCAAAGGTTCTAATACTGGGAAGTTCAATTTTTTTGTCTTCCTGCACCTTTACTTGTTAGAAAACAATGGAACTTTATAAAAGAATCTTCTGGTTTTAGAATGGAATGAAGGATGCTTACCAGATTGAAGCATCTACTTTGACCAAAAAACAGTCAAAATAAATACATTTAGTGGTAAATTTCCTCCTTATTTTCCAAAACTTTGGATGAGCATTCTTTACCTCTGATTCACAAAATGGCAATGAATGTTGTGAGTAGTGATGTTTTTCAAGTGTCTGTTGTCTTCTGGAAAAGTTTTTGTGTTTCTGAAATAGTAACGTGTAGGTACTTGTAGTAAGTTTGTGATCAGAAGGGAACACATACTGTGCTGTGAAGTTCTTCAGCAAGAAAGGTGTTAAATGTACATTTGAGGTTCTTAATTATCTGCAGTGACCTAGGCAATAATCACAATTCATTGTAAATTTTTACTTCGTTTGTATTCTGGAATAAAGCTTTAATTAAAAGATAGATGCAAGAAGAGGACTGATATAATTAGAATAAATACTTTCAGGGTGATGGCAGGGTGGGAATAAGAGTATTTCCAAAAAGAGCAATACCATATGAAAAAAAATGGAAACTCATTATTATTAATGGAGAAGAGTAAGGTCTAATACATAGTGACATGATTTATTTAATGGAATCGCCATTGCTTCAGTGATTTCAAATCAGATTTACCAGGAGAAGTAATATTATACTATAACACAGAAGTAACAAGTGAGAGATAATATTACACAGATTTTTATATGTCCATTGTCTTTCTAATGAGTAATCAAAGAAGCAATGTCATTATTTTCCAGATACCATAGAAAAGAAAATGGGTAAAGTTCATATTCTTCTTTTCTTACCCACATAAGAATCATAAGTGCGTCATCAGGAAAAAAAAAAAAAAAGGAGTTCTTAGTTTGTTTGCTTAGAAACTCGCTCTATCTCCAGGAAATTATTCCATTAATTCAAGTGCCTACTAGTTACAGTAGCGGTGGTTTGTATTAGCAGATAGATTTATTCCTGCTTATTGAAATCTTCCCTATGACCTCAGATCTCACTCTTTCAAGCTTCAAAAATGTTTATTTTAAAACTCTTCAGGTACAAGCTTTTTCTGCTCAATAGCATGGGTTTCAATGATGGTTGCAGTAGCAGAGGGTTAATAATAATCTCATGTTACTCTGCAGTTCACTGGTTTGGACTTCCTTCTCCTGGTTTATCCACCTTAAGACCAAATTATTACCCTGTAATGAAATGAAAAGCCACTATTATTGCTTAATGTAAGTACACTTAAAATTATCATTACTAGTGTGCTTGGTAAGGTTAAATCACAAGGTCTTTGATGCTAACTTCAAAAATTACATCTCTTATTTAACTAGAATAAATGAGATGGTTGCTTGTCTCTAATTAAAGGCAAAATGTATCTACAGTACTTAGCAATTATCTGTCACTTAACACTGTATTACAGCAACATTTATTGTGTTCATTATATTTTAATTACAATTACCTTACATTTACTGAGGGTCCAATCCTCAGAAACCTAAGCACTCTAATGAAATGAATCATGTTTGTTTGAAACCTAAGGGGAACCTATGTACCAAATTGCAGGTGAAGTTCCATGTGTCTGTTAGATATTTCAGTGATAGAGCCGTTTAGTCCTTTCTCTATGTGGAGAATTAGGGTGATACTGCCAGCAGCTATAAGCATCCCCTGGAGCCCTGTTTGCAGGGACGTGCTTCCCAAAAAAATAAAGTGATTCCCTTTGGTTGATCCCTGAATTTTGGGCTGCCAGCATAGCGGAAAAACTGTATTTCCGTTTCTTGTCTCTTTTTCAGGAGTGGCAAGCAGTAACTGGTGAGTGGTGAAGAGAAAGGGAACTCCAGCTGCTTTTACTCTTGCAGGGAGCGAAAGCAGCACAGCATGGATGGGGCACCAGCTGAACTGAAAGTTTAAGACAAAGGAGAAGGGTTACCTCGGAGTGAACAGTGAGTGCTATTCTGACAAAACAGAGTATTTTCTAAAATGCTCTCCCCTTTTTTTTTTTGTTGTTGTTGTTGTGCTAGACAAGTGTTATTTCTTCTTCCTTCTTTCCTGATTTATCTGTATTTGTGTTTTTTCTATTTTGGTTATAAACATTAACACAATCATGGTTTGCTCACATGAATACCCCCTGGAAAACAGATTTAAAACTTAAAAGCCTGAATAATTATTGGAAGATTTTTTTTTTATTTAATGGGGCATTTGACTGCACAATGTGGAGTTCATGCTGTGTTCGTTAGTTTTTTAACTCGGTGGAGAGAAAAAATTTAATGCAAGCTAGCTATCACTGTGCAAATTGTGAATATTCACAATCTACAGAACAAGAGCTTTAGTTTTTTTAGTTCTTCAAGAAACATGTGAAAATTTGAAAGTCCTTTTTCCCCAACACATACAGAAAAAACATAATTGCTATGAGTTATTATGTTCTTTGCACTGGGAGAAGGCAATGTTTATAAAAGGTGAAGTGACTACTTCTGTTTGTAGATTGAATACAGACAGAAACAGTGAATATAAACTATTGAACGAATGAGCAATATAATTCTATTTAGAGAAAATATTTCAGAAAAGAATTTTTCAACTGTTCAAACAAAACAATGGGTCAATTTGTCTATGTAAGATCATTATATTTTGTGAATAATATACTTTCAAAACATTCAGAGCACAGCACAGTAGATATTTGTAGTCTCACAAATGTGTCCCTACTTGTTATTGTTCTAATTTACCAGACAGATCCTGCTGTTTTGCTAAGATCTCTGCCTTTGCCATTGAAATCAAAGGAAGCTTTGATTTTAATGGGAACAGGATCAAGGTTTAGCCACTCAACATGTCCTTGAGCCAAAACAAAACTTGCAAAGAGGTTAATGTTGAGAGCATTGTTTTGATTGCATAATGATTCCAACAGACCAGATAGGAAAAATCTTTGGGCTGCGCTGAAATTGAAAGTGTGCATGTCTATTTTAAAGTGCTAATACTTCATCTAACCTACTGTGCTGAACAGTCACAAAATGAACCTATGCAGTGGCTGAATTGCTGTCCATAAAGCAACAGCAAGCAATAGAATGCTATTGCATTTCTATAATATAGTTATTTCTATGTTATTGCTGCAATAACATAGAAAACCAGTATCTCTACACTGAGATACTGCATTTTGAGAATCATTTACAGATATGTTGTTCTAAATGAGCATTTTCAGTGAAACAGTGAAATGCAATCTTTACAAAATGAAATTATTCAGCAAGGTGTTAAAAAATTTACTCCCTAAGTAGGTTTATTCACTAATACATTAGGAAATATGGATTAAAGCCATAGTCTTAAAAAAGATTAAAGTACTGGGAGTTAACCTTTAAATTAAAATCCTGTATAAGTATATTTACTGCATCCTCAATAGCTCTCTGTGACTTGAGATGTCACAGCATTTTTTAGGATCTGTTTCTAGTAAGTGAATTTGTCTGAAGGGGTACAATCCTAGTAGAAACGCTACAGGAGTGTATCTTGCCAAACTCCAGGAAAAATACTAATATTCTGTCAAAAAGTTTTAAAAATATGAGTATCTCCTAAACAATTTGAAGGTGCTGATAAAATACATTTTCTTTTTAAAATGTACTTTCTTAATTCTACTCTTGAGAAAACATGATTCTCATTTTAAAATAAGTTTGGGTTAAACATTTCCAGTAATACACACCAATTTTAGGACTGACCTTGGAATATGTTGCTTTTCTCCCGCCTTGTGCTATAACTGAGGTTGAGGAGTGACTGTCCTCACAGAACAGTGAATGTGACTGTCTGTATTGCCACATTGCACATTATAGTAGGAAAAAATTTTTTACAGGGAAAGTAATCAGACATTGGAATGGGCTGCTTAGGGAGGTGGTGGGTTCATCATCCCTGGAAGGTGAGACTGGATGTGGCACTTAGTGCTATGGTCTGATAACCACAGCGGTGTTGGATCAATGGTTGGACTTGATGATCTCAGAGGTCTTTTCCAACCTGGTTAATTCTATGATTCAATGGAATTCAAGAAAAAATCAGAATTTAATTTTTGATTCAGGACTAAATTTTTAAACTTTATTTATCAATATTGTGAACCAAACTCTCATATTCATTATGGTGAGTCAATCTATATAATTGCCGGTCAGCTGGAAATTATACTAAATGTATTTATAAGCACATTTTCACTTCACTGGTAAAATTTGTCTTAATATGCTATATGGTAGCCTCACTGGAATTATTTCCTGATATTGTGTTAACTATTATTATTTATATATTTTAATTTTATTCTACAGTTTCAAAGTTTCTTCCACAATCTTGTTGAAATACTTCATCCGTCAACAGTAAATTTTTCTTACTGAGAAAGATAATAAGGATAGATAGGAAGATATAAAAATTTAATAGTCTTTTCAAGACTTAATGATGCAAATCAGCCCATGCATCTGTGCATATTAATTCCAAGCAATCCTACAGTTATGAACACAAAACCCTGTTTTCTAAAACAATGGTAAATGCAATTAACTGAATGTTTTAAGGGAAATTGCACTCTTACTTATTTTATTAAACAATTCACAAAACAATGCTAAGGTTTTCAATGGGTATAAACATCTGGTGTTTATACTTCTTCTGCACTACCATAGGTGACTAATTATTTTCCAGGTGTCATGGAGAAAAAAATTGGTTAATCACTCAGTCAATTTAGCCTAATGTTCTACAACTGAGAGCTGCTGCTGTATCTGTTTGTGTACGCATATACACACGAGCCTGCACCTGTGCGTGTTATCATGTTCTGGACCTTATTTCACTTCTTTTTGCAAGGTGGAGAGGTCCAGGTTTTGGCAATGAAGTTACACTGACGCAGATCCAGATTAAAGACTGCGTGGCACAGAGATGAACTTAGAACCACAGAATCGTCTAGGTTTCAAAAGACCTATAAGAGTCCAATCATTAACCTGGCACTGGCAAGTTCACCACTAAAACATTTCCCTAAGCATCACATCTTCATGTCTCATAAACTCCTCCAGGGCTGGTGACTCAACCACTTCCCTGTTCTAATGCTTGATAACCCCTTTGGTGAACAATTTTTTCCTACCACCTAAGCTAAACCTCCCCTCATCCAACTTGTGGCCATTTCCTCTTGTCCTAACTTGAGGATATCGGAGATGAAGGAGCAAATATAAGTTCTTTACTGACACTGATCAGAGAAACAGAAAAAGATTGAACCATGTTGAATCTCCTCTGTAATTCATAATAGCCAAAATATGCTGAAATGAAGATCTAGGACGAGAATGAGGTTTTGGAGAAATGGATGATCTTGTCTAATACTGTTTATTACAAGCAAGATCATTGCTGCAACTTAAACTTATAATTAATGTGTCCTCATTGCTGTATGTGGGGAGGGAAGTCACAATCAAAAGCCATGACTGACACTTCTCAGTGCCTTTTTCTCAGTACTTGATTTTTTGCACAGTTCAGTTACTCAGTGTTCCATGGACACCTGCCGTTCTGTTTAACAGAGCAGGCAGATTCATGGAGATACCTTATGGAGGGCTTAGAAGCTGGATTTTCTCAGGCTGATCTCCAAAGCAGATTTATTCTTCTAAAGTGAAGCCTTCTTTTCATCCCATGTGGCTGTGACCCAGAATTCATGACCCCGCATATCATTTACACAGATATATGTTACACATGCGTATTTTGAGAAGAATCTTTGGAACTTTTTCTGAGGCAATCCCAGCCCCACAAAAAACCCTCCAACTACAGAGTAGTTTAATGTTTAAACAACTGTAGTAGTTTAATATTTAAAAAACTGTATAGAAAAAAATAAGTTCCCTAGAGTTCCAGGTTAATAAAGGATATGGAAAAAAAAAAGAAATGGAAAAGTGGTCATAAACTAGAGAGCAGAAGCAGGTGGAGTAGAGTGATATGGAGTAGAAAGACAGCTGAAGTGTGTGAGTTGTCTCAACACTGAGCTTCATCCCCAAGAAATGAAAATTCCTCAGCTTCTTCCTCAGCTGCTCCCTATTGCTTCTGTTTCTCTTGCCGCCCCATTTCTGCAACCCCACATCTGAGCCCTTTTACTCAGATGTTGTGCATCCATGCTGTGTTTGTTTAACGGCTCTTCTCTGACTTCAGAGCATGTCTGCAATGTAATCATATGTGTGAACACAGAAACTTCAGACAGACAAACTGGGTGAAACTTTTCAATGTAGGATGGCAACTGGGATGACACTGCAGAATTTCTCCCATTCCATCACTTTATTTTAATGTCTGGAATCTGCGGCTTCCTTTTTTTCACACTGAAGTTGTGTTCACTCAGACCAGTTTAGTTCAATGTGACAAGTATTACAGCGATTCAGCTACCCACCAATATTTATTATATTTTTTTTATTTTATGTAATCTCCATGTGTTATTACAGTGTAATTTTTGTTGTTGTTGTAAAACACCTTACCCAAATTGCTTTATTTTCACAGTATATGTGTTTGCTTCTTTTTTTTTTTATTATTGCTTACTTTTATCTTTTCTTTTTTTTTTTTTTCCCTGTCTTCTAAATAATTCTGTGAAAAATATCTCTTGGCACGTAGTTTGCTTGCACAGGAAATACAGAGTCACCTGGATTCCTTACAGATAATCATGGTCTGGATTCTTTAGAGATAATTAATGGATCAAATTATAGTGACAGGTAAGTGTGTGGGGGGAGGTAGGTAACCGTAGCAGAAGGAGGAGAAGTAACACACCATTTGGGGACAACTTGTCTCAGCCTGGGTGACATTTCTGATGGCCCTCAAGCAGGTCGTCTATGTAAGTGTTTCTTGACACTATGTTAACTGCTACGTTCCAAAGGCAGGTTTTTAGGCTCAGTTGGTATGCTGATTATTAAAAATACTCATTCAGGGGATCTGAATTGGATAAGGGGATAAAGTGCCCCCTCAACAAGTTTGATGACGATATAAAACTGGGAGGAGTGGCGATATCCTAGAGGGCTGTGAGGCCCTTCAGGTAGGAGAGATGGACAGAGAAGAACTGTCTGAAATTGACTAAGGGCAAATTCAGGGTCCTGCACCTGGGACAGAATAACTCTGAGCATGGGCAGAAAGTGAACAGGAAGTTCCACCTGAACATGAGAAAGAAGCTTTACTGTGTGAGTGATTTCTGACTGAACAAGTTGCTCAGAGAGGTTGTGGAATCTCCCTCAGCGGAGATATTCAAGAACTACCTGGATGCAAACCTGTGCCATGTGCTCTAGGCTGACTCTGTCTGAGCAGGTTGGTTGGATTAGATGACCTACTGAGGTTCCTTCCAACTTTACCATTCTGTGATTATATGATCTTCAAGTCCAACTAAACTATTGGGATCATAGTGGCCAAATCATGGTCCAGTTGTACGAATATAGCAAAGCTACTATACTTATTCATCATGAAATATAGACAGAAGTCAGCAGAAAACTTTTTAATAGAGTGTATTTCCACACAGCCCCTGGGAGAAGCAGAAGAACCATGTTAATCCTGGGTCTGAACCTGTGGTCATTGCCAGGCTCTTCCCACAGCCTTTATTAATCCTCTGAAGAGCAGACAGAGGGATGAAACAGATGCAAAGTAGCTGTGCTGATTAAACAAGGTGCCCATGGCAGGCAGTCTCAGCAGAACCCTTAGCAGATGGGTTTTAGTGCGATCTTGCCCTCGCCACCACACTAAATGGACAACATCTGTCCGGTACTCTGTGAGGTCAAGCCAGAGGGAAAAGTCGGCTTGGTCCTGAGTCATCTTCCTTCAGTTGCGTTGCCCCAATGTAGAGAGCAGTCACTGGCTGCTTCCCAAACTGATGCAGCATGTGAAGATTGGACCATTCTGGAAAGCATCCCACAGATGGCCTATACACCTTATTTAGGTCTTGGGACAGCACTACAAGAGAGTATAGGACATGCAGGCCATCCAGCTATTCCTTATCAGCAGCCTACGATGGAATGCAGGCAGATCTTGGTGCCCTGGACAGTGAGAGACAAGAAATCACAGCCTTAAACTCCTGAGTCCTCTAGAGGTAAGTATCTAGACATCATTTAGACATCGCTTCAGCAATAAAATGAACATGTGACATCTGTCAGTATAGTAGAAATTCTGAATACAGAACCCTGTTTAAACAGGACAAGGCAGAAACCAAATTTGCAATGCCTTTAAAAGAAAATACTATTAACAAACCTGGATCTAATGATTCTTTTTCATAGTCTGACATTAATGGTCTTAGCATGTTGAAATTCAAGACATATTATGATATTATACTTTTCTTTTTGCTCCCTCAAAAACGCTTTAATGGCTTTTAAAATGAACACAATCTAGACATGATTTTATTGTCAACAGTCTAGCAAAAAACTTGCTCTTTGGCATTTAGTTATTAGGTAGCACAGTCACGTTTCAGCTGCACTGTGAACGCAGAATAAATGGCTTGTGATGTTTAGCACTCTTGGTTAAAATCCCATTTTTACAGTTCAAGAAAAGTGCTATGACCCATGCACTGCAACTACTGATTTATCTGCACGGCAGCTTGGGTACCAAACCAGTTTTAAAATACTTCTGAAAATATCAAATGTGTTATGACTTAAAACCAAACAACAGTAAAATAACATTGTTGAGTTTCTGGCAAGTGTAAAAATTCAGAGAAATTTTTTAGTAAAAACTGAATGAAAAAAAACCCCAGTGTATGTCATCTTAAAGGCACCTTGCTTGAGAGAGAATTTCTAAGCAGTACGAAAGAACTATCATACAGTCAGGTCAGAGAGCAATTTAGATGCTCAGAGATGAAAATGTCAAAGATAATTACATATATAAATTATTTTGTGCCCTAAAACATTCTGAAAAGCTTCCTTAGTGAGTTCACACCATGGAAAGGGCTAGGAACATATTGATGCTGTTGGCTATATCACTACAACCAGTTCAACCAACATCAGGCTGACTGCAAATGCTGGCACGTGGTCCTCAGTGTGGACTGGTTCCCAGTTCCAGACTGGTTTTGGATGCCCATGCAACTGTTGTTTTTATTTATTTATTTATTTATTTTTACAGATTACAGAGCATATGAAGGTAAGCTGTTGCACCTGGAGAGCTGCTACTCTGAAAATTTTTTATGTGTGTCTCAAAAGGACTGTTACTCTTCATCCTGGACTCCTAAACTTTTCCACTGTATCAAGTTTACCTAGGTAGGTTTGAATATTTTTCAGGAATATCTATTACATTAAAGCAGCTATGAGCCCTCCATCACCAGTCTCAGCACAGGACTATACCCTTCAGTGGTACAACCAAATTCATAGACTTTCCTTTGCTCCACCACATTCTAATGTATTTCTTTATGCAGTGGGGAATACATTGCTAAAGCAATATATTTCATTAGAGAAAGCTAGTTTGCAAAGTGAAAACTACTGCTGTTAGCTATGTGGAAAAGCTAATTTAGAACTTGGATACCTTTAGCAGGACAGAATTTTACCGAACCTGCAGCAAATTTTACCTAGATCATTTAAGCAAGGTTTCTAGAGTCCAAATGTATGTGAGTTAGAAGAACTTTTCTCTAGTGCTATGCTTTCCAGCAAAGTCCAAACAACAACTTTATGTTGCAAGGGTAGTCATTACTTTCTCTTTTCCATACATCCCCTGATGAGCTAGAGGGTTCACCTTCCTCAACAGTGATTCACTCTTCAAACAGGATGGTGTGGTCTGCTGTGCTTAAACCTGTGGCTAGTCCCTGACTGCACTGTGAGAATACAGAGAAGCTGCTCTGTCTCTGATCCTGTACCCAAGAGGCTTCAAAGGAGATAAGGCTTTGACCTTGCCCATATGCTGGCCAGCAGACCTGGCTGGCTGAGCTGGCATTCTTCCAGAAACAGAGGGATTCTGCACTGCCCGGATTCAAGGTCATGTCCAGTAAGTTAAAACTAACCTTCAGTGTTTATAGACACACAACAAAAGCTCACTCACAATGAATATTGCAAAACTTTCCTTAAAAATATTATGGAGTTACTAAATCAAAAGCATTTAATTCTACTGTGTTGTTTTGAGGAGAAATTTTGATAGCCAAAATACTGCTGAAATAAGGTGAGAAACCTAAGCAATTATATTTCAAGGCCTTATTTACATGTAGAAATTTCCTGTTTAACCTTTTTTTCCACCGGTTTTGTTAAAGTATTATCAGTAATTGATTACAAGAATATATACAATGTATTCTATGTCATTCTAGGACCACTGAATCAAGTAGTTTGGAAGGGACTTCTAGAAGTCGTCTAGTTCAACCTGCTGCTCACAGAAATTCTAGTTATGGCAAACTGCACAGGGTCCTGTCCACTGAAATATTTCATGTCTCCAAGAATGGACATTTCACAGCTTTCCAAACAACTAGTCCAGTGTTTTACTATGCTCATTGTGAATGCTTTGTTTCCTTATCAAGGCAGAGTGTCTCATGTTCCAAACTGTGGCCATTGTCTCACATACTTCTAAAGTACACTTCTGACCTCTTTCTTCTCCATACCTTCCCTTGCGAAACTGTTAATAATGTTTTATAAATATTTTTATATATATATATATTCCATGACTCTCCTCTTTTTAAGACTGGACTGAACAGACTCTGTTCTCTCAGCTTGTGGTTTGTATGCCACAAGCTCCAGCCCTCTAACCATCTTAATACCCTTCTGCTGGACTTTCTCCCATCTATCCGTGCCCCTCTTGCACCCTGGAGCCCAAAAAATGGACACAGTATTTGATGAGGTCTCAGGAGAGCTAAACAGAGGGGAATAAACAGTTTCCTTGACCTGGTAGCTACACTCTTGCTAATACACAAGATAGGCTTTGCTGCTGGAACACATGGCTGTTGAAAATATGCATTGAATCTACACTTCAAAACTGACCTATCTCGATAATTCCAGAGAGACATTTAAAACATTTCTATTGAATTTTCAGATTATTTTTTTTCTTTAGAAAGCAAGAATAACAAACGGTTTTTGAAATTCCTTGGGTATGAAAATGAGATTTCCCACAACTCCTATTAAGTAGACTTTTCAAAGATTACAGTCTATGATAATTAAAGTGCTGTAAACAGGAAAATAGGCCAAATAGATACAACTGCAGAGACCTGTTTAAATTTTTATGTACCAGTATATATGTCTCTTCTTAACCTGAATACTTGAGGAGATATCATTTCTTCTAAACAAACTGATGTCTTTCCAGAGCTTCTACTTGAAGCATGTCCACTTTTAGATTAATATTTGTAGGTCAAAAGAATTTTTATACAACAAAAATATGTACATTCTGCTGTGACATTTTAATGGAAATATTTCCTTGATACTATACTTTTACAGTTTTGATAACTCAATCAAGCCTTCTAATTACCCAGAATTATGTGCAGCATATTTTATTAAATCAGCTACCAGGACTGCTCTATAGAGGACAGGAGTGTATAAACACAACATGCAGTAGACAAATAGTTTTAATAAGTTTATAACTATACATACAAGCCACACCACATATATAAAGGGCCAAAAAGTCATATAGGAACAGGTCACAGATATTCCCTTCTCTTTCTTGAGTATCTATACAAGTGGGAAGTATAATGCTAAAACGAGTGCTTTGGTGCTGCAAGAGTACTGTCAAAGCGCTGTTTGTCTCCCATGACTCTAAATAAGCAGTTCTGGGATTACACAAGATTGTCTAATTCTTCTAATTCTTCGTGTGATGCTACTTGAACTATGGAGCTGAAGAAAAACTTTGTCCATCACATACAATGACTGATGTTTATTTGTTTGCTTTACGTCACTACTGACACCATAATTTGAAAATAGAGGAATATATTTCTGAGTCTCAGTTTCTTAGGTATATAAAACAACTATTCAAATAATAGATGCAAGTCTTTTTAGACTATGCAATTGTGTTGATACTGGAGCTCTGAATGAAAGTGACATTTGTTAGAGTAGATAATTCTATAGTGTTTACTGTCCTCATTCTCTTTTTTCATGGCAGTGTCTGTCCATAAGAGTGAATATTACTGGTGCTGGACTGTTTGTAAATCTTAAGAAAGTATTTCTCTGTGTATGCCATTTTGAGAATTGTGTCCAAGGAGGAAAAACTGGTAGGAGAAGAAAACAAAGCAAGCCTCTGGTGAAAACAAAAATTTATTTTTCTACACAACAGTAATATTAAAGTTATTTTTGCTAACCAGTTATGGCTTTCTTTCTGGTCAGCAACCCTGGTGAGACAGTTGGTTTATAGAATCTTTGATCTGAAGTGAATCGGATTGAAAGGGACAAAGACATATATACCCAATCCTGTTCTGCATCTTCCTTACTCTTCAAGGAACCACTCCCTAGTTCTTTACCATAGAAGAGTTTCACAGATCCATCACCAGGTGGTCTTTGGGTCCCTTAATGTGACTTCCGAGCAGTCTCTTCTCAGACAGAAAGATTGATTTGAACTTATGGGATGGTGAACTTGTGACTGAGATTTTCAGCCTGCTGAGAAATTTTGATGAACCTTCCCTCCCTTTCAGAAGCACAGTAGTTCTCAAAGTACTGCAAGCCATTTCTCCTAAGCATAGCAGTCTTACCTTGGGTCAGCACCAGCCTTAGTCAGCTCATTTTTCTTCTGTTCCTTTCTTAATTACTTCATCTACACTTGGCGTATTTGGCAGGTATCTCAGGAAGAAGTCTACATGGGTCAGACCATCAGGTTCTTTTAAACTGTGTCCTGAGGTAGGGTTGAGACACGTCCTTACATCATTCATGGTTGTTTTCTTTCAGATTTTAGAAAGGACCCCTGAACATTAAGTTCTCGATGAACTAAAAATAAGGACGAAAAATCCCCACAGCAGAATATTTGTTTCTTTCTCAGTGTTCCTGAGAAAAAAGAAATCCTATATTTTCACTAGATTTGTTTAGCTCATGGGAATAAAACTGATTTTCTGAAAAGCGCTGGTGGAATAATTGCAAATAAGTCTATAAAAGTGGACTCTTCTCCACTGAGATTCTAAATAATATTTTGGTAATCACATATTTTCCTTTGTTATCACAACTCCTTGAGAAGAAGATAATTTTATAAGAAGAAAATTTCAGAGACTCAGTTCATCTCAGATATCATGAGATTCTCTCTTTTATTCATCTGAATTTGTCAGATCAACACAGTTATCTTATTAACTGCATGTGCTGCCTGTACAACACTCACACTGTGACTTGACAAAAGGATGCTACTGAGGGCCCACAAAAACACTCAAATTATTTTTGGATATCTACTTCCTTCCAGACCTTTAAAAATCTTGCCAGCTGGTCTCTTCCTGCCCGCCCCCCCCCGTTTTGTCTTGATTTTGTGGGTTTTTGTTTGTTTGTTTGTTTGTTTTGCCTTAACTTCACAAAAATCAAAGAACAAACCCGGGAAAAAGTGCTATTGCAACCTTTAATTGTCTATGTGCCTCTTTAGTCAGGTAATTAATACTTTGGATATTGAGTATATAATCCTGTATATAATCCTTTGTGAATCTTGTCAGATTGTCTTCTTGTCACAGATCTTGTCTTCTGGTGAAGATTTTCAAACTATCAAAGCAGTATTCCTCTGGTTTTAACAGGAATCCAGCTCCTTTCATCTCCAGGGATTTGAATCTCAGTCCTCCATCTCTTAAGTGTGGTGAAGGCATTGCTTTCTCATACAGAAAAGTTTCTGAAGACAGTGACACTAATTTTTAAGGTGTTTTCAGAGTCTTGTAGCAATGGGAGCTACATATACAAATACAATAAATAATTGTTTATACTATAAAATGCTTGTTCTGGAGCTTATGTACATTATAGCATACACTTCAAATAGACTTAGTGCTCTCTTACGCTAGGGCAAAAGTAGATGTGTCATGTTAAACAAAATCAAGTGTACACTGACAATGCCAAGTGGATCATACATATGAGATTGTGCCTTTAGGGCACCAGAGTAGTAAAACTCTTCTTTAGTTTTCAAGAATACGTGTATCTGTTGCATCTTCAACAAAAACAGGTAGTTACATTATATCACAGCCAAATTTAAAGACATATGACCCAGTCTAATTAATTACATGAAAAAAAGAAAAAGAAATATAATAGAGAGATTAGTAAAGGGAATTTGGGTTATACCACCTTTGCCTTTGCTTTTTTTTCACTCACAAGGTGTCATGTATGTTTTAGCTTTTCTTGTTTCATCCTAACACAAAAAATAGTGTCTTCTTCTTTCCACCTTGAAACAATTTTTGTTATGGTTTAGTCTTTTTTCCTACTTAAGGTCTCTTGGTTGTCACCAAAGTGTGATATAAAGGCCAGTAGGCCAGTAAGGTACACTTGGGATGAGTTTCTTAATTAGCTGTTAAGTGCTGCTTGTAAGTTGCTTTAAGGATATTGCTTCCAGACTCTGATGGAGTGTGTTGGCACATATCTCTCTTAGTTTCACTTGAGAATGAAATCAAGACAAGAAACAAATTTGTCCTGGTCCCATCAGTAGCAAAGGGGTCTGGCATAGCATACGTTTGGATTTGCGTCCAGTTTCGGAAGTAAATTTCTTTAAAGCACCTTTTCTCAAAGATCAGATGACTTTCTGTAGTGGGTTGACCCTGGCCAGATGCCAAGTACCCAATAAAGCCACTCTCTCACTCCTCTCTGCAATTGGACAGAAGAGAAAAAAACCCAAAAAACAGCTAAGGATTCATGAGTTGGGATACCATCTGAGAGAGGTCAGTCATTGATTACCTTCATGGGCAAAACAGACTCAAAGAGGGGATAGTACTTAAATTTATTACTAATAGGATAAGAGCCAAAGACTGAGAAGCAAAACAATCTTAAAAACACCTTCCCCTCACCCCTCCTTCCATATTATCTCTCCTCCCCCCAGCGGTGCAGGGGAATGGGGAATGGGAGTTACAGTCAGTTTTTGTTTCTGCTGCTGCTCAGGGAGAGGAGTCCTTCCCCTGCTCCCATGGGGTCCCTCCAGAGGAAACAATCCTTAATGGACATCTCCAGCATGAGTCCATCCCTCAAGCAGTAGTTCTTCCCAAACTGCCGTCCTGTGGGTCACTTCTCCATGGGGTGCAGTCCTTCATGGATGAGCTGTACCGACGTGGGTCCCACACAAGACCTCGAGTCCTACCCGGGGAAAACCTGCTCCATCACGGGCTCCTCTTTCCACGAACTGCAGGTCCCTGGCAAGACCCTGCTCCATTTTGGGCCTCCCACAGGGTCACAGCCCCTTTCATGCATCCACCTGCTCCAGCACGGGCTCCTCCATGGGCTGCAGGGTGGTCTCTGCACCCCGATGGTCCCCCATGGGCTGCAGGGGCAGAGTTGCCCCACCATGGGCTGCACCACGGGCTGCAGGGACTCAGCTCCAGTGCCTGGAGCACCTCCTGCCTCTCCTTCTGCACTGACCTTGGTGTCTACCTTGTTGTTCCCATGTTCTCACTCTGCTCTTCCCTGGCTGGAATTCTTTCAATGCCACAACCAATTCTGTTCTTAAATATGTTATCACAGAGGCATTACTATCACTCCTGATTGGCTTGGCCTTGGCCAGCAGCAGGAAGTCCATCCTGGAGCTGGCTGGCATTGGCTCTATGGGACAGGGGAAGCTTCTAGCAGCTTCTAACAGAAGCCACCCCTGTAGCACCCCCACTACCAAAACCCAGCCACAGAAACCCACTACACTTTCATATAAATGGTTTACATGTTCTTCTCCAGATGGGGACCTGAAATGCAAGCTGTACTCTCAGCACACTGACCTTGCTACTACAATACCTTGTCTAAAATGGATTCCATACCAAAATATTTTGGAATTATGTACCTCAGAAGAATTTTTTTCTCACTATTCTTGTAGAAGTTGCCAGACAGAGTCCAATATGTCTTTGAGTCTATCAGCACCCACAGGGAATCTATTAGTTTTTGATAACCAAGCAGCTGCCAGGTGTTGGTTATTTTGCAGTCTGTTCTGCAGGGGTACTTACCATGAGGTGAAACAGGCATTTATCTTCAAGGCGTGTAACATTTTGTCACTTATGTTTTCCTGCAGCCTAACAACAAAACAGCTCTCACAGCCTTTGTGTACTAAACCAGTGCTATAGGATACTGTATGCATTTGTTTTACAGGTGATCGTTTTATGACAGAAATGAAGCAGATATTAGAACTCCAAATATTGAATCTGTGGCAATTGGTTTCAAAAATACACAGGGCAGAAAGGTTATAAGCCAAAGCAGGCATTACTCAAGGGCAGGGAAATTTACACTATGGCACAATTTATAATTAAAACAATCAGAAAACAAAATGTATCTTGCTTATATTATAAACTGGGTATGGGAGAAAAACACCTTAGAGCAATGTGGTGTTTGTTGTCTTCTTATATTTTATACTGGTCATTTGCATTCTCTTTTTCTTTGCTTTTAAACTTTTAGATCAGCTTTGATTTTTTTGGAAGAGTCATTAAACCCTTTGTTGGAGGTTCAGACTTTCATTTCTGAGGAGACCAGATCTTCTCATCTCACCAAGAAACAACCAAGGTTTGTGCATAAGGCTTAGTTCACTGGATATAGGCGTATTTCATTCTGATCTCTGATTTAGACTTCTTTGTACTAATCATCATGTGAACTTCTGTTTCATGTGGATAATGATAGCAACATCTTTATTCCCTTTCATTCAGACAGGTTTTTAATAAAAACTCGCATTTCTTAACAGAAAGGTAGCAAAAAAAAAAAATCCCTGGTTTTTTTTTTTTTCCCCCAATTTGTATTAATTTCCTTTCTCTTTCCAAAGCAAGAATGAAATTAACATTGGTTCTTGACTTGTATTGCAGTTTTTGGTCCTGTTGCTTAGCAGCACTAATGCAGGCACATGGGTGGGTCTGCTTCCAGGACATTTCTACTGGGATTTGAGCTCTTCGGGGCATTTTTCACATTAACAAGATAATGTTGAATCTGATGTTCTTTTAAAAAAACCACAGCACACCAAGACCCTGAAGCTCAGTCTCTGTTACTTATTTTAACTGTAATGCGGTTAAAGGGAAGGACAGAAAATACCTGTAAGGTGATGCCTGTCTTGCAAGACAAATGCATATCCTTTAGTGGCAGTGCATTTTTTGTTTCATTATTTGCATATAATTTCTTCTGTGCCTTGTTTTATACAAACAAGACAAATTCTATAAACTGAAATTATTTGAGTATCTTAGAGGATTAGGAATTAAATGAGTAAATTTGTTTTTTTTTTTGTTCTGAATATCTACCATTAAGTGGTTGAAGTTGTAAGTGATTAACAGTTCTATTTTCTATTAAAGTCTAAACCCCTGGAAAAGTGGAGAATTCAGACCTGCTACCTGGTCTTTTCATGTCTGCTATAAAGGTATGCCTACAAAAATGACATGAAATCAATATCCTTTCTCTGTGATTTCTGGACTTTGAGCCATATTGATATGCAGCATCTGGCTATTGCAGATCACAGAAGATTTGCTTACACACCTTTTGCTACAGATCAATTGATTCAGTGGTTTTACTAGAGGAAGAAACTTCATATTTGCTGAATGTGTGTATTGCATATACAACTGTGTGTCCTTTGGAAAAGAGGAGTGAGTTTGCTGAAGTAGAAATGGTTGTATGCAGGCTTGTGAAGAGTAGTATATTAATGTTGGATATAATGTAAAACTATTTTGGTCCCTGTAGGGACATAAATATTTAAACTATTTTAATGGACCATTAAGTTAATTAAAGCATTTCTGACCATTTAAAATTAATTTAAATTATTATAAAATCTTTACGTTCTTCTAAACTTTTTTAAAACCCACTTATTTTAAAGATTAAAAAAAAAAAAGTGCTTGTCATAGAGAAACTTTTCCAGTAATATCAATTGTGATCCTTCAGGAGGCCAAGTTTGGCTACTTTTAAAGGATAGCTAGTATAGCAAGTAGCTAGAGAAATGGTCTACTCTGTTCTGCAATTTTTAAAATGCATATCTTTCTCAAGACCTTCTAAACCACTCCTGTTTTTCCCAAGATTTAAGCATGAATTTGAATTTGAATTCCACTGACTGAGCTAGTTTTCAGATTTTTTATGGACAACAGACCTCTTATTTCCAGTCCTATGTATACAAAATTCTGCATTACTAACCATCAGTCAAAATGGACTCACTCTGTTAGTGTAAATATGTGTCTCTAGGAAAAAATATTCCAGACTCTTGTAAATGAAAAAAGGTAGTATATTGGAGAGTGATATTATGCAGTGGTTATTACTTTGTCTGGAAAAGAAATCAATACAAATGGCATGAACCTGTAGGGAGTAGAATAAGAAATACATTTAAGGCCAAATGATGTTTATTTACCTGTCAGTCCTGTATATTCATATGGATTCTCTGGTATGCTAAGGATTTTATGGAGTAGCTCAGGTCCACACTAATGGATGATCTGCGGCAGGGGTAGCAAACAAATGTGCTTTATTTACCATTAGTGCCACTATAAATATTTAAGAAGGTTGAATACTTTTTACTTCTCTGGTAATTTTCCTAACCTTATTTCAGCCTTATTTTAATCCCTGAAAAACTACTTCTTTACCTAGCTCTGGTAAATGAATGTTTTTGTGAGCAAAACATTTGTTATCTGTAACTTTTCTACATAAAAGTCAAATCTGTTACCCAGACCTGACTTTTGCAAAGATCTTCTGTAAGTGAAAGTCAATTACATTGCTAAGACAAAAACAATAGACCTATGCCAAATTTTTCTGCCCCCATTAATGAATTTTTTTCTTGATTGCTAGACCAATATATTATATATATTTTCTACATTTCTATTTCTAATACGAATTAGAACCAGAGTTGCTATGAGCTGTTTTTAAAAGTTATGAACTTTCCCAACTGGTAACTTTCTTAGCTGAGCTTGCTTGGAATAATGTGTAAGTATTCAATTCTAATTGACCTTCTGCACAAAGTTACCTTCCTTTCCATATCAAAAGATGACATGCTGATCACTGCAGTATTTGGTTAGATCAAGGAAAAGACCTTTCATAGTCACTTTTAATCAGAATGTATAATGAAGGCTTCCTTCTCTACAAGACAAACTGAATGCTTCCCGGTGTCAAGGTTCCTACATTGTCCTGGATGTGAGCTGAGGACTCAGAGGAATTCACAGATCTGGCCAATTAGTCTGGCAACAGTAATCACTGACATCAGTCATATGAAATCTCTGCTTTCATGACTCATTCTTTTAACCTTCAATCTACCAGGTGCCATGCTGAGTCCTGCTATCACATCATTATTTTTCTGAAAAGAGGAAATCAGGAAAAAAAGGTAAGTGAGGTAAGGAGATTGGGTCAGAAAAAGCAATTGTTTTGTCTTAAAATGAAATGTCCTGCTCTGAGTTAGTTGACTTTCTTATTAAACATTAATTGCCCAAAAACTACTTGTCATTGCTCTGGTTAGTCAAAAAAGTATTTTATATAGTCAATCCCTCTGTTAGATGGCCATATAAAGACTGCAGACTGAATAATTTCTTACAGCAATATATTATTGAATTTCAGTCTGTTCCATAAACATTTTGTTTCTCACCAGTCTTTAGGGGAATTCCACCTTGAGAGAGAGAAATTTACTCTCTACACATGCCCACCAAAATAAAGTCTATACCCAGAATTTATGTATAATTTTTACACTTTCCCACAAATGTGACTATTTCTTAAAAGTTTGGCTTTATCTTTTTATTCTTCTCTAATTCATGGCACAGGAGATTGTCAAGAGTCATGTTCAAAATATATTCTGTTCAATGGGATGTTGTAAAAGATGCAGGAGAATTCTTATTCCATTTTAATCAAAATGTAGCTGTGTCAAAAATAATTTCCAAATGCAAAATTAATTGAAAAGCAAAGATAAACAATATCACTTTAATTCAGAAAAACTAAGTAAGAATAACTCATTTTTATTCAGTGGCAACACAAGAAATTTCTTTTGGTTCAACAGTGGCAGTTACCAGTCTCGTAAATTGCTGTTTTACAGACAGATCCAAGAGTATTTTATTTTTAACAGAATACTTAGTACTGTCCTAGTGTATATAATTGGGAAATTACAGCAATGATTTCATTTTCAAGCCCTATGTCTGCTTCATTTTCTAAAAGAGAATACTTTGTCTCTATAGGTTTCCTGAAATGTGTTATAGCCTGTAATAAGCTTTTATGGGCAACAGTTGCTGAATCATTCCATATCTTCAGTTACACAGTGTTTACTAATCTCCTTTGACAACTCTTCATTGTGATAAAATGTATAAGAATAAACATATACAGTGAATGCCTATCCTAATTTGTCAGCCTTAAATGAATCTTATTAGCTATCAGTTTTTTTGTAATTAAAGTGGGCACACTGTTATTGGAAATAATGGCTTAGTTGGTAATTTTTATTGATTACCAACATACATTAGAAAGAGATAAATGACCAGTCTAATTGTTTGTGGATTATTGTTTCCTGTGCACTCGTTACACTGGGTCACACTGAAAAAAGGGATACATTTCCCAAAGAGAAAAAATATTGCTTTTTATTAGCTGAGCCAAGTGTTTCGGAATGCCAACAGAAAAACATATGGATGCAGGTCTTCATGTATACACAGAGAAAGACTCAAGGGCAGGAGTGGAGTTGGAGTCCCAAGAATACTGAGATAAATCCGGAAGACACATTCCTCTGTAATAGATGCGTAACAGAACATTTGGTTAGAAGGGACTCCTGATATCACCTGGTCCAACCTGTGACTCAAAGCAGGGGACCTCCAGTATTTGGTCAGGCTGATTGGGTGGCTGCCTTTTCTACATCTCCAAGAACGCAGGTTCTGCCATCTCTCTAGGCAATCTGCTATAGTGTTTGACTGCCCTCATGGTGACCTTAATTTCTTAATATCTAGTGGGAATTTATTTTATGATTGTTGTCTCTCCAAATGGAGTTTGACTTTACTTCCTCTGTAACTATCCAATGTATAGTGGAAGACAGCAGTAAGATTATTGACTTTCTTTTTTTGCCACTAACAACTACCTCCACAGGGTAATCTCCTGTTTGTCTGCTTTGTGTTGGAATTGCTCCAAACTGGACAGGGTGTTCCAGATGCAGAGTGATAAATTCAGACAGAAGGAAATAACTATTTTACTGTATCTACAGTCCGTACTGTTACTAATGCTTGTTCTTTTCTTCACTTTATGTGTACTTATTTTTGCAAATAATAAGCTTATTATGCCTCTTTTTGACATGATAATGGTGAACACAGGCTGTCTGTCTCTGCTGGTTTTGGCTGGGATAGAATTAGTTTTCTTAACATTAGCTTTTATGGGGCTATGTTTTGCATTTTTGCTGGAAATTGTTGATAAACAGAGATGTTTTAGTTATTATTGAGCAGTGCTTACACAGAGTCAAGGCCTTTTTTATTTCTCATCCCATCCCACTGGTGAGTGGGCTGGGGTGCACAAGAAGTTCCCATATTTCATTTTATATGTGAGTGTATATAGTATTTTCTCTGGGTTAAATGTCATAAAATTAAGGCCTATTTTAAGTTTTGATAGTTGTGTTAAATAGAAGTAATTTAAAATATTGAAATATAGCCGCATCAACTGCAAATTTACCTGCAAATTCTCTTCATTTTTTGTCTTCAATGACATGAAAATTAACTTTTTTAAAGGCTTTTTTTTAAGTCTAGGAAGTATTAATCTATTAAATCCCTTATCCTTTAGGTTTCTTTGAAATAAATTTTCAAATATTTTTTTGATTGAAACTAATATAGAAGAATTTAGTTTATGTTACTTATATGATAATGATTTTTTACTGATAATGGTAAATATTGGTTTATTCCGTCCACTTTTTTCCAAAAAAAGTTATAAACATCTTGCAGTATATCTGGTCATTCTCTGCCTTTCTTTTGTGAGTTTCATTATGCTTTCTAATTTTTCTCTTTTATACTGGAAAATTAAAGTGAAAGAAAAGGTAAATCTAAATTCAGACATTCTGAATATGCAGCCACTACCTTTTTCACCTAGTATACTACGTCAGGAATGTGCTATATATTACATGTATGACCTTACTCTTCTCTGCTATTCTGTTGTTCAGCCAAGCAAAACCAAGTAGAACAAAATAGTATGTTCTGAATCATTATTTTACAGTCATCAAAATATGAGTTGGAAGGGACTTATGTAGGTCACATATCCCTGCCTCCTATTTTAAGTGGGACTGTTGCTCACTCCAGATCAGTTTAGTGGTGGTTTTGCCAAACCAAATCTCAAACTCCAAACAATTTTCTTGATATCCATATAGAAGCTCCCAAACTGGAATTTGTGACTGCTGCCCTTATTATACCTTCTGATACTATGAAGATGGACACAACATTCCAGGTTCAGCCTCACCAATGCTAAGCAGACTTTACCCAGGCTTTGGCCATTCTATGACCCCATACCTGACATACATTTTGCAATAAGCAAGCACTACAGACTCAAACTCAGCTTGATGTCAGCTTTGATTTCTGAGTTCTGTGGAGCTGCTACTAAGTCTTAAGTTTTTCAGCTTAAGTCTCTGAACTGTAGCTCTGTCCAATGGCATGTCAACCACTCCTGTCAGTTTAGCATCATGCACAAATTTTGTGAAAGTGCATTGTCCCATTTCTAGACCATCAACAGAAAAAAAGTGCACATACAGCATGACCTGTGCTCACACTTCTGATTTCTTTCAACTAATTCTAATCATTATAATTTTTACTTCCAGTCCATTAAGTAACAACAAAGTCAGATCCAGAGTGATTGACATGGTCACTTCTGGTCACCCAGAACAGTGACTTTTTTCCATGTGTTTTTCAGCTACCTTTGTCTGATGTCTCAATTTTATGAACATCCTCTCAGCTTCTTGCATGTTCACTAGTCCTGCTGCTCCGTGTGGAAAGCAGAGAGTTTTCCCAAACCAATGCCAATGCTGGCACTCTTCATAGAGTCATAGAATAGTTTGGGTTGGAAGGAACGTTTAAAGATCACCTACTCCAACACCCCTTTGCTGTATCGGTTTAATGTATTTACAAAGGAAAAGAAGCATCTAGAAAAGAAGTAACTTTATGCCCTGAACCTTGGCTAAATGCAAGTGCAGCAAATCCTAAGTAAAATGAAGAGTTTTATAGCAGCAAACTCTGGGAAGGACTTAAGATACTTTATTTTCTATAATTTACATGCACACCCGTTGTGCAGATACCTTATAAATGACTGCATATTTTGATAGCATGAAGAGTACTTAGAAGTCTTCTTCTGCTACCTGGAGCATTGCTACTCACGATCCAACCCCTAGAAAAGGGCCACTGAAATCAGTGAAAGCACTTCTCTGTAAATCCTTAAATCTGGATGAAAAGTTTTATTATTTAACATTTAGTCCTTTTGTAAAATGTATATTTATCACGTAAAATCATAACTGTTCCTGAGCTGAATGTTTCCCCAGGGATGTGATAAGAAACCAGTTCTTCTGGTGTTTTCTCTGAGGCCAGATTGTTCTCTTTAAAACAAGATAGCAGTGAATACCAACTACGCACTTTAGTACAACAGCATATGCTGATCAGTGGAGCTCAGGATGTAATTACATATGTTCTTTTATCCCATATTATGCCCTTCTATGTTCTCATATTTTGCATTTCAGTTATGACTCAAAATCAAACATATAAATCAAATTGTTGGCATTCCCTGTTGGCATTTTATTCTGACTATTCCAAATCACAGGTGTTACCTAATTATGATATTTTTCTACATTATCATTAAATGATGGCACCCAAACACTGACTTTAGTAACAAGTATTTGACAAAATCTTTTTTTTTTTTCTTAACCCTTAGCCTACCTTGAAATATGAATAGAATTTAGTCTAAGTTGGAGTCTTATAAACTGTTTGGAAATATCCTGGCTCCTAATCGAGTTATGCCATCAATAAGGTAAGGCATGCCTTGTCTAGGAATGAAAATGAGTAGTGCTTGCTGTACTCAGCGGAGGGTGTGAGTGTTTGACCCACTGTGGAGCTGCAGGGAAACTGAGGTTGAATGGCACTTCCGAGGATGATGTAGTCTAACCTTTGTTTAGAGCAGGATCAGCTAGAGCAGATTGTCCAGGACTGTGTCCAGCTGGGGTTTAACTATCTCTAAGGATGGAGAGTCTACTATTGGACTGGACAACCTCTTGCAGTGTTTGACTTCCATCACACTGAAGAATCTCTTGTTTTAAAATGGAATTTCCCATAATTCAGTTTGTGCCTGTGGCCACTTAGCCTGTCACTGAGTACCACTGAGAAGAGTCTGTCTCTGCCCTCTTGACTCCTTTGCACCTGCTTTTTTTTAATAGACATTGATAAAATCTCCCCTGTGCTTCTCCATTTTTTTATACTGTGCAAATCAAGGGGTTGTGCAATTGGCTGGACAGAGGAATAAGATAAATAATGTTCCATGCAGCAAATATAATATTCAATTTGCAAGTATCTTGCCTACAATACACATTCACTTACATAAACAACACATTGCAAGTCCTGATAGCTAAAGCAGAGAATAGTTGCATTTTAAAACAGAAACTTGTTATATGGACCTCATGGCTCTGCCTTTTCCTCTGTGTCATCCTCCCTCATTTACCTTCTACCTCTGTCACCTCTATCACTCCTACCTTTCCTGTAACTCCACAGGCATGTGACACTGCTTGTTTCAGAGAATGATACAAGACCTGAGGCCTGGAGTGACCATGACTTTCTCCTCTCTTCAGCTTCTTAATACCACACTACTGACACATGGCATTTTCTTCTTGCAACCGGTGATGACTGTTTGCTGGTAATATACACAAGTTCTATATTACACATTAGATAAATCTCAAGAAATTGAGAAAATGCTTGTACATTTTATTGTGAATAATTCTCAGAGATGGTTTCTATACTTACAGAATCAACTCCCACCCCGTTACCGGAGATAAGTGGAAGAAATGCCCTCAGCTTCAGGGGCACTTTGTTTCTAGAAACATTTAAGCCTCAGAATCCCATACGTTTTAAAGCAGATTTTTTTTTTTTAAATTACAGTATGATGAAAATAAAGCAACAGAAGAATTGCAGGGCATCAATACACTAGGCATTGTTGAAATTTATTGGGAAATGAGAGTCCTTGTCCCACAAGATTATTGTGGCTGATGCTGATCTGGCAGTAAGAGCCATCTCTCTCAGCCCTTAATGTGAAATGTTGATACTTCAGCTTTCTGTCACAGTCAATTCGAGTGGAGCCCAATACAGATACACACATCTGTGTAAACTGTTCTTTGTTTTCCTTTCTAGGATAATTAAGTAAAAGCCTACTAGATGAGGGCAATTACTCAAAATTAATCACTTTCAGGGTAGCTAAATCATGACAGATTAATTGCTGGTATCTCTTCCTGCATTAGGATTTGTTTTATCAGCAGAAATACCCAAGTAGCTCTCCTGTTCTAGTAAATCATTGCTCTTTATATTAAAAATTTGTAAATACTAGTTTATTATAATCAATTATACTTTTAATTGACCTTTTAAAATCAGATGGTTTTAACAACATTTTATACAGCTGATATTTGGCTGTGCTTATGCCAGGCAAATTATTAAACTTGTAAGTGTTCAAAGCTTTGAGCACACTGGTCTAGTGGGAGGTGTCCCTGCCTGTGATCTTTACAGTCCTTTCCAACTCAAACCATTATATGATTCTGTGATTATTCTGATGTCACTTAGTTTCTTTCTGAAAGTCTGGGGTATGGAATGACACTCTGAGCAAAACAGTCTGATGTTGATACTGAATGCACTTTGTCACAAAGGCTAGGACTCCATTTATAGAGACATTACAAGAATTTAAATACATTTTGATGTTATATGACATAAGGAAGAAATTCTTTATAAAGAGGGTGGTGAAAAACTGCAGCAGGTTTCCCAGAGAGATGGTGGATATCCCAGCTCTGGAAACGTTCAAGATGAGGCTGGACTCTGAGCAATCTGATCTCATAAAAAATTCTCCTGCTCATCATAGGGAACTTTGTACTAGATTACCTTTATAGGTACCCTCCAATTGAAACTGGTTTATGATTCTATTTCAAGCCTCTGGTGACAAGATTTCACATTAATTTTTTGGAACATCAGGAACTGTCCAAATACACAGTTTCTGTGTATTACTAACACATGAGAGATCCATTACCTGTTTGCTTTAATCCATGCAAAGTTTGCTCTATAATTGCCCATGCTTTGACGTCACCTCAATTTTAGCCATCCAAATGTTAAGCATATAAATTATTCCGGTTATCTGATTCTGTAATGACTGGAAAGGAAATGAGAGAGGCACTGTCAAAGGATGATTGATTCCACACAGAAATCTCTTCTGTGATTGCATCAATTAATTATTCTTAATGGCTAAATGGTACCAAAGAAGAAAAAAGAAAGACTACCGTCTGCTGAGCAGATCTTTTAAGGCTGGACAAGAAGTCTGATATTCTGTCAAACTGGCATGATATGGTAGTCTTTTGAATATCTAGCTTAGTAAGGGAGGTCCTCTCCTCTGCAGGCAGATCTCTCCCTGTTGACTCTAAGCACACCCTGGACTTCTTAGTTTTGATGTCTTCAACAGAGCTTATGTTAAATAAATGCCATTCACGAGGTCTAGAAAGTCTGATGGCTATTTAGGTATTACTGTTGCTTTTGTGTTCAAGGCAATTCCTTATTGGTAGAAAACAACTAAGAGCAGAAGCAGATGCCTGAATCTGTATTTTTTAAGACATGACTTTAAAGTTTACGATTTCCTTTCATGATTTTCTGGATTTTAGTGTTAAGAATTTTCACAACTCTCTAATACATGGAATGATAATAACTATTAAAAAATGTAATTCAAATTAATGACAGACCCTGTCTGTCTGTCAATGCACAATAATACTTTACTGCTATTGTGCCAAGAATATACAATTACTGCAGTGTTGAAAATAGATTTTTTAAAAGAAAGCAGTCAAAACCTTGACAATCCTCAATTTTATTTTGGGGTTCAAGTAGAAGTCACCAGAAAAAAAGCTAAGCTCCTGTGTTAAGAGGGTGAGTGGGAAAAGTACAATAAAAAAGAAGAAGAAAAGGATAGCTTAAATATAGATTAAAAATTCTCAGTAGAAGCTAACAGAGTACTGACCTAGAACAGATTGAGATTAATGACAAGTGGTTCTGCTATTGTATTGATCAGTGCCTGGGGCTATTTAGCAGATGATAAAACACATTACATTGATTAAGGTTACTGGCAAAATGTTTTAGATGTCAAAGCTGCAATACTTTTTCTATAGCTCAAAAAAATTAATGGGCATTTATGCACCTTTAATTAGGTGCATACAATGAAATATATGTAAAAACGCATAAATACACATACCTAAAATATTTAAGAACTGTTGGCAAAGCCATTGCTTTAGTAGTACAAACTCATTCAGATTTGCTGAAAGGAAGGATATTGAAACATCTGTTACCTGAGAGATCTGTTTCACATTTAAAATCTTCGCGGGGGGAGAACTATAGATCTGAACTAATTAGTGACACAGTAGAAACTGCTGAAATGTTGAAAATATCAAAGAGAAAATGAGTAAAATAGGAAGAAGGCATAAAAAAATAAACATCTTCCCCATGAAAGGAACTAATTATAATAACATTGCACACTCTTTGGTAAAATACTGTTGGGATTGTAAAACATAATTGAACTTCCAGAAAGCACAGCAATTACCTCAGAAATGAATGTTGACTTTGTAGAATCTACCAAGAAAAAAAATTAGTTCTGTTGCAAGTATACAAACGTGTTGTGAATTTCCTTGGGTTTGTTTTTATCTGGCTTTTGGAGTTCCAGAAATATCTATTCTATTTCTTCTTGGAACAAATAGACTCTTGATGTGGTCATGGTCAGAGCAATAATCTACCATACACTGAGTTAACTCACAGACTGTATCAAAGTGTGCAAGTAAATCAAAAGCTCAGGAGAAGTATATTCCACATGCAGAAGCTGTTCCCCAGTGTAAATCGGGGAACAGCAACCTCCTTAATTGGGTGACTTATGTTCAGGTATCTTTTACCATTCACAGAGATCCTGCAAGCAGGACATACAGCTTAAATGTTCAAAGCAATTATTTATTGTCTCATATACACAGCTGATAACGAACTCGTGCTACTATGATTAGTATTAATTTGCTCAACTACCCTGAGGAGACACCAGATGAGTCTCTGCTGGCCAGGCAGTCATCAGTCAGCTGTAGAAGTGCTGCCTCTGCTCCTTACAAAGGGCTGATCCTCAATCTTACTAAATGCCCATTTACTGATTCTTTCTGGTTTTGTCTTAGGACTGTATTCCTCAAGAAACCTTGTCAGATGTTTTTCTAGTTTTGTGTTTGTTTTTGTTTTGTGTGTTTTCTGGTTTTGTTTTTGTTTTTTTGTTTTTTTTTTTTAATTTTCTTTGAATCTTTGAATTGCTAGCTTTTATTGTCTCAATAATTATACTTCTGTCTGAGTTTATGTTTTTCTTGTCTTGTCTGGATTTAACTTTTGTACTTTGTCATGCCTCAACAGCAATTTTCTCTAACAGAAAGCTGCCCAGCTGTGCTACACAAAACTGGGCTTTTGATCACAGAGTGATGAATCCCTTGACCATGGGTGTCTTATAAATTTGTCCTTACCTATCTGGTATACTTGATCAAGGTTGTATGCAAAGGTCCATCTGTAAATACACATATATAGTTGCATGTTAAGGTACATATATATTCCTGAAATTATCTTCCAGCTCCCTGATCCTAAATTCACTGTTTTACAGTCAGCCTGGCAAAACTCTATAAATATATATATAATATAGATAGAGAAACATCTATATAATATTTTATAAGTGTAATCTAAATAATAGATGGATTAATAAAAATTTGATAAAAGATGTGTTTCCTTTTTATGATTTTTTTCTTTGTTCCATGCAAGGCGTAGAAATTATAGATGACAAAATGAAAATATCAGCATCTGCTCCTCCTGTATCATTTTATTTCTTCTGTGTGTACCCACTGAATGAATCTTTCTGCAAAAGCATTAGGAATTTTTTAGGTTAGTCAGTTCTGTCCAGCGAAGGGGACAGAAGTAAAAATGTTCCTGTTTCTTCTGTGGAATGATAACTGGGCTGTTTGACCAGTTCTCAAAATTTAAATGCCAATAAGAGGAAAGAAATAATTAAAAAATGAAACTTGATACTTTTTGATCATGAAAGGCAGTGGTATGGACCAGGGAAAAAACCAGTTAATTTACGTGTTTATGTTATAATATCTATAATATCTATGTCTGAACTGTCACCCTAAATTGTGAGAAATTGTTTCATATAGGACGGATTACTTGTGCCCTATGGCAGACACTGAAACCAAATGAGATGGATTCCACCCTAGATTAGCAGATGTAATTACTACACTATACTACATCGTATTAAAAGACATGACATTCAAGTGAAGGCCCTACTGACTGGAAAAAGGGAAAAATCACACACATTTAAAAAAACTGTAAAAATGAGGATCCTGTAAACTATGAAATGGTCTGCCTCTCCTATGTGCTCTGTGAGATCATGAACCCTACTACTTGAAATTATTTCAAGGCAAATGGAATATAGAGTTTAAAGAAAGTGAAAATGTGTTCATCAAGGGCAAGTCATGCCTGACTAATCTAGTGGCCTCCTGCAAGAGAGTGATTGTGTTGGTGGATAAGGGCAGAGGAACTGATGCCATACGCTTTGACTTCTGCAAGACCTTTGACATGGTCCCATACAACATTATTACTTGTGAGCTGGAGAGATATGGGTTTGATGGGTAAGGAATTGACTGGATGATCACATCTAAAGAGTTACAGTCAATGTCTCAATGTTCAAGTGCAAACCAGTAACCTTCAGAGGTCCATACCAGGATCGATACTGTTCAGTATCTTTGTCAATGACATAGACAGTGGGGCTGAGTGCACCTGCAACAAGTTTGTGTATAACACCAAGCTGAGTGATACACTTGAGGGAAGGGATGCCATCCGGAGGGTACTGAACAGGCTTAAGAAGTGATCCCATGGGAACCTTGTGAAGTTTTACAAGATGAGTCCTGCACTTGGCTTGGGACAATCTCCGGTATCAGTATAGATGGTGGGATGAATGGATTTAGAGCAGTCCTTAAGAGAAGGACTTGGGGATATAGGTGAATGAAAAATTGGACTTGAACTAGGAATGTGCACTTTCTGCCCAGAGAGACTACCCTATCTTGGGCTGCATACAAAGTGTGGCCAACAATCAGAAGAGGTGATTCTTCTCCTCTACTTCACTCCCTTGAGAGTCCACCTGAGGACTGCATCCAGCCCTGGGGCGGGCTGGCATAAGAAAGACATGGAACTGTCAGAAGGGGTCCAGGGAAGAGCCATGAAAATGATCAGAGGTCTGGAATACCACTTCTATGACGAAAGGCCAAGGTATTGTTCTCCAGGTTGCTCAGCCTGGAGAAGAGAAGGCTCCAGGGAGACCTTATAATGGCTTTTTTGTACTTGAAGTGGGCTTAGAGATGAAGAAAGCCTTTTTACCAGAGCCTTCAGTGACAGGAAAAGTAGCAGTGGTTTTAAACTGAAAGAGGGTAGGTTTAGATTGGATATATAGAAGAATTTTTGTAATGGTGAGGGTGGTGAGACAATGGAACAGGTTGCCCAGAGAAGTTGTGCAACCACAACTTCCCCATCTTTGGAAGGGTTCTAGTCCAGGTTGGATAGGACTTTGAAGAACCTGATCTAGTGGAACATGTTTCTATGCATTGCAGTGGGGGCTGAACTAGGCGATCTTTAAAGGTCATTTCCAATCCAAACATTTCTGTGATTTTAATATGCTGCTTTGTCTTTGCCTAATGTAACTGAACTAAGTACTTCACATGGAATCTTCAATATAGATGTCTAAAGTGAGGTGAATTGAATCCTATCAATGGTATTTTTAATGACTAAATTAATAGGTTTGATGTTGGAAAAAGAGAGATTAACAAGGGAATAGAAGAAATAATTAACTGTGGAATTCCTTTCAATATTTGAGAGCGCTGTTCAGGGAAGTGGAGACTTGGCACGTGTAATTGTTTTATTATTACAATTTTGTTTCAAAGGAACTTTTGGGAAAACTGTTCTTTTTAAATATAAAAATGCTGCTGAAGCACTATGGCAAGACCATAATGTTTTTATTATAAAAAACTGGAAACATGGGAGACTGAAAAGGACTTTGTTAGCATTTAAAAATATGACAATAAATATTAAACAGATTTTGAGTGATTTTTTTTTTTTCTGAGGGATAAAATACTACATAATACTTTAAAATGGAATAGCAAAAATAGTGTTTTCTCCCACTTGAAGAATTTAGAAAGTATTTTCACTAACTGAAGAAACAAAAATATATTAATGGCACCAAAATATATTGGGAACTCTGGAAATGGTATTCATTGTTTGAAGCCTGAAGTTGCAGAAATACGTATTATTCCCTTTGTCAGACTGAAGAAGGTATATTTGGGAAACTATATGATTTGCAGATGAGATTAGTAGATATTGTCAAGTTTTATATTTGTTAATCTGAGACATTTCTTCAACTAAAAAGAAAATTAAAAATAATTATAGAAAAGAATATAGGAAAAAGCACCCTCAAAAAATTTATTTTAAATTCTTAAATCTCTAACAATGTGAAATCACAGAAATAGTGGTTTTGACTTATGGAAAGATGTAGGTATCAACTCCTTGTTAAATGCAAGTAGCATACTGAACTAGAGATATTCTTTAAGGAAATTCACAGGATTTCCTGTCTTTACCAAAGTATGCAGAAAATTTACACCTGTCTTTTCATTACCATCATCTTAGATTCTGTGTATACATCTGAGCACAAGATTTGAATTTTTAGCTTTTATTAAAAAGAGCCTTAGGTAATATGACAATCATTTGTCAGAACCTTTATATCAGCATTTTCAACTATTTGAAGATCTCACTTTTCTGAAGGAAATTCTCATGAGTTCCTCTTCATTTCAGTGTGTCAGCTGAGATACCTTTCAGAATTTATCCAATTGAGGATGGCAGCAATTTCTGATGATGCTATTGATGGCCAGTTTCCACAAAAAATATGACTTTAGTGACTGATTTATTTATTTTGCAACTGCTACACTGAGTTGCCAAGCGGCTATATGGTTTCCTCCAGTAAACAGAGAATATGCCATATCTACACCACATCACAGAATCATAGAATGGTTTGGCTGTGGATAGGACCTTTAAGATCATATACTTTCAACTCCATTATCATGGACAGACAACTTCCACTAGACCATGTTGCTCAAAGCTCCATCCAAACTGGCCTTGAACACTTCCAGGAATAAGGTGTATTCCACAACTTCACTGGGCATCCTGTGCCAGTGCCTTAACAGCGTCACAGTGAAGAATTTCTTCCTAATAACTAAACTAAACCTATTTTGTTTCATTTTAAAGCATTAACCCTTGTCCTATCACTACATATCCTTGCGTCTGGGACTAGGGAATAAAGTCAAATGCAGAAGCTGTGCTAATGTAGGACAGCAATGACCAAGGAATCCTGAAGCCGGGAGTCAGTTTAAACTCTCCATACCAGGGTAACTATCATGAGGTTCACTTTTTTCCTGTTCTATAGGAGAATGGAGAAGCAGAGAGAAAAATGCCAATTTCAACCTTAAACTCATATTATTTATCAATTAAGTAAATATAAACAAAATGGTTAGCTTTCTTGGAATCTCATAATTTTCTAAATCAATTAGCAATCCTGGGGATTAGAAAAGTGCATGTGGTATGAAATCAAGTAGATCCATAATTTGGTACAGTTATCCTACTGGATATACAAGCTACTGATATTCTATTTCACCAATCCTTTACTTTTTAACCAAAACTTGCAAAAAACCACTAAAAAACAAAATACTGAAATATTGAATTTTCATTTTTTTCCCTTTGAATTGTATTCTATATATTCTTGAAGTTCCTTAAGTACATAATGAGAATTTTCAGATCTTGGGTGCATAACATAGGTATTAATCTGTTCTGTTTAGTTTGTATTTCAATACGATTACTCTAAACATAATTCCAGATAGTGAGTTTTTCTTGACTTTTTTCTATTTCAACAAGGTTTTTTTTACAGAAAATGAAGCAAAAAAATACAAATAAAAATATTGTCCTATGGAGCAAGAAAAAGATAGCATTTAAACATGCAAGTTACTAAAAAACTCGATTGGTGAGCTGGAATTAAAAAAATAATGTGGCTTGTCTGAAATATGACATCAATATAGTGTTAAGCAATGAAAAAGGAAACATGATACCTAAACATATCAGAACCTTTCAGATGTATGTAATGAAAAAATCTTCAGACAGAGCTTACTGTTAGTTTAGTTTTGTATCTGTCAAAGTATTCTGTATTGTTTAAGATAGCATAAGAGATTTTGTGCAGATAAACATCAAGTTGATGAAAATATATTGTTCCTAGTTTTGTCTAGCCTTATATTTCCAGGGCTGAGAACTGAAGCAGAAAATTCAAATACTGTAAAACTCATCCCTGATAAAACTATTTCTTGTGTTTGTCTTGTGTGGTCTTTAGTGTATCTGGAAATGTAGCAACTGTCCTGTTCTATCTTGACTTGACTCCACAAGGGGAGAATGAAATAATTTTCTCTCCTGCTCATATTAGCATGCCTTGTCTCTATTTTCTGTCTTGGGTACTTTAGTGTGCATAAACATTATGATATTATCTGCACTGTCAAGTCATCTTGGAGCTCATATTCGGCATTTAAGCTCAAACTTCCTGACTTTCCACGTTGCCTATTTGGTAGCTCAAGCTCTGTCTCTGGCATGGGGCAATCTGGGGTTTACTGATCTAGGTCAATGCCTGAGACTTCACAGTATGGCAGACAGAGTATGGAAAAGGGCAGCAGGGGCTGTGCAGGTCTCTTTGGAACAGGGAGAGCAGCAGAACACAGTGGAGACAGGTGTGACATTGTGACTGGGCTTGGAGTGGGAATCACACACAAAAATGACAAGAGGTGCTTCTCTTCCACAACCATGGAAGACCAAGGGATCCGATAGATCCCAAAAAGAAAGATTTTGAAAACAGTTTTGACTAATTAGCAACAGTGTCTTTTTCCAGAATTTGTATATCTTGTATCCTCACACTGTTCCTCAGTTAGGACCAGGACAGTAATTTCACATCAGATATATTGTTTACCTTGTAAACAAGTACAGTAAAACAATTTTTATGTAAAGAAGAAAATTCAGACAGGAAACTTTTTAGTTGTCTGTCAGAGAAAAGTTCCCAGACATGGAAACCATACTGAAGTACACTGAACCATCCATAATTAAAGATAATTTAGTTCTCCTACTTTTACTTTTGTGATTTCAAGTGGAGTACTTTTTTCTCCAATAATTTATTTTTTAAAATTCCCATAGCATATCTAGCCAATGTCAATGTATTTACCTAATGTAATACAGCAAGTGCTGTATGATAGAAAAGTGAAAAAATCAAGTTGGGATTTCAGCTTTTAAACAGCTCTAAATATAGTTTCTAATACATTTCTTATATTTTTACATAGATTTTATATAGTAATTGAATTACCTGTGAACATTTTTTGTTAAACCATGAGGTATTTACGTAAATATTTATTTTGAAGACTCATAATAAAGAAATGTAGGTGCTGCCAGTGTGTGATAATGTGACCATTTCAAGATCCTCACAGCAGTGACACTTTTTCTTGGGAACTTTTTCATCATAGAATTACAGAATCATTTAGATCAAAAAAGACCTCTAACACCATCGAGTCCAACATTAACCCAGCACTGCCAAGTCCACTACTAAAGCTAATTGTCACATCTGTATGTCTTTTAAATATTTCCAGGGATGGCGACTGATATCTTAGAAATATCTTGACTGATATCCACAGGTTGCTTCATTATTTTATTAATCTCCAGATGACAATATAGGTTACTCATGTATTTCAGGATTTGTTGAATTGAGGCCATGACAATGAGAGCACTGGAATCTAGATCTATGGAAAAATGCTATATTTAAATTAGGAGCCAATATAAGGTGGCACAACAATTTTGTTTTTTCAAATCACTACTGCCTGTTCAACTTATTAGGAATAAGCCAGTGGGTTTGTTATCTGTTTAGAATACTTTCATGTATCTAAACACCTTACTTATGTTCTCAAATCCTTGTTTGCTTTCCTTGAGAGTCTTTTCTTGCATGGAAGAAGTATACTAAAATTAAACAAATGTATAGCCTTACAGCAACTCCAAAAAAGCAACTTTTCTTCATTTCAGTGCTAGTTTTTTATGAAATATTCATGAGGCACAAAATTGGCATCTGCAGATGTACACACGTTTCTGATCCTACATCTGTTGGTTAAAATCAAAACAAAGCAACCCTAACAAGAATTATTAAAAACAACAAATGGAAAACTTTCCCTTCAGAAGCTCTTCAGTTAAATCTTGGGGGAATATTCAAAGCAATATGCTCTTTGAGTTTTGGTTGTTTTGTTTGGTTCTATTTTCTTTTCCAAGTCTTTCTGGACCAGCTACTGGAAAGGAAGCTTTAGAAGCATCCTGTGATAAACAGTTGTGTTCACTGTTTGTTGAAACATTACCTAATTGTCTCATCACCATGACTTCAACTGCTTCAGTGGCTTTGTGACTTCCATGGCTTTGGTTGCTGACACAAGCAGAGTTGCTCAATCTCTGACATAAGTTGTGATGATTTGTTTCTTAATTTGATGAAGTTTGTAGAAAAAAACCAAACGAAATATTTATAATCAAAGCATGCAGAGGCATCCCTGCACATTTGCCACAATCTATGGCATTCTTTGTTTGCTGGTATAATTCCGTGATTAACCTGGTACTGAATATCAAGTTATATGGGAAGGGCATTTCTAACTGCAACATCTGGGCTACTCTGCATTAGGAGGCTGTCAGGTAAGAAGAAATGAAGGGACTAATGCTATATGAATATCCAAGACATGTTGCATTGTAAAATTTTATTGATAATTAATGTACTAATAGAGCTTAATGAGACAATATAAAACTTGTGTGGCTGTTTTTCAGAGTTGAGTTTTTAAATATATTCTAGCAATTTGAGATTGAAAATGTATTTAGGACATTTAATCACATAATTTATTTAAGCAATTTACAGGGTGCCTAGAGGTTTCCATAAGGATATTTTCTACTTCAGCACAAATTCAATTTCCTTTCTGTTATTCAAGGAATTCTAATAATATTAAGATGAGGTTAACCAGAACCTGAACATTTCAGATCTTATTTCTCTGTCAAGAGGAAAGAGAGAGGAATCTTTTTACAAAAGGAATCAAAGAACAGAAGGCAACCGCTCTTGTCAACTTTTGCTGTATATCACAACTTTTCTTTTGATTCTTCTTGTCCATTGCAGTTCATTTCTCACTGATTCTGAACACATTCAAATAGATGCCACTAGGGACACAGACAGCAATGACCGCAGCTTTGGTGTGATGATATGGATCTAAGAGAATGTCAGTGTTTGTAAAAAAAAAGGAGAAGTAAATTGTTTCTATATTTAGTTATTGCAATGTCAGTACTTGTGCCTTTGTCTTTTTTCACTTTGTAAACTTTGGGTAAAGTAATTTGACTGTAGTGACATCTTGGAGGATGTACACAGGCCTCTGTATTTTGGAGAAGTTTATGAAGTGGCTAAAAGTATCTAATAGTGCATCAGATTTTCCTCGCAGTTAGCCAAGTCTTTGATATGTTCAATTGCCTGAAATAGTTTCACAAAACTGGAAGAGTCTATTTAAACAAGTAACTATGGTAGAAGCACAAAAGATAAGGGGCTAATGTGTATGTGTCAAATACCGATAGGCCCATAGTCACGGAACCAGCTGAGGTCTATTGGTAAGTACACTCTGTGCAAACAAGCAAGAATATGATCAGAGGTGGAGGATGTACGGAGGTAGAGCAGCACTTTTCTGGGCAAACAATTTCTGGGCAAACTCTTGGAGTTAAACACAACATGGTGCAGAGCAATTGCAGGAATGAAGTAAAGAAGCAGGCGTGGACTGATGACGAAAGGTTGGTCCAGTAGGGAGGAGTCAAGACAATCAAAGACTCCCAAAGCCCTTCAACTGATCTCCAGAAAGGTCTAGAAAAATGAACTACACATGACAATTATTTAGCATGGAAAATAAGAAACTTAACCCAAGGTAGGGAAAACTTATTTATAAAAAGGTACACTCACAAAGCGCAGATGGTGCTAGAACTGATGATCTTCCTTTCTTCCTTTCTTCTTTCCTTTCTTCATCTCTTTAATCTTTATAGGGGACTAGCCTATACCAATTATTATGCATAATAAAACTTCATAAATTTTTGTGGACCTTCTAACTTTTGTTCCTTTTTGACTATGGGCATCTGCAGTTCAATGTTGCTAAATTACAAATTGTATCTATCAAATATGTATGCAAATATCTGTGCATATGAAATAAAAATATTTATTAAAACTGAGGAAAGAAAAAGGAATTAGGGATACCATAAATTTTGCAGCCTTGTAAAGGACTAATAATGTACCCATTTCCAATTGTAATGAATCATACCTAGCTTACTGATGCAATTTATTCAGTTGAAGTTAAGAAAACAACCCTTATATTGTAGCAATAACATTTGTTGAAAGCTTGTCTTTCTCTAATCACCTTTCTTCTCTTGTTTAAGATCCCAGGCATCTGGACTCACTGTTACTGCTCCTTTGGCTATAGATATCAATAGTTTCTGATCCTTCACTTCTAATAAATTTATCTCAAGCATGTTAATGTTTCTCACTGATAACTCAACTAAGTTGTTTAGTAGGTCTCCTGTTACATCTTTTTTTTTAACCTACAGCAAAAATTTATGACTTAAATAAATTAATTTCCTGGCCAAATCCTTGTCTTAAATTATTTCTTTAAAAATAAAAGTGTGGCTCTATAAGCTGTTCTAGAAAGAACAAAGCACATTTTTAGCTCTGGTAACATATTAGAGTTTTCAAGTGTTAGTAAATATGGCCTTTGATATTTATTTCTACGTTGGCTTAAGTTAAAATTCTACAAAAACCCCGTTATATTGTTTTTTAAATGAAAATATACTGAAGGAAATGTTGTCATGAGATGTCTTAAAGAAATTTGAATTTGCAATATTTGTATTTAGTGGTATATTTTACTCAAATTTTTTTATTCAGGATTAGTGAGTTTCAAATGGTAGCAACCTGTCATATTAAATTCTGTTGCAATTGGGTATTTTATCATCACACTGAAGCAGCAGACTTTCTTCCCTCAGAACTGGAAGGATTCCCTGGACAATCAACGTAAATGCCTTATCACTCACTGCATTATAGGGTTGCATTTATAAACATATCAAGCACATCTTTCCAGAAAAAAATCATTCACTGCTTGCTTTGCAATGAGACAGTTGGAAGCCTGGTGCCTTGAACATGAGAATTAGTATTAATTTGAACAGCCACTGTTTTCAGAATTCTAATTTTAGTACATATTTCTTTTACTAAAGTATAATAACGTATTGCTTGTGCTGTATTTTTTTTTCTCATGACTTGGTTTTGTAGGCAATAAAAGGCTTAAAGTAGAAATCTCCTTGCAAGATACTCTGAAGAAAGACATAGCAAAAATATCAAGGGTCAGGAAGAAATTAAAAGGAATCAATATTTGTCATTTAACTCAGGAATAATGAAGTTAAGGAAAAAAAATTTGTAGCTTCTTGTTCTTATGAATGACCTTTGACACTGTAGATTTGGCAGCTATGCATAAACAACCAGAACACAAGAAGAGAACAAGGCCTTGAGGAGAGAAAGTAAAAGTTCTCCTCAATGTCTTGCCTTCGTTCTCTGATCCATCAGTTCAGGGAAGATGCAATCTCTGCCTACTCGCTAAATTTTCAAAAATTATTGATTCCTTAGAAAATTAGCATATAAGGCAGACATATAGATTCTTCCTGTGGAGCTTTAGTTAACCTCCTATGGCATGTTGTTTCTTATCCATCTCATGTATGCTTTCTGAAAAGGAATCTAGATAAATCAGTATTTTTATGAAATGCTAAATTTCAAAGTTATCAGCTGTTACCATCTATTACGTTTTTCTAATTTCATTTAATAGCATACACCTAGTTGGCACAGGGACAGACCAGAGATAATAGATACAAAGAAACAAGGGGTTTTGGTGTTGAATGACATGCAGAAAAAAGGATTAGTAAAGATTCTGTAAGCAAAGATCTTCTCCCTAATGTGAACTCAATCTCCTTACAAATCAACTTCAAAATATTTGTTCAGCCAAGAAAAGAAGGATTGACAGATCACTTCAGCACTGTTTTTGTGACAGTTTAAAACCTTTTAAAGGATTTCCCTTCTTCATGAAGCTCAATACCCAGTCCAGCCCATCCCTACATTAGTGGCAAGACTGCAAAGCAAATAGGGACAAAAGGTGGAATGTGAAAACAGGGTTTTGTTGCCGTGGAGTTTTATGTTTTAATTTTTTAAATTTGTAGCTGTTAGAAATAGTTATATAGTAAATGTAGATTTAATATAGTAAATCCTTTACCCTTTGACACAGCTTTCACATAGCAAGCCCTGTTAGCCATCCCCATATCAATCCCCTAAACCCCAGTAATCTGTTTAGTCTTATTTTCAAGGTAGAGTTGTAGAGAACATCCCAAAATCTGCGTAAGAAGATATGACCCTAGAACACAACAACCTCCAACCCCAAGGCTCTGGAAGACCTCCAAGAACATCATGTCACCTGAAGAAGATGAAGATGAAGAAGAGGGGGTCCCAAAACGACCCCAGACCCTATTCCAGAGGGCGTGTCAGGAGGCAGAACCGGGGTGGGGGCTGGACGGGGATTGGGTGAAAATCATTATAAAAATGGCAAACACCTGCACTCGGGGCGTGCGGATGGTGGCATTCCTGGAAGCCTGGGGACCTCATTAAAGCCTTTTCTTATCCTTATCTCACCTCCCCTCTAATTCGGCCTGGAGTCTTCTTTTCTCCAACAGCTTTTAGGCGACATGGGAGACGCGTCCAAGGCCGTGCTGAAGCGCAGACAGACGCACCCGCAGCCTGCCCCTCATCCACCCCGATCAGGAAAGGAGATCAGGTCGGTCAGACGGGACCTGCCCTTCCCAAACCCCGTGCTGGCTGGCTCTGATCCCTCGTCCCTCCCGTGGGTGCCGTGTGATTGCGCTCAGGATGATCTGCTCCACAACCCTGCCAGGCACTGAGGTCAGGCTGACGGGCCTGGAGTTTCCCGGCTCCTCATTCCGGCCCTTTTTGTGGATCGGTGCGACGTTCACCAACTTCCAACCGTCTGGGACCTCCCCAGAGAGCCAGGGCTGTTGGGAAATGCTGGAAGGAACCTTGGCGAGCTCTTCCACCGGCTCCCTCATCGCCCTTGGGCGGATCCCAGCGGGTCCCAGGGACTTGTGGGGATCCGAGGGGCTCAGCAGGTCACAAACTGTTCCCTCCCGGATAACAAGGGGACTATTCGGCTCCTCAGCCCTGTCTCCCAGCTCCAGAGGCCGCTTGTCCTGAGGGCCACCCGTCCTGCTGATAAAAACCGAGGCAGAGGAGGTGTTAAGCACCTCAGGCTTCTCCTCATCCCTGTTAACTGTGTTTCCCCCCCCCCAAGTCCAACAAGGAATGGAGGTTTTCCTCGCCCCTCCTTTTCTTATTAATGTTTTTATGGAAAAACGCTTTTTGTTGTCCCGAATGGGAAGTAGCCAAATTGACCTCAAATGGCGCATTTGTCTCTCTGATTTTCTTTCTGCAGTGGTTTAGTATCCATTTCCATGTTCCTTTTCCACTGGTTTATCAGCCTGGAGAAAAGGAGGGATCAGGAGGGACCTTTTCCCGCCCCACAACTCCCGGAGGGGTGGAGGTGGGATCGGGCTCTACTCCAGGGAATAAAGGACAGGAGGAGAGGGAACGGCCTCCAGCTGGGCCAGGTGGGATATCGGGAATGATTCCCGCGTGGAAAGGGCCGTCAGGCCCTGGGATGAACTTCCCAGGGCAGGGCCGGAGTCGCCATTCCCGGAGGGAATTCCCATCCCGGTGGATGTGGCCCTCGGGGACGCGGGACGGTGCTGGGGGATGGTTGGACTCGGAGGTCTCGGGGGGGGCTTTTCCAACCCGTATGATTCCATGATTCCACGAATTGCGAAGGTTTCAGCCCCGCTTCTCTCCCTCGGTTTCCCCCGGTCGAAACATCCCGCGGGTGGGAAAGGGACGGGAGGGAAAGGAAAGGACGGGAAAGGAGTGGAGGGTGGAGGGGACGGGAGGGGAGGGAAGAGTGAAAATGGGAGAGGAAAGGAAAGGTGGAAAGGGGAGAGGGAAGGGCAGGGAAAGGGAGAGGGAGAGGAGAGGGAAAGGCAGGGAAAAGGAGAAGGAGGAGGAGGAGGGGAGAGGCGGCCCAGCTGTTGAATAATTCAGCGCTGGGAGGGGGGAAGCTCCGCACCGGGCTCCGAGCACCGCACCGCGCTCCGGAGAGCGGCGGGGACAGCGGCACCGCACCGCGAACCGCACCGGGAACCAGGCGCTTGGACCGGGCACCGCACCGGGCACTGCACTGGGAACCGGGCACTGAAACCGGGCACCGAAGCGTGAACGGAACCGGGCACCGAACCGGGAACCGAACCGGGAACCGCACCGAGAACCGGGTACCGGGGAGCCGGATCCCGCACCGGGCGCCGGGCCGAGATCCCCGGGATTCGGGCCGCGGTCACCGGAGCAGGGTCCCGGGTCCCCTCCCGGCCCCGAGCGCGTCCCGCCGGCCCCTCCCGGCGCCCCCCCAGCCCCCCAAACATGGCCCTGCAGCTTCACCTCCGCGCCGTGTCCGGGCTCCGCGGCAGAGCCGATCGCATCGCCAAGGCGGCCTTCCGAGGTACGCGGGGGAAGGGGTGTGTGTGTGTGTGTGTGTGTGTGCGTTTTGGGGGGGTCCCCGACCCCCTCCTCAGCTCCCCCCCCCAGCTCGGGGGAGCATTGTGACACCGGCGTGGGGTGCGCAGCCCCCGCGGGAGCCCCCCGAAAAGCGCCGGCCCCGGGGAGGGGTGGGAGGGGGTGTTCTCCGGGCACCGCAGCCCCCGCCTCGGTTCTCCCGGGGCGGGGGAGGGGGGGGGATCCGTGCAGGGAAAAGCGGGCGAAGGGGCGGAATTCCCTCTCCTGCCGCGCTGGGGGTGGCCGAGCTGGCCCACCCGAGAGTCCCCGGGAGCCCGGATCGCTCCCGGGACGCCGCAGCCCCAGCCCCGCAGCGGCTCCGAAAGCTTTTCCGCGGGGAGCTGCGGGAGGAGCGGCAAAAAAAAAACAACCCCAAAAAAACAAAAGCCCTGCGGGGGTTTTGGCCCCTCGGCGACTCCCGGGAGCTTTTCCCCGACCCCTCCGATTGCGGGGACAGGTCGGGGTGGGATCCCAGCGTGGCGCTGGATCCCCCCCCCCGCCCAGGGGATCCGAGGCAGAGGCGGGTGCGGGATGAGGTCGGGAATGGCAATTCCACCCCCGGGAGAGCTAGGGAACAGGTAATTCCAGCGCCGCCGAGCCAGCGCTGCCTGGAACAGCTTCCAGGCTGGCTGGAACAGCCTTCCCTGCGCTGCCTGAACGCCCCGGGGGGGTCATGGAAAAAGGACAATTAACCCTTAATTCCCTGTCCTGCCTGCCTGCAGCATTCCTGGGAAGAGGTGGTATCCTTGGCTAATCCGGAGCCTGGAGCGATCCCGGCCCTGAACCCCCTCCATATCCCTGGGAAAGGGGGAAAGGCCACGGCGGGTCTTCCCAGTGAGCCCTGGCAGGACCCAGATTTCCAATTCCGAACGTTCCTGATCCCGGGTCCAACACGAAATCCCGGTGGGACGGGCAGGATCCATCCCGGCTTTGGCGTCTGCACGGGACACGGGGGAACATCCCGCTGCCAGAGGGAGATTGGGAAGGAATTCCTGGATGGGGAAGGGGTGGGGAAGCTGGGCTGGAATTCCTAGGGAAGCTGTGGCTGCCCCTGGATCCCTGGAAGTGTCCCAGGCCGGGTTGGATCCCCTGGGATAGCGGGAGCTGTCCCCTGCCCGTGGATACGAGATCCAGGTCTCCTCCCGGCCAAACCATTCCAGGATTCCATGACCCCCAGAGCTCCCGTTTGGACACGAGGAGACAAATCCAAGCCCATCCCGGGCTCCGCATCCCCAAGATGACCCTGCAGGGGGGGGGTCTCCCTGTGAAATTCCCCAGCGGAGGCTTTTCCGGGGCGGCTCCGTCCCATTCCTGCCGCTCCCGGAGCTCCCGCAGCGGGAATTTGCTCCGCTCAGGCGGGAGAGGAGCAAGCCAGAATCCCGGAGAAAAGCATTCCCGAGGCTGACGGAGTGTGGGATGGCGAGGCGGCGACGCTGCTTCCCCTTTCTCCCGGGAATTCTGGCGCTCCCAGGGAGCTGCAGCGACGGGAATTCTGCATCCATGGGAGCAGCCAGGGGGACGCGGGGGGGGAAGTTATCCAGCTCCGGAAAGGGGACGGGAAAGGTGGGATCTGCCCCTGCACGGGGGCCAAAATCCCTTCCCACCCCGGAATACCCGGGATTCCTCTCCCACCACGGCCTGGGATCGGACTCTCCAGATTCCCGAAGGGATCCTCGTGTCCCCGGGGAGGATGGGAAGGCGTTGAGCTTTGCCTCTGTGGCTCTCCCGGTTCTCCCCTGGAGACCTGGGAATGGTCTGGGATTTTGGTGGCGCCGCAGAGGCTCCAAAAGGTTCTGAATTCCCGGATCTGTTGCTGCTGGAGCCAAACCAGGGGTGGGTTGCCAGAAACCAGGGATTTCCTGGGAACTCCTTGATTTTCGGTCTGGCTTTAGGGGAAAAGCGGGAAAACGGTGAAATTCCTGCATCCAGCTCGTTCTGGGGATGCTCCTGTGGCCCAGTAGGGTCTGAACTTCCACAGAGCCCCTTTCCCACAGGAATTCCCACTCCTGGTCTGGCCTCGCGGGATTTCTGGAGGAGGGGACTGGTGGGTGTTGCAGAGAAATTAGGGAGCTGTCAGCTAATTGAACCCTGAGGGGTCATAAAGGGCTGTTCGGCAAAGATTCCCCCTGGAACGAGGGACATCCCTCGTGGATCCCTCCTGGAATGATGTGGCTGGAAGGAAACCAAACCGGGATGCCCCTGGATTGGGAGAGGACGGGACAGGGAGGACCCACAGCCTTGGAATGTCAAATCGTGCCCTTAGGAGAAGTATTTTGGGTGGAGATTGTCCCCCTTGGAATGTCTGCTCCCAGATAACACCCCCTGGGTGCGGAATCATGGAAAGGTTTGGGTGGGAGGAGACCTGAAAGTTCATCCCAATCCATGGGCAGGGACAGCTCCCGCTGTCCCAGGGGATCCAACCCGGCCTGGGACATTCCCAGGGATCCAGGGGCAGCCACAGCTTCCCTGGGAA
>JAWMRA010000078.1:123221339-123266949 GCA_035584735.1 Pseudotriccus pelzelni
GCCTTTCTTATCCTTATCTTACCTCCCCTCTAATTTGGCCTGGAGTCTTTTTTCTCCAACAGCTTTTAGGCAACATTTGCAGTAGGACTTTGATGAGCATCCTGTGGTAACTGAATGATACAGAAGATTTGTACATATGGGTATTTTTCATATGGTAGGTAATGTTGCTAGAGTGCAGGGAGACATTTTTAGCTCTCTGAGGCATTTTTAACGCTCCTCTTTCCTTCAGGTACCTCCTAACTCGTGCCTTCTAACTTTCTGCCTCCTACTTGCCAGACCTGTGCAACTGTTCTTCCTGGACTGCAACCACAACTATCAACTTGGATTAGGCATTATTGCTTCAGCATCATGCCACTTTCTTACCCTGAGTTTGCTACAGGTCACAGAAGATAAGGTGGACTCACAACAGAACACAAACTCTCTGCTTGCCCTAAGCTAGTGCAGTCCCCTGGGCATCATACTTCTTGAACTTGACATAGACTCTATTAAACATCCATTGACATTTGTGTAATTCTGCGGTTCAAGAATCTGACCATTTACAGCCTTTATCAATTAGCATGAACTAAAGTTTCAGCAGGAAGAAACTATCTAAATTCCAGAGAATGAATGTACTATCCATGGATTAACAGGAAAATGTTTATGGGTAAAAGTAGCATATTTCACTTAATTTTAATAAAGGCTACTCCTTCTGCTTACATTTTTTGCCCTATTTTTACCCCCCGACCATACAGAATTCAGGATTTATTTTTCAAGACAGATAGGAGTCACAAGATCCAATTAGGTCCTTGGCATCTATTTAGGAAATTATTGTCTTTATAAAAGGGACCAAATTGTTTTCCTTTCTTGGTGGCACATGAATTTCACTTAAATAGGGAAGAGTGTTACTTGAATTTGTCCTGTCTTTATTCAACCTACAGTCCACTCTTCAAGCCTTTTTGACTTGATAAGCTTGACCAAGATGTTTAAGGGCTTTATGTTTTGCCTGTCCAGTTTTACTGTCCTTGTGAACCCTGGCATGGAGGAATAAAGAACAGGGAACTTGAAAGCAATTCCCACAACCCAAATTCAAACATCTACCAACATCACAGGGCAGAAAAAGCATGACAGTGAGACTGAGTATTTCGAGCCTTTTCAGGCTTTCTTTCAGTTCTCCCCAGAAACTTGGGTATTTTCACAGTACAAATGGAAGAAGGTAGATTTCTCTGGCTTTGCTCATTCAACATCCAGTTCTTTATGAAGAAAGAGATTATTGAAGAAAGCTGTGATATGTCAATGCAGAGCAAAATTGCATTGAACTCAAGGATGAATGTGCACAAATTATGCACCTCTTTTTTCCACTGTAGCATTTATATATTATTTATGAGAAAATGAGAAAGATATTAATACAATCTTTTTTAATATCACTTAGCAGTCTTTCAGCATTTACTTCCCTGCTGCAGGCCACTAACAGCCAGTTTTTATATATTCTCATTCAGAAGAAAACAATACTAGATAGCCTTTCGATCTTATCATATTTTTATTATGCTCTCTTATGATCAAATATAAAGATAAAAATTTAAATGTGAAGCAGCCTTGGACTTTCCTAGGGAGAATAACAACAGAAACCATATTTAGGTGTCTGTCCTCACATTTTTGTCTTTTGGGCCGAGCAAGAATATAAGAAAGAATACACGTCTCCCTTTTAATTTATTTCAGTTTAAAAATCACTTTCCGTGCTGTAGTCGTCTATATGCAAATTCAAAACATTTTTCTTAGGAAACAATAGTGTGCTAGGCTAAATATGATGTTATGCTGAAATATTTTCTTTTTTTTTTAGATAGGATTATTATCAAGCCACAAAGTTTTCCAAGCCTGCTATGCCAAAATACCCAACAAGATGCAAGATCATGAATTTAAGCTCTGCACAAAGCATGAAATTTTCATCCTTGGGGAGGAGAACTGGAACTGAGTAGTTTGGATCAGCTGTAATGGTTGTGCTCCCTCACAGCCTTTTGTGCATCTCTTCACTGGCAGATCATGAGACACTGAAAAGTCCTTGACTTAGAGTGAGAACTATTTTGTGACAAATAGAACACCAACGTGTTATCAACATTATTCTTTTACTAAATCCAAAACACAGTACTGTGACAGCTATTAAGAATTAATGCTATCCCATCTGAAACTAGGACAATCAGATGTTTTAGGCTAAAAAAAGGAAATATCTTGACTTTCAAAGCAACTTCCTTAAACAGTTTAAACTTCACTAAATTCATCATGCTTCTGGACATGCACTCAAATCAACTTGAAAGGAAAATTTTCAAATCCTGAATTTGCTTTTTTGCTAACTATTGTTCATAATCCTTTATGCAACGCTCTGAGGACTGTAAGTCTTTTGATTGATACGTTTAGGTGTGAATCACCTAACTACAGGATGGTGTATTAGCTGACCAGAACTGGCATATAGAGCACAAGTGCTTCACTTGAAGAAAGCAAGATGAAGTCAAGCAAGGCATTTTACCGCATAATTAGAGTTCAAAATTAGAGTTTCTATAAGTTATTTAGGTTTGATTTTAATTGTGGTTACTTCTTTGAAAGCCTTCATTGCAAATGTTGTCCAGTAATCACACTGATATCCCTCATGGAAACCTTTCCCTTTTTCAATCATTTCTTTACATGCTCTCTAGACCCACTTTTAGTAGAACAGCCAACAAATTAATTTTATCAGTAACTCCTTTGTCTCTCCTACTACTTTATTAAGCAAATTTCTCACTGTCCCAGTCTGTACTAGCCTTCTAACCTTGACTGTCATAGTATTTACCCAACTACCTAATGCATTTCTTAACAGACCTACCTCAGAGAACTGCTGCACATACTGAAATTTTACCTCTGATGCCACTGTCCATTTGTCAGGTTAATATACAGACAATTTGGACTTGTCCTGTCAGAGTTTGGCCATCTTATTTTAAATAAAAGAGCCAGGTATATGAAAGTGTTTAATGTCAAATAAATGCTTTAAAGGGCAGGACAAAATAGATTAAACTAAGTGTAAAGAAGGCTGGATTTTAAAAAAAAAGTATGTGTTAAAGCTAATGATGTATTAAATGGGGAATACAGCATTTAACTCTCTAAAAAAAGCATATAGAATCATAGAATCATAGAATGATTTGGGTTAAAGATCATCTAGTTCCAACCCCCCAGCCATATAGAGCAACTACATTTTTTTTTTAAAATGTTTCAGCTGTAGTGTTTTCTGAGTATATCAGGAAACATAACAGAGCAGGTCAGCAGTTTGTGACCAGATCTCCTTCTTTTCTCTTTCCATTTGAATTGCTAGATCATTTCTTTCAAGCTATTTTTAGCTCCTTTGTAATTTTTTTTATTGTTACTGAAAATAGAAGTGCATTCAACACCTCTGAGAATTTCTTCCTGGTAGGCATTGTCACATATGACATAGTCTGTTACACTTCATAAAGCTGACATAAAACCCCCTAGTGCCTGTTTAGATGATGTAATTGAATTAATCACTTATAGCAAGATGCCCATGAGAGAGGTATAAAGGAACAAATGTCAAACTTTTGCCAGGACACAGTAAGACATTATTGATAAAGAGAGGATTTGTATTATACAGAGTGACAAATTTTGGAACAATCTTATTTCATACCAAATCTTTCTTTTATCTCATGAAATCGCATATATATTGTGGGGACTGAACTGACATAAATTTCAAAGGTTACTAATGATAATACCAACTGTAAAGACATGTGAGCTAACAGGTAATTTTCAAGGATTCATATGTGTTTCTCTTTTTCTTGATTATCCTCTTTCCCACCTCAGTTCTTGTAATCCACAAGGTGAATAGGAATTGAAACATCCACCAGGATAATTCCATCAGATATCTTCAGACATTGCATACCCAAAACAATTTTGACATCACAAAAATACCAGGAAAATCTCTCTCTCAAAATGGTCAAGTGTCTCAGCTGAACACTTATCACACAAATGTACAAAGCGAGGCTTACAAAGTAAGCAAAGGGAGAATAGCTAATTTCAGTTGCCATTACAATATTGTGTTGTATGAATTGACAGAGAACTGTGTATTCAAGTAGTTGAAATGTGTAGCCACCTACTTTCAGAGACATTTTAATTATTTTACTAAGAAAGTCCTTGGTACGTGCCAAAGCAATGAATTGGTTAAACGATTTTGCTTGATGATTTGCATCTGGTCTCTCGTTTTAAATTTTATGAATGTAGCCAATTTTATGGAAGAATCCCCTCAGGAAGCCCCTGATGGTGCTTGATTTGGCCTTCTTCAATGTCAAATATGCTATGAACAAGCTTTTTCATGGTAGAAGATGAGAAATACCCAATATGCTGTGAAATATTTGGTATATGCACAGTAGCATGAATTTGCTATGTTTAAGGGTCAAATTCTACTCCCAGCATTCTTTCCTCATTTTTAATTCTTCTGTAATTGTAGAAAGCCTTTCTGAACAAAGAAAATAGTTTTTACTTTACTACTCAGTGCTTACTACGTAAGCACAGTAGATAAAACTAACAGATTGTATAAAACATAAATATTAAAATAATTTCCTAGAAGTTGCATAACCTGCTCTTTATTTCTTGTTATAAACTACTTTATACCAAATTAAAAATGTATGTATAATAACATTAACCCCTTCCCAAAAATGCTATTAAAAATATGGCAATTTATGGAAGCTTCCTACACAGTATTAAAACACTAAAGCCTCAATCTATCAGACTTCCTTGTCATCAGATCCCATCCTTTTTAAATCAGTCACCACCACAACATGTGTGTCATTCTCTTTCTCCCCTACCTGTGTATCACTTGTTTCCTCCATAAAAAAAGTTCCAGGAGAGATTTCCCCTTTATCCCTATTTTGTCTAGTATTCTACAGGTTCCTGAGATTCTGTTCTGGTGTCTTTAAAGGCTATTTCTCATAAGGGAACCTGTTTGTTTTGAGTGACTGAGCTATTAAAACCTTTCTTACTGGTTCTGCAGACATAACATCTTCAATTTAAAGCTGTCTAAGTGGATTTTTGGCTGGTTGTGATGCCATGGTATATATTTGATTTTTCACATCATAGCTTGGGTCTATGAAATGCACATGCTAGAATATATGACTAAAAGTCCCAGGAAGTGACTGCAGAGGACAAAGAGGCAAGTGAAATATCCTGCATCAATCTCCATTTCATCTCTTCTTTGGAAGCGTGATTCTCGAAGACGAATATTTTTCTCAGCTTCAACTTTCTCAGGAAGCATGCATCAAACTCCTGCCCCAATATCATGGAAACTGTTTTTTGTTCTTATACAACTCTCCATGACAGCAGAATGGTCTTCCTGAAGCAGAATGATGGATTCTCTTCTTCTCAAGTAACATGACCAATCTTTTGGCAGTCCAACACTTTGACAACTTCTATCAAAGTCATCTCTCCCTATCGTGAAAGCAAAATATCTGCCCTGGTAGTGCAAGTAATGTTCCTGCATTTTCACAGGTAACCGTTGAGTAATGTGTTCCTTCATTTTTCAAATGCAGAGTTCGAGGAAGCTCTAAAGGTCTGGTTTTCGGAGAGCAGACACTCAGTATTTCATTCCAAACTGTTTCACTTCAAGTACCTCAAACCACCAACCGCTTTTGAAAATGTAGACTCTAGAAAATCACATCAGAAAATGCAAAGATAGGTAATTATTACCTCCCTGGAAAGAGTTCACTGCAAAGCAGATCTCTACTACTCCGTGATAATGAGCACAAAAAATTGGAAGATCCACTGTGACAGCCACACGCTGCTAGGAATCTTCTATCAAGATGTTATGCTGCTTGAATTCTTGTCTTTTTCCACATATCGCTTTAGGGACTACTTCTGTGCTTTAGTTGCTGAACAGCTGTAGCTGAATCCCAAAAAGGTTTTAACAATCCTGTGCAGCAGTTTTCTGCTGAGTTTAATTGCACTGATTATGACCATTTTCAGGTACCAGTACATACACAGTACAGAATTATGCACATAGAAAACAGCAGGACAATTGACAAAATAAGGTTGTTGATGACTTTGATAAGCCTAAGTTGTCTCTTCTATTCTGCTTTCGTCATTAAAGGAACAAATTCCTACAGTAGTGTGATTGTTTCTGATGAGGAAGAACTGTACTGTCTGAAATTCAAACCGCTAGATAGATAGATAAATAAAATTATAGGATACCAAAAAATATTCCAGTCCTGGTCCTTGGAATTCCCTCTCCTCTTCAGATTAAATATGTCTTCATTAATGTTGTGAAAGATGAGAGATAATTGTCAAATGGGAAAAGATACATATAAATATATACATCTATATTTGTAGAGGCCTATAATTTCATACATCAGCCAAGGGTTTCAACAAGAAATGATTCTGCAAAATGCCAGGAACTTTAAAATTTAAACTATAAAGAGACATATTCCCACCCGTCTTCTGATGTACTGGAGAAGAAATACATGTTTATCGATGTTGACAGCAATTATCCAGAAAAAAAAGTTATAACCTTTATTATGTCAATCTGCTTAAATTTAAAATATACAGTTTTTGAGGTACTGTCAAGTACAGTTAGCTAATAAGAGCTCTGCTGGGATGCTGTGACAGTGTCCTGACAAACTCCAAGTCTGTGCAAGATCAAGGCGACTTAGAACCTTGTACCAATTATCAGTTGGATATATAACAGTCTCCTACAACTGTCATGTTTGCAGACAGAGAAGTGAGAATGAGGAGAGATACCTTAATGAGACATATGGTACCACGGTCTTTGGTGCTCTGAATTAGGAATGTACCATAGATAGTGCTGAGGACAGAGAATCGCTTCTACCTTCACCTTCCTGAGGTGCCGTATATTTGATTGTCTCCAGGTGTGCTAGCTCAGACTAGTTATAGAGCTGACAGAAGAGAGTGATGTTACTTGGGACAGAAGAATCTATCACCAAACTGAGTATGAATGACAACTGGCATGGCACGGGTCATCCTTTACGCAGCAAATAAATAGCAAGAGCAAAAAATGAACCCAGCATGTTGCCTAGCAGTCATCTGGCGGCATGATAGGAAACTGTTGTAAATATTTACAGTTACAGTCTTTGGCACTGAAATCACAGTATGTACTGTGTACACAATTTTTCAGGTCAGCCAGTTGCAGTTATTAATCTGGAAATATTGACAAAAATGATAAAAGGAAAAAAAAGTGCCAATGAAAAACTTGAAAGTTTGGTGTTATCTAATATTCTGAAGTTTTAAGCCTTGATTTTAAAACTTTTTACTAATTTCATTTTTTACCAAAACAACTGAATTTTTTTAGGGTTGAAATATTAAATTTCCAGGTATTTCAAAAGAAATATTAAAGTTAAAAAGTTATTTAAATATCAAGAAACTATTTTGAAAATAAATGGTTTGACTAACGCTATAACTAATAATTTGTATTGCCAAAATTCTTCTGGATTAAACACACATAAAACCCCAAACCTACCTGTGTAGAAAAATGGATAGACTAAGCTTTTGAATAGCTCATTTAACACAATAAAATTGAAATAAAGAGAAGGAAAAAGAGTTCAGGATATTACTCCTGTCCCTTAACTCCCAAAATCAAACTATCTAGAAAATGAAATGTTTTCTAATTCCGAGCAGAAGTTCAAGGAGGTAAATGGTCTTCTTTCCTTTAACAATGAATCCCTCTCCCCTTCTCCACAGTTTCTTAACTGCAGCCAACTGTTGACATTTAAAAATAGCATGAGACAATCTCAGTCATGAAAAAAAGCTAATTAAAAATAATCCCTCAGATCAAAACATAATTCTTTAATAAATTTACAGCCCAAGAATGTTCCTTATAGTCTTTCCATCATTGTTATTTTTTCTTCCTTGTTTTCTAGAAAACACTCGCACTTAGGAGAGAAATTATTTGTTGATTGAAATATAAAAATAGGCACTAGAAATACAAGGGGAAAATATACTTTCGCTTTCAGAGCCCGCTGACAAACAAATGATACTGTAATTTGGTAATAGCAATATAAATATGAATTTAACATGAAATTTTCTTGAACAATCTGAATTATAAATTGCCCAGGCACAAATACTTTTTCACTATTCTGTTTCTAGAATTATCTTAAATTATTATAAAATTTATTCCAAGATGCTGAAAATACTATGAGAAATTTTTTTGCACTGGCCAGTTACAATAACCTGTGAAGACTAAGAATTCTGAATGAGTTCAACCTGACAGAGAAAATTGCCTTAATGGTGGTTTACAGTATTAATGAAACCAACCCCCGTTGAAAAATTAGCGCAAATTTCTCCTCTGTTTCATTTTTTATCAAATCCATTCTTGGAAAGTTTCCCAAATTGTCTTGTTTCCTTGTCTCTTTTTTAAGCCCGGCTATTGATCAGAATTATATTCACTAAGAAGAAAAGAATAAGTTGAACACACTGCAATATTGTGTTATAAGTGCTAACTTAAAACAAGAACATTGTACTTTTTCTTGACAATAGCATAGCAAAGCTAAACCAGCCTGCTAGAGAAAGCCCATCCTTGGACTTCTCTCTCAGATCTGGGAGTACAAAAGAGCAAGCATCTGAAAGCATAACACTACAGTTCTGCCTTAACTCTGTGGGAGAATTTGATGCAAACACTAGTGAGGCTGAGCAGTGAGCCTAATGAGTATAAATTTTGACTTTGTTTGGCTTTTACATTTTTTTTTATAGGTGAAAAATATTGGGACAGAGATCCTGAGTAGACAAAAATCACCTGATTAACAAAATCAGATTATTAACTAAATTTGATAAATCATACTATGTCTAAATTTTAGATTCTCAACTTTCATGCTTTTTCCTCTTCAGTATATGTTGTAATGTTCTGTCACAGTCTTCATCAGTCTGAATTCACCAGAGACATGCTTCTTTCTGCATTTTGTCTGGACTGATGTTAATCAAAGTTTCTGCATGACACCTCATTCAGCTGCGGTACTGAACATGAAACCTTCCAGAAAGATAGACTATGCTGGCTCAGAAGATTCAGTTTTTTACTTTATTTTAGATAGTCCAGTTTTTAATTCTTCTCGCAGTATAGCCCTGGTTGCATTTCATGTCATAGGTTGCCTTTACTAATGAATTGATCTTTGAATATGACTCATCTCAACTATAGAGTACTTGAGACATCCTAATGTTAGATGATTAAAATTAAAAAGTTTATTACAAATGATTGCACGTCTGCTCTTCCTTGATACTCTTTGTGGTATGTAGGTGTTGCTCCCTCGAGAAGTGTCTGCACTTAAGCATTTTTCCATTTTATGTGTTAAAACAGAATCCGGCCCAAGAAAACTAACAGACAAAGGTGAAATCAATGTAAAATTTTTGACCTGGGATGTAATTTTTAACAGGGAATAAAGTTCATGATTTTGACATGACTGAAAATAGTATTTGACAGAAAGGTTTGTGTATCTGAAGAGGACTTAAGCATCAGCATGTCTAACTTAGAGATTCTGTTTCAGAAGGTAGAATTTAAACTCCTATCCATGAGGAGAGACAAGAAAATGAACAGAATTCAGGTAAGTGCTGACCTGATCCATGTAAGTGGGTGGCTGATAACCCCTGGGAAATGCTGAAGTGAGGAGACAGACATACATATCTCAATTGAAACAATGTTTGGAGCCTAACTTTTACACAAAAGACTGGAGGAGGAAGTAATGGTTGTAGTGATCCTAGAATTTTGTGGGGTGCTGACACTTCTCTTTTCCTTGTGTAACGGGCTGGAGATCATTTATCTGGGGATCTCTGGTCTGAGTAGTCTATTTCAAAACATGATTCTAAACTGAAGTCTCCCATATCCCAGGCTGTAGTAGGATATAAAAATCAGTTGCTGCACAGGTTTTTCTTCTTGTCTATATCTGTGTGGAAGCAGGTATGCTCATAGTTTACTTGTTAGTTCAGATATTAGAAGTGAGTTTGACATATGGGACTGATGTATGTGTTGGGTGCTGAATTTTTCAGACTTAGGAAGAAGCAACACAGTGAGAGGGATCTAGTGAAAATATAGGTAATAGTAAAATCAGAATCTTATAGTATTAAACATATCAATGAGGATATGGTCATTTCTAGTATCTACACTTTGCATGTACAAGCCTGTAATGCAGTCGGAGACAAAAATATTTCATAGAATCATAGAATTGTTTGGGTTAGAAGGCACCTCCAAAGGTCGTCTGTCCAACTCACCTGCAATGAACAGGGACATCCTCAACGAGATCAGAGCCTCATCCAACATGACCTTGGATGTTTCCAGGGGTGGGGAAATACACCACCTCTCTAGGCAAGCACCTCTTGTTTTACCATTCTCATTGTAAAAAATGTCCTTAAATCTAATCTGAATTGACTCTCTTTCAGTTTAAAACTGTTACTCCTTATCTGATCACAACAGACCTAGCTAAAAAGTTTGTCCCGATCTTTCTTATAAGCCTCCTTTATGTACAGAAAGGTCATAGTAAGTTCTCCCCAGAACCTTCTTTTCACCAGGTGGAACAATCCCCATTCTCTCTCTGCCTTTCCTCACAGGATAGGTGCTCCAGCCCTCTAATTATCTTCATGGCTCTCCTCTGGACCCACTCCAGCTTGTCCTTTCTGTGCTGAGGACCTCAGAGCTGGACACAGTACTCAAGGTGGGGTCTTACAAGAGTGGAGTAGAGCTGAAGAATCACCTTCCCCGACCTGCTTTTCACACTTCTTTTGATGCATCCCAAAAATTTCAATAAAATTTATATTATTTCTTAACCTAAAACAAAAAGAATAAAGTCTTTGAAAAAATCATGTCTTAATAGAGTCATTTACATAGACGAGATGCATTCCAATTATAGAAACTTTGCAGACAAAGGCTCTAATGATGCTTTTGTTCTGGTAACTTTGTTGTGGCTGTTATTGTTACTTGTTAAATGTGTTAATGTCTTTTGCACAGACGAACCTTCTGTGGAATGATGGAGTTAGAAGACAAGGAAACCTACAGCTCCACTGCTGAGAAAAAAATGGAAAGGCACCTTCTCTGCAGTGAGAGTAGTCAGCAAGAAATTATAAGAATTACTTTAAAAGAAAACAAGATAGTGAAAATGGATGGACAAAAATCAAATGGGCAAAAATAATTCCTCAGCCATCTACCTGTAAATGAAAACTTAGTGACAATGTATTTAGAGGACATTCATTTATCTGATGTCTTGACTTTAAATAATGTAAAAAATTATTTACATTTAGATAATATTGACTTATTCTGTCTTTCTGTAGTCTTTCCTCAAGTAAATAGAAGTAAAACTAGAATTATAGGTGCTAGGTGATATTTTTTGTACTTAAGAAACCCAAAATGGGCTCCTGTTTACACTGAAATTTTATTTAGCTCTGGCAATGGTCACAGTGGAGGTCTAGGAAAAAATACAAGCACAGTAATAGCTGTAATAGCTCCTGAGACTATATGTCTAGTCTCCAAAAAATTGCAGTTCTGGGACTTTCTTACTCAATGGAGATCTTTTCATAGTTAATAGGCTGCCACAGATCTTCTTCCCTGATTTAAGTTAGGCACTTCTTTAGCCTCTGTGGATTTTTAACATGCACTTTTTGGCAAGGAGCTCCACAGCTTAATTACATGAAGAATATCTTCCTTCTCTTTCTTTTGAACCAGCATCCTAAGCTGAGTTTCCTACCTCTTAGTTCTTGTACTTAATAAGACTGTGAACATTCTTGTACTTAATAAGCCCATGAACCACTATCAATTATTTACATTCTTTATATCACTTGGAATTTTATAGATAAAGTCCACCAGGTGCAAATATAACACTTTCTTCACATGACTAGAACAGTTTGGGTGCCAGCCTATAGAACGATGGGGCTTGATGTCAAACACTTCATGATAATGCAGAAATGTAGAGAGAAAGTGTGTGCAACAGACCTTGATCGGAAAAGCTAGTTGGTCTACCTGGTCTAAATAAATTAGCAGTTTTTCAATAATAGTATTATAAGTAACTATTAATCTGACATTACAGTGAAATGTCACAAGTCATACCCTGTTGAGAGCAAGGATTATTTGTTATTGCTTCCAATGTCTTCTGTCCATGTTTCATCATGGACTTTCAAATTTTTTTTCTAATAATAAAACAGCTATGGTGATGTGTCAAACTAGCACTACAAGTGCCTTTGTTGGCACATTGCTCAGGAAAAAATTTCACATCAGTATTTTGATTTATATTTGTTAGTGGCTCTACATATCCATTGTGGCCACAGAATCTTAATTTGTGCTACTATATTTTTACAGTCTTCTGGTGAAATCTGTGACCAGAGTGAACGTGGCCAGTTTTACAGCATCATGGTGAGTATATCTTAGCAGATATTTTTTCAGGTTTCAGAGTTGTACTAAACATTTTTATGTTGCCTCACTCACAAATAGTAGAAACTAAGATTCTAATGAGTCTTTGAAGATTATTGGAAAGAGTTGTGGACTTTGGACCTAACCCAATAATATTACAAGGCTATAGAATGTATTAATGTTAATGTTACTCTAGTAAACATTTCTGGCATTGACCACATTATGCCTAACAGATCAATATTTTTCAACTGCTTAATTATCTGGGTGATTGCATTTGCCAATTCAAACATAAATAAATGCCTTGCCTGATCAAATGCCTTACAGAGATTAAGAGAATTCTTTAAAAAATAAAGTGTTGCAGTCTGAAGAACTCATAATATTTCCTATAGCACTGATGACTTGACATTTTTTTGTGTAAATTGATTTAATTTTTAAAGAATTTCTATTTCAGAAGTGACATTAAGGAACAGTTAGCCGTGTCACAAGAGAATCACTCAAAATGGTGTTTTGTCTGGGCTTATTTAAAAATTCTTTTGAAGAGAATTTAAACACACAGCAAAAATGCAGAAGCTAGATAAATATAAAATTCAGGGCTGTCTCTGCAGGTCATGTCATTCTACAGAAATTGGAATATGATAAATTAACCATCAAAATAGGCCAAAAAAAAAAAAAGCTGTTTTTTGAGCAATGCAAAGAAATTTTAACAAAACACTTGCTACTGTCTCCAGCTAAGTAAAGCAAACTACATATCGCTAGAAATGAAGGAAACTTGCTTTAGTGATATTTGAAATCTTTTTACAGGTCTAGATCTTCATTTTATAACTGATTCTATGAGAAAATAATCCCAAAGTTGAGGATTTCCTAAATTTTTTGGTGTTTAAACAGAAGACTATTGAGACTGTCATCACTGTAATGCTGTAAAAAGCAAGACTGTTCTGGCATTCAGAAGTAACTGGTTTCCATCCTAGCCTAATTAAGTTTTTACAGGAACCCATTTCACATTCAAATCTTACAATAAAGCCTGCCAGGGCTTTGTTAACAGAAGCACAGAATGCACAGCAGCAATTTGTAAGCTCCTTTCAGAAAATGAAAATCAACAAAATCTCACCAGGAGATGTTATTTTTATGCAAAGTTACAAAGACTAGAGAAATTCCCCTGATGCTGCCATATCTGCAAAAATGCAATGATACTTTGTACTTCAGGCATTCCTTTCTTCCATGTGCTGAACTTGGTAGAAATACCAGGCACAAGGTGCACATAGAAAAGAGTGACATTTCCAGGTTTGTGAATCTCTACACTACATCTTGCAGAAGAACTGCAAGACCACTGCTGCTACACGACCATCATACCATAGCTCTTGTTCCATTAGAAATGCTTACATTTTGATGCACTGTGTGGAATTTCTTTAATCATGATGTTCAGGAATTATTTTTTTCCTGTTTACTGTATCTGAGAGCATGATCAGACTCCTCCGCCTACTTTTGCAGTCTGTTTTGAAAGGGCAAAGATTGGAAATTGTTCAAAGGAGAGTTACTGGAACAATCTGTAGTCTGCTCTGGGAAACATGTTAACATCTAAGAACAGTCAGCTAATAGATTTATCAAGGAATGTGGTTGCAAATTATATTAAGAACCAATGCCTAGAAGATGAACCACTGTACATTGAGAGCAAAAAACATTGAAAGAGTGTTTCAAAGGGACTGAATACTTTTTCTAAAGGCAATGCCTCTCCTGACTACACAAAGACAAGAAAAAAAGCCTTTTGTACAATATTTAAAGCCAAGGTGAAAAGCCTAAGCTGAAAATATTTGCTTGACTTATGTCATAACAGAGCAAGCTTCAGACTGGTATGGAGAAAAAAACCATCTTAATCTTGTACTGAAAGACTTTAATAATCTTTCTAATATGCAGCAAGACTTGACCTGGGAGGAAAGCAGAATAATTTTAACACAGCCTTGCCTCTTTTAGAATTAGAAAGCCCAGAGTTCTATATAAGGACTGAAGAGTTTTACTGGGGTGTTTTGTGACAAACATCACTTTTGAAATCTCCCATTCTCCACTTCCGTATCCTCCCACCTTCAGGAAAGAGAGACTGAAATTGCTTAGTTAGGCTGAATATGAAATAGGTTTGGCTTCATTTTTTTCCTCCTGGAATTTCCACAGACACAACTCTTTTCCAGTTCTGCAATATAACCAAACACAGAGAATTTCAAAAGATTGCATGATGTGAACACAAACCAATGTTTATTTCACTCAAACAAGATAAAATTACAACATCTGTTACAGTATTTGGTTTTAAGTTGAAAAAAACCCCAAATATTAAAATTATTTTCAGTCCATAAAAACTATCTATGAAAAGATAAACTGTAAAATTTAGTTAAAAATGTCTCATCTAGCTATTTCTCTGAAGAGAACTGATATATCAATTCAAGATTAAATACTTGTTTGCAGTATATGGCAAATTTTGTTCCAGAAATAGCTGTATAGGATTCTTCTGATTTGTTTAGCAATCTTTCCACTGGCTGAAGATTCATTGGCAGGGAGCTGTGACAGCTGAGAATCAATGATTCTTTTCAAAATACTCATGATTTTGAATTTGTTTTATAGGAACCTAATAGGCATTTATCACTTCTGACAATTTTTTATTACTCATTTCCCAGTGCCTGACAAGGGTAAGTTTGTAAATTGAATTAGAAAAGGAGAAAAATACTATGTTTCTCTTTGTGAAAGTCCAGTGGTTGCAGTAGACCTTATACACTTCTTTTTAGAAAAAGGACCTGTATTTTGGGATGTTATATACAGACTTGAAAATTTTTGCTTCCTTTGATCTCTTCACTACATATGGAATGTAGGTCTGTGGAGTATTATTTACATTACAATTGCAAGAAGCAATTTTTTTTTTTGTATTGTAAGAGAGGTATCCAAGAGTATCTCTTAAAAAGTTCTAACTACGGATAGTGCACACTTTGGTTTGCTTCATTTGATTGGGTGCACCTGCCTTCAATAGCCAAGCACCACCAAGGACAAGGAAATCAGAACCTGCTTTAAATAAAAGGATATTTTCAATCTTTTAAAATGAAATTTATTCTACCATTTCATTTTTCACTATCAACTGACTCATTGATTTATGATTAGTTTGACTACAAACTGTGATTCTTAACAGTCGCCTGAGATGTTGCACTCTCTCTCTCTCTCACGCTCTCCCTATCTGTCTCTATGTCTATCTGTTCAAGTATCTCATGGTTTTGTGTATTGCTTAGTTGAAAAACTATTGAAAACTATTGTACTAGTTTTCTTTGAGGGTAAAATTCAAATGCAAATGGATTGTTTGCTAGTGCCAGTACTTATAAGACTCAAAATTACTCTGCCTATTAAAATATAGCAGTAGCTACTGTGTCAGGTAAGCAAAGATACTAATAAATTTTGAAAACTATGAACTGAGAAAATGTGGAATGTTTAAACATACCTATGCTACTGGGGGAGTAGTGCTCTATATCTTCTTTCATAGTAAGCCTAAGCTTGCAACACTGAAATAGAGTGCGGGGGAAAATGTTGTTATGATTGACATGGAAGGCTTCAGCTTAGGTCATTGTGCCTCGGACAACTGAAAAGACAGTCATGTTAGTGCATAACAATCCACCTTTTTATTACAGGAGGAGACAGAGACATAACAAGTTATCACCTCGCTCAATAAAAGTTATCCAGACACAACTGCTTTGTTTCTTTCTGAATGGAATCTTGGAGTCACTGCATAATTTTATGTGTGTGCTTTCTGGAGTTTTGAATACTGAATAGCTTTGCTACTATAATGGTTTGTGTATGAGTGTCGAGCAGCTTCAACTAAAATGTATTTATCATGAAATGAAAACAGGAGAGCAGGCAATCAGATGGACTTTATTGCTAGGTGCAACCCAGATTTATGGGTAAATAGTCTGGAAGGGTACCCATGAGGTGCTATGGCTCTTATGCTCTTCCCAAAAGGACTATTAGCTGCCTGAGCAGCTTGTATTCTCTCTGTAAAATAAAAATCCACAATATGAACGTTGTGCATCCAGTCCAACCCATTTAATTTAAAATATTTTGTGAGTCAAGGTGGATGAAATTTATGAAAATATATGTTAAAAAGGTTCTAAAGTCTCATAAAGACTCTTGCCTTTGAACATCCAAATGTTTGAAAATTCACACAAAGATACACCCAAATTCAGTAGATGTGCATACATGTCAGTTCAGCATCATGTTCTTGGACAAACTGAGGTTGGTAAGTACATTTTGCAAAATTTAGTTCTGTGCTTTTTTTGGTTTTTTAAACTTCAGCTTCCCAGAAGTGAGTCTATGTTTCTTGACAGAAAGTCAGCAAGCTGTCACACAGGGTTCATTTTATGAGAGCTATATGGTTTCATTTTGCAAAAACATTCCCGAGAATTTTAAAGAGCTGTCAAAAGGAATTCACTTTATTACTGATTAACATTAAAGTCAGAACTAAAGCCACATAAAATAAGTCCTGGAAATAGAAGGAAAACAACAGTACTCCAGTCTTTCATTTTGACAACATTGTGGAAACACATTGTGTTGCTTCTCTTTTCCTGTGGCAGTTTAGACTCTTACAGGAAACCTGTAAATTTTTGGGTAGACTGATTGTCTACTTGAAATTTAGCATATGCAGAAGGGGAAATTTAGATAATATCAGTTATTGATTATAAGAAATACATGATCAGAAAAATACTATGTGATAGTTTAAGTACATCCTGTCTGATTATATATGCTTTATCACCTACATTTATATATAAGTACACATATGTGTAACTGAAAAAATAAATCCCAAAATAAGTGTAGGAACTTATTCATAATGCTTTAATTAATGATACATATGAGATTAATGAAAAAAAAATTTACATTTTCTTTTTATGTGAGCATCTGATATTATTAAAACATCCATGGAGAATATAAACTAACTAAGAGGACGAAGCTAACTCCATTTAAATTCTGTGAAGTCAGTATCAGACCCATGGGATGTATATTTAATAGCATTGATGGTATATATTAATATTATTGTAGTAACATGTACAAGTCCTAGCACACATTAAAGAAAAAAGCAAGTGCATAGGAGAAATATATTAGCAAATAATCTAAGGCTCAGCTTTAGGTCAGATGATAATTTCTTTGTAATTCCATTTTTATAAATTCAACAAAATTTTTGTTTGTTTTTTCTGGTTGGTTTTAATTAATACTCCAGTGCATTTATAGAAGTTTAAGTTAAATAGATTCTGCCATTTCTAATAATCATTTTAAAAATAATCAATATATATTTCGAGGGATTTTTCTTTATGACATATTTATGGAGACAAGGAACTTCTTTTTAAAATTAAACAGCAAATACTAATGCAACTTTTTTTTTTTTTTTAAATTCATAGTGAACTTGGAGAGGAAGTGATGGTTTGAAAAAATGGAGCAGAACTATACAAAATGAAAATGGAACTGTATTGGAAGTTTTTCTTGCTATGATAGTAGCCCAGTTATATGTTCATGCCTGTAAAGTTTACATCAAATAGAAGCAGTAACATCAGGGAATGTCTATAGAGCTACCATTTAGATTTCATTCTCCCTGACTCAAAGTGTTTTTCAGCACTGAGATTGCAAATTTCTTTATTTTTTTTTAACATATAGTTGGTATTAAAAGACAAATATTATGCTGTGTTGTTTTGGCCACAAAGAAGGTAGTAAGATTAATTGACTGCATCATATGATCCGTGACTTCTTAGTAACATAGAGGTTTCAGTGAAGGCTAGAGCTTCAAACCATGTACAGAATTCAGTAATTTTATGTTCTATTAAATGTATTTGCATGGGGTAATAATAAAAATATGGATAAAAATCATATGCAAAATATTCTGAAGAATTGCATCAAGAAAGACATTTTCATATATTGAAAACTAATTATATTAATATAAAAATATTATATATACAAATATATAATATATTTTATTTATAAAAAAAATTTATCTATTATAAATTTATATCTTTAAATAGACATAAAAATGAAATAAAAAATTGCACCCATGTGCAAAAGGAAGCAAATGGCTGGTCTCATCTAGGAGACAAAGAGTTTGTGTTTCTGCCTTGGCAAAGACAGACAGGTGACAGTCTACAACTTCCTCATGAGAGGAAAAGGAGGCGCAGGCACTGATCTCTTCCCGGTGGTGACCAGTGACAGGACCCAAGGGAATGGCCTGAAGTTGTGCCAGGGGAGGTTTAGGTTGGATATTAGAAAAAGGTTCTTCACCCAGAGAGGGGTTGGGCACTGCAACAGGTTCCCCAGGGAAGTGGTCACAGCACCAAGCCTGACAGAGTTCAAGAAGGATTTGAACAACGCTCTCAGGCACATGGTGTGACCCTTGAGGATGCTTCTGTGCAAGGGTAAGAGTTGGACTCGATGATCCTTGTGGGCCCCTTCCAACTCAGTATATTATGTGATTCTGTGAATTAAAAAAATGCAGCAACAGTTCTGTACATTATTTGTGCCTGTCTTACAGAATTCCACACAGACCACACTATCCCTGCTTTTTCAGACATGCAGGCAGGCAAACAATTCCTCGTCTCTGACTCAGCCCCAGGTGTCTGGGACCACGGGTGTTCCTGGTGTTCAGCACTACGGACAGCGCTGCCCACTCCTTCAGGGCAGCGCCCAGCTTCCTTATCTGAGAAAAAAGGATCCGTGTAGTATATGAGAGTCACACACCAGAGCCTGTACAACAGGAGGCATGATTTGTTGTTGCTGGCATATTAACTCTTTGTTTCCAGCAGGTGGAGAGGCTTCAAATGTCAAAGAACACACCAGGCTATTTTTCCATGCTTGCCAAGGAAATGCATCTACTTTTTCTCTAGGCAAAATGTAAACCCAACAAATAGCTATTCAGCAATTAATTTTGTTTGAGTAATAATGGTTTCTGGCTTGGCTAGTTTCTGATGTATAATGATCAGGTGGGTTAAGACCTTGAGGCATTTCCTGACTCTTTACATTCAGCCTTGACTGCTTGTTAAAAAATGAAAAATATAGCTAGACTCAAACCTTCAAGCCAACACTGTCCTCAGGCTGAAGCCTAATGTGAAGCTGATAATTTATTTTAATCCACTCATATGCTAGTCTTATTAACAGGAAGGCAGATCTACTGCATTGTTTATTACTCAGGAAGTTGATCACTGACAGATGTTTTTCTGAACTGGTACTTTATTAGATGAGTAAAAGTGCTGTTTAAGACTGTGTTTCACTATTGTCATAGCTACCAAAATATATTATGCTACAGAACAGTTGTCTAGAAATAAACAATATGAATGCAATTACATATATATTAAAAATATCTCCTCGAATTCTATTATTATGAAACCTGGAAATAAAGCAAAGAATGTATGGGAAAAGGTATAAATGATTATTCTCTTTTAAATTTTATAAAGAAAGAGAATCCAATAAATTTCTATTTACTGCTGTTAAATTCTACACATCTTGCCTCATGGGATATTCCAGAAGATTACTTTCTAGTCTGAATATCATATTGATCCACAGTGATCCCAACTACTTCATATGATCAATCACACATCCTGGGGTTAAGGGCAGAAATGAGCTTTAGTGTAAAAGCTACCTAAAGACAGTAACATGTTGTTTAATAACAAAAATGTATCTGTTCCAGATGAAGGCTATCTTGCTGCTCTAGGTAAGGTGCTTTTCTGTGCCAAAATTTACATGCTAGCCCTAGTGATAAAGCAGTGCAAAACTCTGACAGTTCACTGGACATGATTGTACATATTTAAGCTTCATTAATTATAAATTAGCTTAAATAGCCAAATGCAAAAAAATCTCTTCTGACACGAAGATGTTATGAAAAAAACCCACAAGCATTTGGAAAAACAAATTAACATTAATAAACTGATTTAAATTTCATCTTGCAAAATGGTAAAATTCTTGGGTAGGTATGGTATGTTTAGCTATGCCCGAGCAGACTGTTCATCTAATGAGTAAAGCAATGTACGAAGGTCTTTGTAAAAAGTGATATTAAGTAAGAAGCGTTCTTGTCCATAGTTCAAAAGACTCTGGACTTTTAGCTGTGCAACAGCTATACTGGAAATGATGATTTTGTCAGCAGTACAAGGTGTGTGGTGTCTCTGATAGTACTTCAGTCACAGTGTTGATATTAGATTAAGCTACTGATCAGAGAGATCAAAATCCCTGAATCCCTGAATAATGGGAGTTGCAGACATCAGAGAAGTAGTCAAAAGCTTAATAGGAGTATTGTGCCATCACAATTTAGTGTTTCTAACTGACTATCTTTAAGGTATTTGAAAAATCTTGCTCAAATTTTTGGTGTTGGAAATGCAATGATTTATGTTGATGGGTTTTGTATCCCCTTCTTGATATGACTATAACTAAATGATCCCAAGCAAGGAAAACTCTCCATTCTGGACCACAATATATGGTTTAGCTCTCTGACTTCACTGGAAATTCTCAGTTGCTTTCAACTGGCTCAAAGTCCATGCCATTGCAATTATATTCAGATAGCTTTGTACTTACAGGAAAAAAAAATTACAAGGATATCTAATTACTAACATGAAGAAAATGCATGTCTACAATAATTTAGCAAGATAACCTCATTTATAAACCATTTTCAGACTCTAATAGATTTATTACTTGTATTTGGATAAGGAGAGATGCTCTTAACAGTATCTTGGGACTTTTTTACAAACTATTTATACCAGAGTTTGATGTAGTTTCATGTTAATACCAGAATATACTACCTAGAAAAACAATCAAATGTGATAAAAATAGTAAAGAAGACCCCAATATTCACTGATTTATCTGTAAACCAAAAGGCTGAATTACCTATATAGATATATATATCTCTTTTGTATACACGTAGTATTTAAAAAAATACCAACATGCTTTAAAAGTCTTAAAAAATTACTGTGGATGTGATTATAGAGAAAAGATTTATAATATCTTTTGTCTGAAAAACACCTAAATAATTGTACCACAAGAAGATTTTTTTTTAAATGCTATGTTACAATTGCTGTGTTGATTTGTAAATCTCATGTAGTAGAAAAAAATAAAAATCATTTTTACCTTCTACAAGTGACATTAATTATTTAAAGCTTATGAAGTCCTTTGGAATGTAACTAATTTGCAGATATCCTAGATAAATGTTAAACAGCACTACTATAATTTTGCAATGACAAAAGAAATCTAATAATATTATTATATCAATGTAATAAAATGACAGCAAAAAGCTGAGGTTGTTCTACTGTGCAAATGCTTTTATGTTATATTGCTGCAGAACTTGTTATTTTTAAATAATCATGCCCAGCCCGGGAAAAATTACTTCTGTGCGTATGTGGAGCTCCATAAAAAAAACACCAACACTAGGGTCTTTTATAATGCATAAGGAAATAAAGATGGAGCTGAGAAACTCTGTGGAATACTAATTCCTATGGTAACAGCTGGAACAAAATTACTCCAGAAAAATCTCTTTGCAATTTTTTTCATAGAAGAATCTTTAGATAAACATCAAGAAAACTTTAAAATTAAACATAATCTAAAAATTTGAGATCCAAGAGTTCTCCCAAGCATAAATGACAGACACTGCACCTGAACATATGACTTTTAAATAGAGATAATCATAAGCAAATATTTAAAAATTTAATTAAGATTTTAATTTTTCCAGTTTTTGTACCTTGGTTGATAAACTGTATTTTAAGGCATGTACTGAAATTTTATACTATTTAATTTTCAACTTTTGTAGTCTAAATACATACATAATATTCTATTAAAATTTTATTTTAAAAGTTATTCAGAAAGTGAAAAACTTTTGAAAACTTTTTGTTCTTTTCTTTCTGGAGTAGTTCATATTTTTCAGGATAACTCTGTACACTTAGGCTCAATACAGGCCTTTTTGGTTTTTTTTTAAATAAAAAAACCAATGGGTAATTTGCTGACTAACAACTCAATATTAACGAGAGGAGACAGCTTTATCCAAGTAGTCCTAACAATGGTACAATTTTCTTCAAATCACAATAAAATAATTACTCCTTAAATGAATGCATGTAAATTTTCTAACACAGGGTAGAGGGTTTCCTAACATGCTCATTTCAGAATATACGTAGCTTACTCTTTTTTCATTAAAAAAATTACTTATTTTTCAAAATAAAGTGAGTTTAGGCACTTCAAAAGGAACAGGCTTTACTGTGAATAAGATAGAAGCGTAACTCAGAAATGCAATGGAATTTACTGCAAATACAAGTTATACTTTCTATATATGCATGAGAAATCCCGTTTATAACGACCAGGACATGTTCTTTAGCTTACAAATCTATATGAATCCTATTGCGCCTGAAAGATATATAACAGTAAATGGAAAATAAATGGATTTTCATAGGAGCAGTGAAATTCACCCCACTGACTTAAAAGAATAACATGCTTATGTAAATGAAGTAGAACAGGCTTTACTGCAAAAGGAAATATTTTTCACTGGAAATTTCATTGCTCTAATGCTGGAGCCTCATGTTAAAAGTTTGTCTTTTGCATCCTGTTCAGCAGAACTCTCCGCACTTCTTGATGGCAGTCAGAACTTCACCAGGGAACTCATCAATATTGCATGCAGTATGTTGCTGAAACATGTGTTCATCTGAAGGAACAAGAGAAGAGAAAAAAGATTCAATGTCTTTTATGAAATCCACATCTCTTATCTATGTCTCCTCACATTCTTTCCTTTAAAGATTTAAAGGAGAAAAGAAGGTTGTGTTTCCACTTAGTTTGTTCTGTACATAGATTCTGATTGTGTAAATAAAGCATGAGAAATAACATTGTGTTTCAATCAGTTCTGGGACAACAAACACTTTTCCTGGGACCTCTAGCTTGATTAAATATTACAAAATGTAATGGTTAGGGTTTTTTTCCTAAATCATTCATATAACACTGGTGTAACAACATGTATCACTGTGTGGGTGTATCACTGCACAGTTAGAGTATGCTGAGCAGTATTCATATGACTAGGACATCAAAGGAATTATTCTGATGTCAAGACACAGATGTCTAACACTTTTTGAGTTGCCTAAAGTTTCTCTTGCTCCATAAAAGCACAGATCTTCTGAACCTCATCTACCAGCCCCATGTGAGTGACTGAACAACTTAGGGTGCTTGTATAATATGTGCTGCCAACACAAGGGCAGCTGAACTGCATTCTAAAATAATGAGGACTTCCTTATCCACTTAATCCAATTTAGTCATGTAAGTTCCATAATAGTAAAATAGACTATAAAAGCAAGAATGGTTCACCCACAGAGGATAATTTCCTAAATAGAAAATGTGAGTTGTCCTTTAGGAACACCTCTGTTTCACCACTGGTTTAAAGGAAGATGACTACTTTGTCTGGCCCCCAGTTATCTAAGATGATGATTCTTACAGCAAGATATATTTTGAAATGTTCCGATAAGAAGTTTGTAATCTGAATTCAGTTCCCAGTTAAAAGAATAAACCTCACATTTCTTTAAAAAAACCTCAAAACAATGTCTCTTTATATTCAGCAAATATTAATGGAAAACTGTGCTTTGTATTATGCAGGGAGTAAGCAAATAAACAACTCCTTTATCCAAAGTATCACTCCAAGATTTCCCTCCTGAAGCATTAGATATTTTATAAATTCACAATTATATTTATTCTTCAATGAAAAAGAAAAAAGGACACAAAAAGAAACTTTGCAGTTGCAGTTATGAAACAGCAGTTAGAAATAAATATACTTTTTTGACACCTCTCTGTATTTTCCAGACTGGATTTAACACTTCCTTATTTCAAAAAAATTACAAGGAGTAGATTTAATCTTTGATTACAAATTTCCTTAATATTTTTCTTCTTACCTCAAGTCTGGTTGATCCAATAGTGCCTTTAATTTAATACAGAGTTTATTAACTAACACAATGCCTATGGGATGCAAGACAGATATGTTTTACAAATGTTTAGCTTTTATAGTGTGTGCAGTTTGGAGTTAGTATAGAAATTTCACTTGCTGTTGAGAGAGCAGTGGCTTTTACCTGCTAATAAAATAATTTATTTTGACACACTGCAGTTAAATATTCACTAAAAGGGCAATTAAAACAAGTGAAAACAGTTGATATATGAAATGTTTATTCATGTCTTGAGCCTAAAAATTGATTAGACTATAGATTTCGAATGCATAATTTCACCTAGGGTTTAAAAATAGTTTAAGTCTTAAGGGCATGATCTCTTAGGTAAAAGCTGCATGCAATGAAGTGCACTGTGATATCATCTAGAATGAAACAACCTTCACTTTCTGACAGACATTTAGTGACTATTTTAACAGCTTGGTCTCAAGGACGGGAAATGGCAAAAAATTCATTAAATGGAGGTTCTGGAATAGACCGAGTACAGCTGCATGAATAATAACCTTATCCAGGCTTAGAAGTGAGGATAAGGGGTTAGATTCCGAAGAAAGGTGGATGTTTGTATAGTAAAAAGCTGAAAGAGAGCAAATTTAAATTTCACCTACAATTACATATCATCTTAGAGAGTGCAGTTCATCCAAGTAGTGTGAGAAATCACAGGATGACATGATATCAAACTAAGGTCACTCAAGAAAGATTATTTTAGTTAGTCTGGTATATAAACAAATATAAGTCTAAAAGAAGGAAATTACCCATTTGAGGATTCCAAAGGCAAAACACTTCACTACCGTGTGCATAGTTTATGATGTTTCAAGGACCTCTTCATGGAATTATATTCATTTCTTACCTGAATGCATACCTATTATTCTCATTACATTAAGACTGCTGGAATTACTCATGCCCAGGTACACTTGTTATGTAGAAAAAGGTTTAAATTTTAAAGTCTGTGGAATGATAAATTGATTACGAAATTTTAAACAGTTGAGTCTTAAATAAATGTAATTACACAGCTGCCTTGAGAAGAGGCAGTGTATTTTCAGTCAGATATGCTCTGCTTTTGTGTCACTCGAAAAACATACTGTTTCTTTCCAAGTTTTCACAGTAACAGCAAAGCTGAGTGATGTCACCTAAGAAGTATTCTGCAAAATTCTTAGTCTCAATGTTTGAAGAGACAGAGGGAGAAATCTCTCTCCTTCCTGTTGGAAACTCCTAGGCATATCATGATTTTGGCAGAATCAGCTGTACCTTCTTTTAATCTGTCAACTCTTCTTAATAACAAACATGCTCTTACTACCTTTCTGCACAAAGTTTGCTTCTCAGTCTGGCATAAAACCTTACACACAATCTTACCCAAAATGCTAAAGCTTGTGACATTTCACAAAATCACGGAATATGCTGAGTTAGAAGGGACACACAAAGATCATTGAATCAAACTCTTACCCTTGCACAGACCCATCCCAAGGGTCACACCACGTGCCTGAGAGCATTGTTCACATGCTTCTTGAACTCTGTCAGGCTTGGTGCTGTGACCACTTCCCTGGGAAGCCTGTTGCAGTGCCCAACCACTCTCTGGGTGAAGAACCTCTTCTAATATCCAACCTAAGCCCACCCTCCCTCCACCTGACACAACTTCAGGCCATTCCCTCAGGTCCTGTCACTGGTCATCACAGAGGAGAGATGAGTTCCTGCCCCTCCTCTTTCCCTCAAAAAGAAATTGTAAACTTCAGTGAGGTCTCCCCTCAATCTCCTCTTCTCCAGGCTGAATGGACTAAGTGACCTCAGCTGCTCCTTGCACAGCTTCTGCTCAAGATCCTTCACCCTCTTCGTTGCCCTCCTTTGGATGGTCTCCAATAGCTTAATACCTTTCTTGTATTGTGGTGCTCAAAAATGTGCTCGGTATCCCTTCCAGTCCTGCATCAAGTCATTTATGAAGATGTTCAAGAGCACAGGGCCCAAGATGGAGCCCTGTGAATCCCCACTAGTGACAGGTCACCAGTCTGATGTTACGCCACTCACTATTACCCTCTCTGTTCGACCCGTGAGCCAATTGCTCACCCACCACAAGATGTGTTTATCCAGTTGTGTGCTGGATATTTTGTCCAGAAGGATCCTGTGGGACACAGTGCTGAAAACTTTATTGAAATCCAAAAACATTACTGGCTTCCCTTGATCATCTAGGTGGGTTACCTTGTCATAAAAGGAAATCAAGTTGTACAAGCAGGACTTTCCTCTCATAAAGCAGTGATGGCTGTGACCGATGACAGCATTCTCTTTCAGGTGTTTTTCAATACCTTCTAGAATAATCTTCTCCATGGTTTTACCAGGCACTGTAGTGAGAACAACAGGCCTGTAGTTTCCAGAGTCCTCCTTCTTGCCCTTCTTAAAAATGAGGACAATGTTCGCCAGCTTCCAGTCAACTGAGACCTTTATGGATTTTGCTCCTAGAATAACATCAGCCTGTTTAGGAAACCTTTTTAATTTTTGCAAAAGTTGACAGTGAAGACTCTTCTGGAATCTGGTTTGACTGCCTGTTTTTAATGATGTGGCGCTGCAGCAAGGAGGTAATGCAAAATTTTAGATGCACTGGTGTCAAATAGCAAGCCAAGTCTGCTGCAGATTGGTGAAACCCTCTGAACAGCAAGTGAAGAGTCTCCTAGAGTGTCGTTTGAAGGGTTACTGTTCCATGGTGCTAAAGGAATCGCTCCAGATCTGGCCATAAAGGCACTGAAGCTTAAAAATTATCTAGAAGTAAGGCAAACCTGATTTCAAGCCTTGCCTTAAGACTGTACACTAGAATCATGTAGATCCAAACAGTTAGACCTGTAATTACAGCCCTGTTACAATTATAATCTGAATATCAGAAAATATAGTTAATTTTTCACATGGTAATTTCTTAGTTGTAGCGTTGATATTGAGGACAGAGTACTTCAATTGAGGGTAATACAGATAAGATTGGATTGTATTTTGCAAAGTTCATGTTTTATACAGTGACATTCACATGGTTTGGTTTGAAAGGTAAACTAAATTTTACTAGAAAAAATGTTCTTTAAAATTTTACCTCATGTAAAGCAGCACTTCTGCTAAGGAGTTTCAGGGGATAGGAATCATCTTTCAGGTAAATTGTCTTGTATTCTTAGATCTGTGACTGATTATTATTCACAAAATGGTAGAGGACAAGCCACAGATGTTTCAGTGTGCCTCATTTACCCCACTTGTAAAATCAGTGACGTTACTCTAAATTTTCTGATTGACAATGCTATATCAGAGTGAAGTTTAAAAAACAAGAATCTTGATACACCAGTTTACACCAGAGTAAAAATACTCAAGTGAAAAATAAAAGGAATAAAAGTGAAGGCAATTCTCAAATTAATTTTCACCCTTTCTCAGATAATTTTCTGTAGAAAATAATATAAAAAAATATAATTTGCCACCTCAGCTTCCATTAATATGATATTCACTTTCCTTTTTTAAACAAATAATTTGAAGAAGACTATCATTTTGTGTAATTTTCCAGTGTAAATGAAAGAAAAGGGTCATGGTTCATAGATACATATTAATTTGGGTAACAGAAAGCAATTTACTTTTCCTTAATTAAACTCAACCACTGCAGTCTTTGTTTAAACTGATAAAAGGATTACAAAATTATCTTTTCAGGTTTGTATAGCATTTAGTGTTTGAAAAAAAATGTCTTTTGCCTGGACTCAAGTTCCATTAAAGAATTATGAAGAGAATTGCTCTCCAAAAAAATCAAAGTCATCTTTATATTTCTTCATGAAATGGTAGTGTTCCCTCTCAATCCTGAACTATAAAGCTCATGGGATTATCAGAAAACTAAGTTGAAATACACAGATAGAGTCTGTCACTCAAATTAAAAATGTCCATTAATTAAATAGACAGCTATTTTTTATGACTGAGTAAAAACAAACAAACAAACGAAAAACCAACAACAAATAGTCTATCCTGAGAGTCAGATGTTCTGATTTAGTGCTGAGGCTAACTCTCACTAATTTCAGTGGAAGAAATGTCAATAAAAACAGAAGAACTACCCATTTAAAGATTTTCTATTCATTGATTACTCAATGATAGGAGTAAGTTATAATGAGCTGAAAACATTTTCTAGTCCTACATCTTGGACATATTCTTGAGTACAGGGTAGTGATATTCAGTGACTCTGAAAATAACCCCTCATTATATATGTCAAACAAAATACTGAACGTATCTCCCACACAGGACCTGTAAGTTGGAAGCTAAACTGGCAAAACCAAGATTTAGAATGACCGTGTAACTCCTATCTTAGTCTTTGAAAAGAAGTAGTTAAGAAAATTGTATTTTCAGTGGCCATATTTTAAAAATTGATATCTAGGATTACATAAAATAAGAATAGGAAAAAACCTCCTAAATTTGGAAAAGAAAGAGTGATTGATTTTATTACTTACCCTTTAAGTATAAGGAAAAAAAAAAGTAAGAAGATATGTGGGCAGACAGGAAATTAAATAGTCATTGTGTGATTTCCTTAGTAACATAATTTTTTTCGTATTTTGCAAAACAATAGTAGTAGCTTAGTTTCTCTCTGCTTTCTTAAAAATTTCATAAATTGTCATTAATGAAATTTTTGCTTACTCTGTCAAAGAAAGGAAGTTAGTAAAAGCTGTGCAAAATGACATGGAAGTGAATAAAAGATAAAATCAGAATGAATTGTGCTTTAATGGTGTCAGGGAGTTTGTGGGGGCCAGTGGCTTCCTGGAGTCCAGGGGTCCAGAGTGGTAGGGGCTCCCCCAGGTGGGGCTGAAATGGACTCCTAGGCTGTGGACAGGATGGGGGAGCCCCAGAGAGATCAGGCAGATGCAGTCAGATTTGGTAGGCTTTGATAAATTGAAAATAACTGTCTGGAGGGTGAATGTTAGAATTTCTCAGGCAGTCTCTCAATTGGTGTTGTCTAATGATTACAACTGCACTATTTAAACACGTTGTGGATATAAATAGATAAGACACCTGATGTGGCCTTGGCATAGACTTTTAGTATTTAAAAGTATATGTAGGTGGAAAAAAGTATTTTAAATTGATAGATTATGGAGCAGCTTCCCAGTACTGCTCTAGTAGAAGTACCAAGAGAAGAAATCCATATGTCAGGATGCACTAAATGTGTTTCTTAACTAGGTCAGTGATAAAACAGGTTAGAAACCACATTTGCAACCTGTGAAGGATGGAACAAATGTCAAAGAAGTCTGTTTGTGGTGCTCTGACTATATTAAAAGCCTAAATTTAGAAAATATTAGTAAACAGAGAGGTATTAAATAAAATATTTTAAATGTCATGTTTTTAACTTCTAACTCTGGGAGAAAAATGGGCAGCATCAGAAGAGTGATTCATAAGCCTGACCTCAGATGTCATAAGTTTATTTTGGACTAAGTAAAAACTGGAAGTTGTTGGTGCTGGAGTGACAATAGCATAGTAAAGTTTGGAGTACCCATGACAGGTAGCTGGAAATATCAGTGAGAAGGATATGCTTGAAATTCTGTGGCCAAAGGGAATTCACAGCTGAACTCGGGGTGTGTCTATCTCTTCCTCATCAGTAGAACGGCAGAAAAGTTATCTGGGAAGTAGGAAGAGAGCCTCTAAACTTTACCCATCCTGGGAGTTGAACTGGCTGCTTTTCAATGTTCTCAGATGTTCTGCCATCTGTTCATCACTGCTGTGTTTTACAATTAAGCTGGATTTGATATGAGCAAGTTAGTTTGCATGTTCTTAGGAACTTAAGCTCTTTTGATGACATTTCCAGTGTGTCTTTTTTGCTTCAAGATCCGTAGATAAGACTTTGGTGGCATGGTGGTAGTGATAGTGGATCAGAGGTTGAACTTGATGATCTCACAGATCTTTTCTAACCCGGCTGATTCTATGATTCTATGATTCTTGATAACTAGGATAGTACATATATCAACAACACTTTTGGTCATACATAATAGCATTCCTCAAATCATTTAAGAAGGTCTATTTAGAATTAGGCTCCTAACTACATATCAAATGAGATACTACCTGAAAACTTAGCTGTCTATCTGTCTGTTGGGACACTTGAGACTTCAACGTAACTTTGCCAGTTTACCTAGAATACATGCTCCATTCATTGATTTATTCTTTAATACTTAGAGATTCTAAAGAGACTGAGAAAAAACATGACTTTCTAATAAATGAAAAACCATCTGTAAAAAATAAAGGTATACTTGTACTATTTCATGGTGAATGTTTAGTTTTATAAATTGGCCATGGGATTAGCTCATCAAAAGTGATACAATTTTCAGTTTTGGTTTAATATTGTAGTTTGGTGGGTGTGGCAGCTGTTGATTTCATAGCAAGAATAAAAATTTTCTAGACTATGTTGCAGTAGTATATACAGACTGTCTTTCATTTAACAGTCAAAGCAAAAAAAGAGAACTTTGATTTTGGTTAAAGGAAAGATGTTTATTCTTTTCTTCTATTTGAGAAAATCTTCAAAGCCTTTTTTGAAAGCCATGTGCTTATTTTCATTAAGGCTGTTACTGTTCAGTAGAAAAAAAATCAAAAAATATCACATTTATTGTCCCGGTCTTTTGTATGTGCTTTTCTTATTCATATATGCTACACTGTTTTACTTGTGACTTTGCTACTCACTTACAGAACTTTCCTTAGGAAATGTGTGTATCTTATGTCTTTAAAGGCCAGCACAAAGTTCTGAAATAGCTGATAGTCTTGTTACAGTAACCTGCTTTTAAGAACTAGCTATGATATGTAAGATTAGAAATATTACTACTACATCTTTAAAATTTTTTACTGTATTTCTACAGGTCAGCCTTATATTCCATCTTTTTATACTACCTACAATAGCTGGAAAACCATGTTAGCATGTTATACTGTGGGTAAACTGGATTCATGCCAAGAAGGTCTTTTGATTCTCCTGTTACTGTTAAAATTTTAAAAATATTTCCACTTTTTTTGGTAGCAGTCTAAGTGACTCAATAAGAATTCAGAAGAAAGATTGTATCAGATAAAGAAAAATTGTATATTGACAGTGTTCCAAGTGAGTGACTAACTCAGTCCACATAATTTTTTATGGTATTAAGAGAGATACATAGAAAATTTTGGAGGTGAAAACCCAATGAAGTGAATAGTAAACCCCTTGAACAATACCACAAGTTAAACAGAGTTCAAAAATAGGTCAGAAACTAAAGGCCAGAAAAAAGGAGTCTCCTTACATTTTCATTATTGTTAATACCCCTCACAGTTTAAAGAGTACCTGTAGTTGCCATAATCATGCCTTAAAGTTAGGACAAGTAGTTAAATACAATCTCTCAGAACCTGATAATACGTTTCACTGAATAAGTATTTTGATTTCTCTCTGAATTTTACCAGTGAGTAAAAGGATCTTGAGGTTTGTTGAACAAGTGAGATAGAAATTACTAACAAAGTTTGTTTCAGCGTTTATGAGTAGTCCTTGCATGCAAAATCTGCAAATCATGAATGGATGGATGTCACCATTAATAATTCAGAAGATGAAGGAACAAGGTTTTTAACAACATTTATGGGAGATACTGAAGCGGGGAAGTGCTGAGTATGAATTACAACAGTGAGTTTGGAAATTAGAAATATAGGGAGGGAATCAGCGGAGAATGATGAATGTGGCTGCTTCTGACGGAGTTAACTGAAGATAATTGAATAGAAAACAGAAATGTATTTTAGACACAGCATAAAATACTTAAACAGTGTAAATCATCATAGTTACAAGGATATTGACTTACCTTATTATCTTAACTCATGGTGTTTTAGTGTCTGTTAAAATATTTTTTTACTGATGTTAACATTTGCTGACAATGGTTATGATATACTGTGCACTCAATATGCTGAACTTATAAAAGCAGAATAAGTCATTTAATAAAAATAAAGATAAGAGTTACCTTTGCTGTAATTAAATAAGCTTTTACAATGTTATCGGAAAGAAAACAATAGTGGAAATTGTACAATTAGTTCAGAAAAAAAAATTTTGTTGTATAGTCAAAGACAGAGGTAGGAGGTTTTGGATTGACATTAAAAAAACCTACTCTATCAAGCATTTTCTGCACAGATTGTTTTTTCTTGTACTAAAAACCGGATCATATTCATATACTACTCAAACCAGAATTAGGGATAAGGGAATTAAATTCTTGAGGTGATTTAAATTGTCTTTGTACTGCATATTCTCAAGTAGCTAGCTTGATGGAAGTGTTTCTTTTGAGCAGTACTGTTCCAAAGCTGGACCTTTCTCAAAAATAAATATGCCCAACAAGAATTGCTGGAGGAAATTATTTCCCACCTTTGCTCCAAGAGCAAAAGGCAATGTTTGCTCACAACTTTTCTTACAGTAATTACAACAGAGAAATAAAAAGAAAAAGTCTGTTTAAGCCAAAATTCTGTCTCAGACAATACTGGTAAGAGATGTGATTTAGGGAAGCACATGGGTCTGGACTCTCTTTGTGTTTCCTTCTGTTCCAGCTCCTCCAGCATTCACAGTTCTTGTATTATGGATAGTAGGCACATCCCTTCCCAGTCTTTGAGTTTTTTTTATGGACCATGTCTCATAATTTTCTCTGCTTTGGCTTTGACACTGCTGAGACTCCCTGGACTGTCAGATTTCACTATGCATTGTGGTAATAAGGTGGAGACATTTAATACCCTCTGTGTAGTCTCCCCTACCCCAGAGGACACTGGTATGGCCACAGACTGCCAAGAAATGGTGTTGCCTCCAACATCACTTATGTATAGAACCAGCATAAAACAGAGCCAAGTCTCTGTCCTCTACGGTGGGAGAGGTAGAAGGACACTAGTGCAGGTGCACACACAGCAATCCCTGGATTCCCAAGCACATGCACATTCTTGGATCCCCTCAGTGCCAGCACAGTGACCCTGTCTGCCCTATATCCCTCTGTGGATCCAGGCCTCCTCACCGGCCCTGTAGTCTGCTGTTCACTAACCTCTGCTCACTAGCAAACAGTTCACAGAAACTCATCCCACAGGCATCCCATGCTCAGAGGTCCCCTCTACCCACTTGATTATCCTGTCCGGCCCCAAGATCTCCTCCTTTGTACCTAGCCCAGGTTGAGGTTTGCTAGCAATGGACACGTGCGCAATCCTCAATTTAGCGAAGATACAGAAACTTGCCCCCTGTAGCAACTTGTACCAGGCCATATGACCCATGATCCTGCTCTAGGCACCAGCACTGAACCTCTCACTTGCTTCAGGCCACTCCACCCTGGTAACTGTTTTTGGGACAGATACTGTTCCAGCTCTAGTGCCTGGGGCCAACACCCCTACCTGCTCCAGTATCTGCCACTGGTATAAGTGAGACCTGTTTACAACTCTGGTCTTTCTCTGATAGCTGGCATCTAGTCCATTCCACTGGTAGCTGGCACTTAGTCCTTGTAGCACATGTCCATGTGGAATAGAGTGAAATTAGTCAGAGATTAGTCAGAGATGTACTTTAAGAAGGTGGAGCAGGCTGTGGCTGTCAGGGGCAGGGCTCGATGAAGTGATCATACTGACCAGCCACTTTTACATGCAACTGTCCCCTTTAATACTCTGTTGTTCCTATTCTCCACTTTGTTACTCCTAGTTTCTTTCTCATGCATGCTACTTTATCAGTTTGCATGGTTCCACTGACCTCCAACAACCCTCAGCTTTACATCCTTATCAGTTGCAAAGTCCTGGTTTGCCTGCAGTTTCTTGACAACCCACCAAAATTAGTGTGACTGGTGAGGTTTGCTACTTGTCTTCGTCTCTATTAATTTTGTCTGTCAAGTCTCAAATCTGTCTCTCTGTGTATTTTGTCCCTTTTCCTTAATATCCCATCCGATAAAGTCCGTGATCAGATAATCTCACTGAAACAAACATTCCAACAGTTCACATATCCTTATCAATTAGTGTGACTAACCAGGTTTGACTCTCACTGCTGCCTCCCTTATTGTCTGTCAGCCAGGTTTGTGGGTTTTTCTTGCTTATGTCTTCTTCCTCTTGTTATTCCGTTTTGCTTTTAACAGGACCTTGATCAGATACCCTTGAAACGGCAGTCACTTTCTCCTTCTACATATCCTTGCAAGTATGACAAGATTTGGAGAACACTATTTCTTGCTCCTTTTATTCATTATCTTCCTGATTTTGTAAACGTTGAACACATGCCCTCTCCTCATTCTCCTCTCAAATTATCAGACTTTTGATCTCAGCTTAAAAAGCAGCTGCCCTAAGCCTTTGGTGTTTTTTGTTTGTTTGTTTTGTGGTTTTCGTTTGTTTGTTTTTTGTTTGTTTGTTTGTTTTGTTTTTATGGTTTTTCTGTAGATCTGATAACTTAAGAGTGGAAAGTCTAAACCCACGTAATTTTTGGTCAATCTGTTTGTCTTCTTGTCAAATTTATCAGGGATAGGGGGAAGGGAGAAGTAAGTATACTATAGGTACCAAAACAATATGTTTGTCCATAGGACTTGAGTTTCATACACCTGTTCTCCTATGGAACCCAGAAATACTAATCAGTATAAAGAAATAGTTTCAGTTCTGTTGTAGCTTAGCCAAACCAGGTTTCTGCAATCTCATCTTCCTAGCTGTCTTCCCAAATTTCTGCTTCCTGTTTTTTTCTTTCTCCTAGGGTTGATGCTGCTTCTTCTTTGGTCCTCCTTAGGACTGCTGTTTCCTGGCTCTACCTGCAGACCTCTAAACCACTGCCTCTTTTTACCTGTGCTTTTAAACTCTTCCTCGACTGCCCTCCTTGATAGCCCAAGCTAAATGTCCCAGCAAAGTTTACTGGGTAACCCTCAAACTTCCCAATATCTCTTCTTACTTTTAACACTGGGCACCTAGATTTTTCTCAGGACAGGAGATACTCAGTGAAAGCACAAAACCCACATAAAATGTTAACTGTAGATTGAAAATCTCTTAATTTACTGTAGGTTTCTTGAAAAGCTAGTATGAAACACAAAATGCCCAATACCTCCTCTCAGTAATCTAGCCTTAGCAAATCATTGATAAGAAAATGTTACACTGAAAAAAACCCCTTTTACAATCACTGGAAGAATTAAGATTTAGCAGGGAAAGTAAAGACAAAAAGGAGTTAATTTGATATAGATTCTGGTGGGATGGAGAAGCATTTCTATTTTCTGCTACTGTAAGTGGATGATTTATGGGACAGATTTTTGTGAGACTGGATGCATAAAAATCATAAAGGCTGCCAGTAGAGCAAGCAGACCTTTAAGCTGAAATATGTCAGCCGTGCTTCTCTAAAGAAACAGACAAATGAACTAAAATATGTCATGTCCCGGTTCACAAGAGAAGCTCAAACAAACAGGTTGTTTTCTCACTCCTGTAAACAAATCTGTTCAACTGATACCTGATTTTATGAAAATCTATATGCTATGAGCGACTGGGATTTGGTTATAGAAGGTGGACAGGAAAATACCTACATGCGACCTGAAAATGAGAAAAAACCCTTTAGATATATTAAAAAAACCCCAAACAACCAACCAGAAACTATGGACATTTAGAATAGCTATCAAAGAAACAAGAATGAAATTATCTGCATGGAAGAGAAAGACATATTCATTACTGTCAAAAATTCAGCCTATCCTGAAGTTGTAATTGAAGCAGATAAAAAAGAAAGATGTGGTTTTTGAACTGATTCATGTATATCAGATTACTTGCTGCTACAAATACTTTGGAAAATACCTAAGAATGCATACTACAAGATGTAAACATTTTCTGAAATCAAATGCTATCATTGCAAAGTTGATAGTAACCAGTACAACTCAAAGAGCAGCCTTGTTGGGTAAGATGTCTTTGTCAGACCTGTCACTGAGAAGTTACCTCCATGTCTTTCAGAAAAACTGGAAGAATGTCACTAAGATATATACAAAATGTCTTTAAAGGACTTGGAAAAGTCCTTGCCATGGACCAGAAACATGGATAAGAATGTACCTATGTAAATTATATTGAATACCACATTTTTCAAAACATGATCTCAAGCCACAAGATGAAATGGAAGACCTGAGAAATATAATCCATTAGGCTGTTATGGAGAGAGCAGTACTCAAGTGAACCACAAGAATGGAAAGTATATTTTTATTCTGTGAGATGAAACAGATATATGTCACTGTGTATATAACATGAGTCTTTTATTAAAGACATCTCTGAATAACTGAAAGACATATCCATCAAAATAGGATGTACTGTGTCACTATATGAACCCCTCAGTTCCGTATAACATTTTTTTCTGCATTGTGATGTTGGTTTTTTTAGTATTTTCAAGATATTTAGGCTATAGTTCACAAAATGTTGATGAGTTACTGGTTTGAACTAGATTTTCTTCTTTTACCAGGTTTTAACCCGGTAAACTTTTCATGGACAGATAAGATATTGATCTTAAAGGCAATTTTATCTGCATAGTGGCATTATGACTATTAATCTACAGTTATATTTAAGGTAGTTAAGCAGCTTTGGCTTTGAAATCTTCTAATCAAGTGAATAAAAGCATAATTTAAGGGCAATGTAAAATTTTGATGCAGTCTATTGATTTTAAAACTGTCTTTATAAATTAAACATTTCAAAATTATTCTGGAAGGAATAAATATTTTAGGGTTGTTACCAGTTCTTCTATTATAGATTGTCAAGTAAAAATAAACTAATGTTTGGAACTTTGTTATAAAGATTTTCAACACAGTTTAAGACACATTACAAAGAAAAAAAGCTTTGAAATTTACTGCATTTTTGTGAAATAAATTAAAAACTTGCTAGTGAGGTAAAAGATGTTTTTTAAAGTTTAAAAAATAGAATAAAAATGCAGTATAATATATCAATTGATGGAATTAATAGTTGCTATGTGAACTGTGTGCTTAACAGCTTGTTTAAACTGGAAGTCTACAAACTGTAAACTCTAAGAAACCTAAATTGTAATAGAAAAATAAATACTGTATCTTACATGGTTTAGACAGTGCAACCAGTGGAAACATATCATTATGACTGAAACATGACAGTATGATTCAACAATGTAGTACTTTACAGAGAATCAATTGTCTTCTATATGCAAGTTATATACCAGTTGTAAGTGATAAAATGAACACTGCAACCATATCTCACTGTTACAAATATGAAGAAATTATTGTAAATTCTATTATAAGTTGTATACACAGAAATTTTAAAGGCTCGTAATGTGATAAAATTTATTTGAGTTGATGAGTATAGAAATAATTAGAGCCATCATTCAAAGTATGAAGGAGTTGTAGTTTCTCATAAAAAACCCCTACTAAGTAAAACTATTTTTAAAAATGTGACACCTCAAAACCCTACAATAAGAAGGTCATCTACCCACATGCAAATGAGGGAACCTGTTCCCATAAATGCATTATTCTAAACATCTGACTATGTCTATCTCTGACCAATAACATCACCTTGGAAGATACTTGTATTTTTAGCAAGAACGTTTTCTTATTCTGTAGTTAAAATTACCTTGAATTTCACCTTAGTTTGTAAGTTAATTTTAGATTGTGTGTTATCATCTCCATTACCTGTAATGTTCAGGGATATTTTTAAAAATGGCTTCACTTTGATACATTTTTAATGGCTCAACACAAAACCAGAATTAATGCAAATAGAAATTCACAAAACTCAACATGGAAATAACTAAATTTGTGAGAGGCATATCAAAGGATCAAGGGAAAAAAGGATGCAATAGCAAAATTTTCACAGCCTCTGAAATAGATCACTTTATCCACAATTTTGCAGTCACATAATTAAAAGAAGAGTAAATTATTGCAATCAAGATGATGAATACTTTTTTCTGATAGCTAATTACATGTAGCTGCACAAGAGCAAAAATTGCTTCAGTATAAATCAGATGAAAATTTTTCTGATTACAAGTTATTTATTTTGTTGGATATGTTTCTATATAAAAATATTTTTTTTCCTGTGGAGGATTTTTACATGGGAAAATAATGTTACTATAGACTCTAGGAGATATATGGCCATAGGATAAAAAGAAACAGAAATAAATTAGTACACCAGAAATTCTGGTTGAGTATAAAGATATTCTCTTATAGGGGCACCCAGGACTTTTCCAAGCAACCTGTTCCGGTGTCTCAACATCCTCATAGTGAAATATTTATTCCTATACTTCAATCTAAACCTACACTTTTCGAGTTCAAAACCACTGTCCCTCATCCTATCATTACAGGCCCTGGTATAAAAAAAAATATCTTCATCTTTCAGTATTGAAAGATCACAATAAGGTCTCCTCAGAGCCTTCTCTTCTCGAGGATGAACAACCTCATCTCTCTCAGCCTGTTTTCATAGGAGAGGTGTTCCATTCCCTGAACGTTTTTATAGCCCTCCTCTGGACAAACTCCAGCAGGTCCATGACTTTCTTGTACTGGGAACCCCAGACCTGGATGCAGTACTCAGGTGGAGTGGAACAGAGGGGCAGAATCACCTCCCTTGACCTGCTGCCCACGCTGTTTTTGATAAAGCCCAGGATACACTTGGCTTTCCGGGCTGCAAGGGCACACTGATGACTGCTGTCCAGCCTGTCATCCACCAGCACCCCCAAATCCTTCTCTGCAGGTAGCTTTCAATCCCTTCATCACCCAAGCCTGTATTGCTACCGGAAGTTGCCCTGACGTAGTTTTTAGTAGGAAAAAGGCAAAGTGATTTTTTTCCTGGATAGTGTTCATTTTCATCACCGCTATCCAATGGACAGATCATATGTAAATGAAGTTATTATTTGGCAGATAGATGTAATATTTTGTTTATAGTTATGTTGTGACATCTGTTATTAAAAATCGCTAATACATTATTAAATATATTAACATAGAAATGTACCAGTGTAAAAAGTATCTTAAAACATTACAAGAATAATTCAGGGATATTTCCATAGGACAAATTATGTTAAGCAGGAAGTACTTCTTGGGGGAACTTAAAAGGTAAAAGCAGCACATGACTTCGGTTTTATTTGTAAGCACAATAAAGTGTCCGAGAGAATGATAAAATGTGTAGATTTTTAATGAGTTATAGGATAGAACAGTTGGTACTTTGGAAAAATAACAGCCCCCTCCCCTGAAACAACCATTCTGCTGCAGAATGCAGCAGGTGTAATTATTGTCTTCTGAGACATTTGTATGTATGGCATGAAGTAATCCTTACAGGGAAAAAAGTTTTAGTTGATATACAATACATGAAAAGAATATTTTCCAGTGAATAGAGCACACATTAAAAAATGGAAGAAAACAGCTCATACGTGCTTTCATGATTTTTGTAATCCAGAAGAACTCAAATAACTGGCCTCTCAATTGTTAGTATAGTATTTAAGGCAAAGGTTTTGAGTTCAGGGATTTCACACTGGTTTCAAATTTTATGACTTCACAACAGTCTCCCACATTTTTGTGACGGCTGATCGGGGAGAACAGACTCTTTCCACTTACGAGCTGACCTGGAGCCATGACGATAGAACTCTGTTCATGTTTTTTCACAGTTATGTGATTTTCAAAAAAATCAGGGTTTGTTAACTTACCACTAGCCTTTGGCCATCTCATGCTGTTACAGAAGCAACAAGAAGATCTGAGTTGCAAAAGACCTTTGACAAATATTAGCAAATTATCAGTGAGGAATCCTATTACATTTAAAGTCTTGCTTATGTAATAAACTGCCTTTCTACATAGAAAAAAAGCAATATAAACTGAAACATTTTGAGAGTAACTTATCTGTTTCAGGATCAGCTTTAGGGAAGGAATAGAAGTGATTAAAAAAGTCCCCATGGCACCTGTTAAGATATAGAATAATATTTTTCATATTTTCCAATTATATGTGCTGATAGCATAATTCAGGGTAACAAAGTGCTAAAAAACCCCATACACACCCTTTCTCCTTCCCCAACCAGATGTTATCATCTACTATATTTATATTTTAAAATGTACACAAATGCATACACATACACATCACTTCAAACAGACAACAAAAATAATTAATCCTGTAATCCAAATACTTGAATACCCATCATCTTAAATCAGAGCAGACATGATTGGGCAAATAAAATGTTACAGTTCATCTTCCACTTTTGATGTATATATATGTAGCTTTGAAAATTAAATAAGCCTGTTACAGTCAATTATGATTCAGCATGAGCTCTTTTCCTGGAAGTACTCAAAGCAGCCTCATCATAAGCTAGTGTTCAAGTATTCTTCATATTTCAGCAAGGAATCAAAACATCTGGTGTACAAAGCCTTTTAAAGGCTTTCCCTAAAAGAAAGCAAATTATGTCCCTTATTAATGGAACACCTGACTGATAAAATATTCTTTCCTTCCCTCACCCCTTTACCTTCTAGTCATATAGTTTTTAAACAAACTAGTCATAATTTTATTTTCTTTGTAAAAGAAACACTCAAAATTTTAAGAAAATCTATGTATATTTTAGACATAGACAAGGGATTTAATGTACTTGCGTACTGTCAACAGAAATATAAACCTGGATAGAATACCCCAGTTTAGTAAAACCAGTCTGTTATTGTTTTCTTAGTATAATAAATATGCAAGAAAAGATTATTTTTTTTTCTTGCTTGCATTTTTTGTTTTGAGTAGGGTCATCATGCCATAAATATTACATAAAGAAATTGAATTAAAATACTACTCTACTTTTGTTGCTCCGTAACACTCTTTAAAGTGTTTTTGGTGCCTTGGTGCTTTTATTGGCATTAAGTGTCATTATGCTATACTTCATCTTTCATTCTTTAACATAAACTGCATGATTTAAAAGAAGATATGTATTTTGGACAGTTATGTTTTAGAACATTCATGATCTTACAGTCTGTAACCTATTGCTACTACAATGATCCTAATTTACAGGAGGTTGGTTTTCAGTGCCTGTGAAGAAAGTGCAACATTGTAGGAACTCAATTAGCTACAAAACTCCTAAGAAAAACTGTCAAAGAAATGTGCTTGTAATTCACAGAATCACAGAACATGATAAGTTGGAAGGGACCCACAAAGTTCATCGAGTCCAACTCCTGGCACTGCACAGGACAATCCCCAAGAGTCCCACCATTTCAGCTACTAAATTCAGAAAAAAACATTGGTAATAAGAAAAACTGATGTAGATAGGATCTCTTTCCTGACATTAGAGAAAGGGGGACATAAGAGACTTTGATGTTTGAAAGGAATGAGAATTAGAGTTTGTGCCAGCTACTGTTTTATCAACAAATCAACATTTCACATTCAATTAATAGGTGAAAATGTGCCATTTATTAAATATATAAGTCTCTTAATTATTAGTTATATAATTCTGATGGCATTATAATGCATTTATAACAGGAATGCATAATTTACTGTTCATATAATAGAATTATAACATGGATGTATGCTGAGAATCATCAGACTTAAAAGAGTGTAGAGTAGGAATCTGGTCTCTGGATAATGGAGCAATGCTAAGCAAAATGTGGATACTAACCAAGTATGAGTCCTCTCTCAACTTGTCTAGCTACACTACCTGGAGCATTTCCTAATCTTCTGTAGTGGTGATTGTACCTCATCTTCAGTGTGCTACATGTGCAACAAATGACACTTGCTGATAAAGTGCTGTGAACTAGAAATCATGTGATATTTGTCTTTTCATTGACTTCAGTAGTTTGCTGTTTTCTTTTTGCTCTGCCTCCATCTTTTAAACTCCATGGTCACTAAAACATGTTCAGAAAAAAAAGTACTGATAAAACTTAGTAGGGTTTTTTGCCGTTTTTTGCTTCAAAATGTGTTACTGAGTAGCGTGTTCGTTGTGCAATTAGAAAAACACCCTAATAAAATCAGACAGTATTAGAATCACAGAATAGGAAGAGTTGGAAGGGACCCACAAGGATCATCAAGTCCAACTATAAATCTAGATCTTTATTTATACATAATCTGATTTCAATAGAAAGTAAGGGTTAGCTGTAGAATCATGTGTGTGCTTGGTTGTTTTTGTTATTACTTTGTGACTTGGCAGATATCTGACCTCTGTTGTGTCCTACATATAGAGAATTTTCTGCCCTCAGCAGAAAGAATAGATGGGGAGAAAAAAAAATTAAATTTTGCTTAAGACCATAACGTATAAAAAGAGTTAGAATCAAGAGAACATTTTATAGCAGATTGGCTTTGATCTTTGCTTGCTTGTTTCTATCCCCTTTCCCATTTACAGTGTCAGACTAAGTCCACTGCAGAGTGGGCTAACCTGCTCCCTGTGACACTGTAATTAATTAATCCCCTTAGACTTCCTGCCCACCTTACTGTTTGTTAATTTGTAAGCATAATTTAGGTGAAAAAGTACCAACTGCAAACTTGTTCAGTAGTCCACCCACTATTTTATACAATTTGTAAAAAATAAGCCCCCTGTAGAACATCAGTCTCCATGTGCAATAGCTTTATACACAGCAAATATTTGAATATGTAGATGAGCTTGATTCCAGCTAGCAGAAGCCTTACAAACCATTAAGGTGTATGCAGACAAACAGTGTGCCAGACAATAAATAGTTGCACAGTATCCCTTTCATAAATATTTGATCAGAGAAGTGGGACCAATATTTTTCACAGTTGTATACTGTTTTCAGTCTTTGGTGTATGTGTTTAGATATACGTACATGCAGGGCCATATTTGAAAGGTCTGTAGACCCCCCATCAATTCTAAAGGTTTGACCTGAAGTTGCACTGACAAGAAACTGAAACACTCCTAACATAATCTGGATCAGGGTTATCAAATATTCCTGTATGCACGGTAAGGCTTTAGGAAATATTATTTGCTGTTTCAGACTGTTCTCCATCTCTGCAAAATGGTTTGAAATGCATTGATCCATAGAATTAGAGGAGAATCTAAAAATGTTATTTATACTGAAGTGCAAAAAATGCAATGCTTTGGGCTATATCTGCAGTGAAACTTTAAAGTCTTTCCCTCCTCCGCCAAAAAGAATTTCTTTGCCGTCAAGGCGAAGCTGACATATCTTATTACATACTTATATTCAGAGATGTAAAGGTCAATGGGAGAATTATGACCACCCAATCCCTCTTTCTAAGAACACAGCAGCAAGGTAAATAAGAACAGAAAGAGTGAGGTTAAATTTTGATGAGGATTTTCATTGAAAGTGGATATCTGGGATACAAAGACATGAAGGCCTACCAGAACATGCAGTCAGGTGAGTCAAACTTGCTTTTTAGTCTGTTGGTGACTCTGGAAATTTGTGTGCCTTAAAACTCTACCTAATAAACAATGACGACTTGGTAAAATATTCGGTATAATTGTTGGAAATCTCACCTTACATCAAAAAAATTGACAGGTATTTTGACAAAAAGTTCTTTACCTTGCTCTGGGTGTATCTAGCACATTCCCCCATTTCAGTAGTTATCTTTCATAAAAAAGAAAGTGTTCTTGTTTCAAGTATGAAATTTTGATATATTTTATTTCCTTTTGACAATCTACTCCACATTCTTATAACATTTTTCACCATTGCCAGACATTCTTTTCTAAAGTTCTCTGATTCCAAGGAGAGACAAAGCTAATAATTCTGAAAAGCCCTCATGCTTGGAACTTCTACTATCATTTTTCTTGGGAAGCATAAATAAGGAAACCACAATTATATGGCTTATAATTAACTTTATATAATTATATTAATTATATCCTTATAATAATAAGGACTTCTTTAGCTGTCAGAAATTTCACAACTGTATTGCTCCACTTAAGCTAAGGAAATAATATCCGGGGGTAGCCAAGCATGATATTTTCCATTCACGTTCTTAGTGAATCCTATGACCTCTTCAGACCCACTTATTTTTTTTTTTGTAATGACATGGTCCTTGGAACGACAAGTTGCTGATACTGTAATTAAAACTTTGCAGAAGAGTCATTGTAATATATGCCAAAATTCTAGAAACAACTTGGACTTACTTTTTAGAGAAACTACTTTCTAAGAGCTTTCTTTCAGATATATGTAACATGCTGTCATTCTGTTATATTCAATATTAGTTTTCCTAGGCCAACGTGTTAAATCAATGTTAACCTGAAGTGTCAGCTCACTTCATTTTGAAGTTCTGAGGCTACTTCAATCAGTTACAGCAACATGGTTCAAGGAGACTTGACTGGTGCTTTAAAGCACTGAATTGTTCAGGTTTATATTTAAATATATCCTTTTTTTATTCTTTGGCCTGAGTGCTTAAAGTGTTTTTTATAACTTGTAGATGCACTCCACTGGGTATATTACTTGTGGAAAGGATGCTGACTTTTTAGGTTTCATCAGCTGTCGTCTTAACCTGTCTATTTAAGTTTAAATTTATAATATTGAAAAAGTGCTCCTGGACTTGGTCATCCTTAAAATACAGCCTCATGTTTGTGATGAACAGAAGCAGACTGGCATTAAGTGTGGGCTGTGTCTCAAGTTACCCAATATTACAGAGGTACTTCACGTCAGACTGTATTAAAGCCCATACATCAGCTGGTGTTCAAAAGGAGTTTCTTCTGAGTTTTTTACTCATAAATGCATAAGCAACAGGCAATCATACAGGCTTTGTCCTTGACCAAACATATAGCGTTCATAAATTAAGAGGTTTACTGTCACGTCATGCATTGTTCAATAAATACTCTTCACTTTTCACAATTGATAGCATTTTTATTCTCTTTTGCTGGCACTTGACCAGCACGAGAAAACACAGAGCTTTATTCTGGCTTATTAAACCATTCTGGCTTCATAGAATAGATCCTTCTAGAAGCTATGTTAAAGCATATGGAGAACAGTGAGATGATTCAAGATAGACATCATGGTTTCACAAAAGGAAAATACTGTCTGACCAACCTAGTGCCCTTCAATGATGGACTGACTACATCAGTGGGTAAGGGAAGAGCTACAGATGTAATTTATCTGGACTTCTGTAAAGTCTTTAATATAGTTCCCCACAACATCCTTCTCTCCAAATTGGAGAGTAATGGATTCTATGGGTGGACTGTTAGGCGGATTAGGAATTAATTGGCTGCACAGATGCACCCAGAGTGTAGTGGTAAATTGCTCAGTGTCCCAACAGGAATCAGTGACAAATGATGTCCCTCAGGGGTCTGTATTGGGACAAGGGCTATTTAAAAACCTCATTAATGGCATAGAGTGATGCCCAAAAACAGGCCAATAGAAACTGCCTAGAGACAAAGTTTTATGCCTTTAAACAGTAAGGTATTTATTAGCGACGTCGGGGAAACTCCCAGCCAAAAGAGTTCCGAAGTGTTGGCGTAAAGACAGGTAATTTATACAGTTTCTAAGTGTGATTACAACATCTTTACATACATATTCATATTATTACATTATTAGAT
>JAWMRA010000078.1:123267049-123291077 GCA_035584735.1 Pseudotriccus pelzelni
CAAGATAGAGCTGGGGAGTGAATCTTCTTAGAGCAAGATACTTTGATTAACCCTTTTAAAGCCTTGCTTCCCTTCAGAGAGAGGGGTAAAGTGCAGCCTCAGCAAATTTGCAGATGACACCAAGATGAGTGGTGCTGTTGACACACCTGAAGGATGGGATGCCATTTAGAGGGACCTGGACACTCAAGAACTGGGCCCAGTTTAGCAAGACCAAGTACACTGTCCTGCATCTGGGTTGGGGCATCCCCCCATATCAATACAGGCTGGTGAATGAACAGATTAAGAGCAGTCCTTCTGAGAGCGATTTGGGGTGGATGAGAGGCTGGACATGAGCCGGCACTATACGTTTGCATCTCAGAAAGCCAAGTGTACCCTGGGCTACATCAAAAGCAGTGTGGGCAGCAGGTCAAGGGAGGTGAATCTGCCCATTACTCTATTCTTGTGAGACCCCACCTCCAATACTGCAGCCATCCCTGGGGTCCCCAACATAGGAAAGACATTGACTTGTTGAAACAAGTCCAGAGAAGGGCCACCAAGCTGATTAGAGGGATGGAGCACCTGTCCTATGAAGAAAGGCAGAGACAATTGGGATTGTTCAGCCTGAAAATGAGAAGGCTTAGGAGTGACCTAATTGTGGCCTTCCAGAACCTGAAGGGAACTTACACGAAAGATGGGGCAAGGGCATATAGTGACAGGACAAGGGGAAATGGGTTCAAATTGAAACAGAGTAGGTTTAGACTAGATATTAGGAAAAAATTATTTACTGTGAGGATGGTGAGGTGCTGAAACAGGTTGCCCAGAGAAGCTGTGGCTGTCCCAACCCTGGAAGTGTTCAAGGCCATGTTGGATGGAGCTCTGAGCAACCTGGTCTAGTTGGAGGTGACCTTGCCCATGGAATGGGGGTTGAACCTAGATGATCCTTTAAGGTCCCCTTCAACCCCAAACATTCTATTAGTCTATGATGATGATTCTATGATTATGTGACAGTCCATGAGCACTCACACAAAAAATGTCAGAGAACTAAGAAAAGTTGGTCCACTTCAAAGACTTGGGAGAAGAGGTTCTTATTACTGTAAAGAGACCTTTGTCCAATCACCTGTGTTGAGAAGGTCTCTGAGATAAATCATATAATAGTAATTGTAATGTCAAGACTAAAACCAGCTGTGTTTCTTGGCCTCACTGCTGTAGCAGCTAGCATGAGTTAGTTGAAGTTAGCAAAACTTTTGGCCTGAACTGATGAACTTTAACTGACATTTTTCTGTAACAGAAGTAGATAAAAACAAAAAAAACTTGCAAACAACCGAGTAGTTTTGGTGTGCTCAAGGAAATATATGCACAAAGATCACACTCAGCCTGATGGACATAAATATCTCCAAAAGTGACCTTAACAGGAAGATTTGGGAGCACCAAAAATGGCAGCAACAAATTAGAAAATGACAGCATGATTTGAGAAGGCAAGAATCCTTGGCGAGCTATGCTGTACCCAAATATATAAGTAAAGACAGTTAAGAAAACTGGAGGTAACAAAAAAAAAGATTTTTTTGAGGAACCCCATGACACTCCCCAGGATCTAGGATTGTGTCTCTAACCTCTGGGAAATAAAAAGGAATTCAGGGGTCCACACAGACTTGGGCCATGCACTGCAGCATTGCCATCACTTCAATGACCAACATGACCTTCCTACTGGCTTCATTGTCTTTCCCACATCCTGGAAAAGTTACTCAATTAGTAAAACTGCGTGTCTGCGATTAAGTGTTTTGGTATACAAACCCATTTAGCCACACTATCATCAGGTCTTAAACCTGCTTCACAGGAAGGAAGTTCTCTCTCTTTTTTTTAGGAAGAACTTAAGTTTTGGAAGGAAAACAGTTTCTAGGAGCAGTTTAACCACGTTTACAACTGGAAAACACCTCTTATTCTTATATTATCATTGTCCTCTAACTAAAACATTTCTTCTCCCTTAAAAGAGATAATCTCATTTTTGATGAGTCTTGATGAGAAAACCATATTGTCTGCCAACACATTGAAGGTCCCAATTGTTTTCCTCTCCTTGTATGACAGTCATTTCATCTCTCTCCTGGAAAGATTCCTGGAAATATTTACTTGGTGGCCTTCCAGTTTGAATTAACCTCTTTAGACATTACTGACAAAATTATAGCCTGTTTTCCAGTATCCTGAATAATGGTATTCATCTTTTTTATATTTGAAATAGTTGCCTTATTGGTTTTTTTTCATGATCACATCATGTAGGCAGATCTTACATTCAGTATTAAGCTTGAGGTTTATAACACACATCCTTGTTGACCTTTACAGAGACAGAGCTTTTATTTTGTACTATTAAATGTCATGTCATTCACAGTTTTTAATGTCACCTAGTGCTTGCTGACAGTCTGACCCTTATACGTTTAGACAGTACTTTCAAACTACGAGCCATTGACAAATTTTGTTGTTAGTTTTTTGTTAGAATCACTAATGAAAAGGAACTTAAAGACAAACACCGAGATATGAAAATAGTCTCACTCCAATTATCTTCCTTCTAGACCACATTTCATGATTTTGGTCTTAGTTTGGAATATGAAAGTAACAGAAATATCGTCATTACGACAAATCATGAAAGCTGGAACTGCAATGTTTTGATGTAGTTCTTCATAAACTTTTTTCTAAATGACTGGATGTTACCTTATCTTAGCAGCTCTTAAAGAAAGATAGAAGAAACAGTGTTGAAATTCATGGAGACAGCATTTCAGAAAAGGTTTTTTTGTCTGTATTCAACCAAATAGCAAAACAAAGGAAGATACAGACTCACAGAATTTTTATAGAACTTTATGGATATACCAAAAAAAAGGTTTAGAAGATATGAACAAAACTTCATATCAGTCAGACTCAAAATTTCAGCATTTTATGAGCAGTTTCACTTCTCTGTTGTAACTAACTGTGTACCTTTTATTTATTTTTCATTGAAAATTAAGTAGGTTTCAATATGTGAAACTATTTTACATGAGTGGACATGAAGTTCTGCTTTAATTTTATAGAGTTTTTTATAGTAATGAGCTCTAGGGAAAAAAGAGAAAAAAAGAAAGTAATCTAAAATTGAAAGCTGTTATTAACCTGGATCATTGTATTGTGAAAACAGAATTGTTTTGTGAGGGCAGCAGACTTTTTTCCCTGCAAAACATCAGCAGTAATTCTCCATTTGTTTTAAGTGTCAGTACAAGTCCATGGAGACAACATCATGTCAAACTGATGGAAAATTATTTCTATGCAACTATGCTATGAGACATTACTGTGTCAAGACAACAGTAAAAGCATGTCAGTAAAAAAAGCTACGGAAATCCAATAATATGTCAATCCAGTGGTTTTCAGTGTAGGGATTTGGAGATTATGTTAAATTGCCAAGATAATAGAATGCTATCAGTGCAAATTATGGTATTATTTAAAAGCAGAAATTAAATAAACATTACATATAAGATCAATAAAATTAAAACCAGATTCACCATATCTTAAACAATCTGCTGTGTACAGGCCAGATTCATGGTTAATTTCAGCTGGCACAGATCCATTAATTTACCCCAGCTGAAGATCAGTTCTTATGTTGTTGTCCTCTCTAAGATACCCTCTGAACGTTAAGAGGTGAAGAAGGCTTCATTTGTATGAACTAAGTAGATAATTTAGAACAATTATGTCGTGAGATATTGACTAAGCAAATTATTTGGATCTTGCTGAGGGTTATGCTAGCATTTGTATTTCAAGTCAAACCCAGTTTCTGTAGTAGTATCTCTCACAAGTTGTCCTGACAAGATACTGACTTTTCTGAAACGGAAGCGGTAAAGGAGCCTGTTCTGTGGAATCCAACACAGAAAGTTATTATGACAGTATCAAAACTAGTCCTGTAAAATAATGTGCCGATCTGGGCTGCTTTGGGCCTATTTCCTCCTAATCACATCTAAAATTCTATGTCAGTATTCTAGAAAACAAAGAAAGCATATAAAACTTTTTAAATCTTTTAGGAAAGTCTCATTTTTCTCCATGCTTTGAAGGGAAGCCTTTGCTCTATGAGCTCTCCCTGTATCAGCACACAATCTACCTTCATTTACTGTCAAGCAACACAGGCTATGACATGGCTTCTGTGGCACTGATCATAACAGTGCCTCTGACAGACCTTATGAATTCAGTTTTCATTGCTGATTGTGCTTCGGTTTCCCACCCCCCTCCCCACCCTTTCTCTTTAATTGCTTTCTACAGAACTTTTTACATCAAATTGTATTGGAAAGCGATGCGATGGCTTCCAGTTTAACCTTGCTCATCTTAACATCTGGATAAATATACAATTACTTTCTCCCTATAATTCAAGCCAAATGTTACCTTCATTAACTTTTATAAGCATATTTATTAAAAGAACAGGAGAAAATTCTGCTGCATTTGAAAAGTTACATCTGAAAAGATGAAATCCACTACATTAAATCTTTGTATTAAACCACCTACACTTTAATGTCTTTAAATCCAAGGCAGAACTTAATTTTATGAGATTTGCTTCAGATTTCTTTTGGTATTAATTTTTGTGCATGCACAAAGGGCATAGGCCAATGAGCTGCTGAGCAGATAGAATTTCTTTGAAAATCAGTGTTCCATCAGTTAATTCTTATTTAAGAGAGTGAATTAAAAACAAAAGAAAGACAAAGCACCTACCTTGCACTCATTTGATATAAGATAAAATAATATTACAAAATTAATTATACCTCTTTCTTAAAAGTAATAAATTTATTATAACATGTTAAAATGAAAATAAAAACTTTTCTGAGCCTTCTAGGAAATGAATCAATAATTTTAAATGCTAACATTCAATTGTTTGTGTAGTAATAAACCCTCAAGTATTAGTAAATTTTAATTAATATGACTCTTGGAAAACAGCTGAAACAGCTACAAGACATACAGTTGAGGAAATCACACAGAATCAATTACTCCTACTAAGTTAAACTGTACAACATAAGGGAAATATAGTTACTGCAGGTCAGAGGCTGTTGTGAGAAATCTCTGTTTAATATTTTCCTTCCTATTTTAAGAATTACATTTTTTGCTCAATAATTCCGGCTAACCCAATTAGAGTAGAGAAAAGAAAGGTGGCATCACTAAAGTCAAATAATTTTAAGAGCAGATACTGAAAGTTTATCTACAATTTATCTATAATCAAATGTTTTATCTTGGAACTACTGCTGTGAAGTAAAGAGTCAAAACTTTTCTCAGCAATGTAGTGTCTCAGCAGAAAAGAAGCAGCAGGAATATTAGAAAAACAATTATTATGAATCAGTTAGTCTTTTTTTTGAAGACCAGACCATTACCTGAAATCTATTGCTTCTAACTTAATGTGAAGACCAAGGAGGAATCTGAAAAAGCTTTCTGATGTCTTTTGTGTCAGATATTAGTCTCAGGAGTGGGAGAGGAATGGGACATGCTTGGAAAGTGAGGTATTTTCTCCATAGGCATATTATCCCAAGTTTGTCTTGTGAGATTCTGGAGCTGGGCAAGGATGTCTGAAAGTGCTATGTTGCATTAGCACTTGTTATTATGGGAATGGATCTTGTTGCTGGCACCATTCCCTTTAGACTTGAGTTTCCTTGTGTTTATTACATCAGTGCACTGCTTTCACATTCAATAATTAACCTTGCTGCTGAAAAGTTTTCAGCATATGTTTGAAATAATTAATGTTAATTGCTGCATGAACTTAGAGTGATCCACCAGGAACCAGTTCATTCCAAAAAGAACATTTTCCATCTGAGTACACAGTCATTAAAATACATAATCTACTAATCCTTATATCTTTGTGCTGTCTCCCTTGTCTTCTGCCAGAAAAACAACAAAATAGAGAACTTTCCCACAATAGCCATTGATCTTGATTTTGTAGGGAAGAATTCAGAGAATACATTTTAAAATGTGGGACTGGAATTTCCCTAAGGATAATGGTTAAATAATGTCAGTATTTGTGAAAACTAACAAACCCTACTGTTTTTGTATTTTTAAATATGGAATGTTGTGTTAACATTAGCTGGAAAAAATGGGTATTCATGCTTAATTTACCCCAGTGTAATACATTGCTTTTCAGGATATGTCCAAAACATAATTTACTAGTGCAAACAACAGGAAAGGACTGAGAAGCACCGAATTCATGAGTCAAGTGCCTTCAGATGGAAACAAACATGTGTATCTTGTCTACACCTATTCTTGTGGAGGGCTGTGTTCCAGTTTCAACCATCAGGTCTCCCAATGCTGGTGGAAGGTCAAGCCTCAGCCCCTGTAAACATCTCACCCAGCTCTTCTGCTGGGCTGTGCCCTTGGAAGCACAGCAAGGAGAGAGCACAGAGTGCAAGTTCTCTTCCAGTGATGGAGAAGCATCTGGAGCCCTCTCTGCATTTTGGTAACTGGGGAGCAGCTCTTGGCTGGAGTGCAATACCATGCTGAGTGCATTACCAGTTCTCTAACCAGGGCTCAGGACAGAAAGCTAATGGTAAAATCCTCTCCATCCTTCTAACTACCTGTGTGTCAGAATTCTTTCCAAAGTGCGTAGAAGGATTCTGTATTTCTTATTTCGTTTTAATGTTTGTCTACAGGTTATATTGCCAAATAATGTGTGTAAGGCTTTAATAGCCATAACTCTAAAGCTCAGGGGGAAAAAAATTGCTAGATAATTTGTAAGGCTTTTTTGGTTTTTAGCAGGTGCTTTCTGAAATTTTATCATAAACTCAGCCATTAAATACCAAGTGCAGTCAAAATGAAAGCTGGGAGCAAATGACAGCAGTGTTTACTCAGAGCTGTTTTCAAACTTCCAGAGTTTCCTTAAATTGTTGAAAGAAACAGCGTTTCTACAAATCTGCAACTGGCAATCTGCATTCCGCTTAGGTGTTCTGATGCGACCTTTACAAGCCTGGGTGTTTCAGGAAAATAGGGATGTGGTTAGTGGTGTACTTGCTAGTCCGTGGTTATTGTCTGGGCTCTGTGATCTTAAAGATCTTTTCCAATCTAAAAGATTCTGTGATTCTGTGGTTCAATTGGCACAGAAGATTACTGAGCAATTTCTAAATATGTGTGGATTTGACCATGCCTCAATCTGGAGGTTAAACTGATCATTAAGTCATTGCTACCAGATTCCATTTTTGATGTCAATTTCCATGAAAATATTAATTTCTGAATGTACTACATCTTTAAACTGTATTAGATTTTTCATTAAACCAACAGGAAAATGAAGAAAGATTTTAATATTCTTGGGTTCACAGAATAATAGCAGATAAGAAGATGCATACTCTAAGTCAGAAGACACATTTGTATAAAGTTTAAAAAAATTCTTAAAAAATACTTTTTGTTCATAAAGAGTAAGGAGTTAAAGGAATTGTGCTGTACCACTTTAAACCCTTTAAGTCAGATGTTAATTAAACTATGACATCTCAAAGTAAAAGTTACCAGACTTTCAGGTAGTTTGTGTATAATTTCATAAAACCTGTCATATGGCATATTTTGGGGGGGGAGGAGGAATGAATTAAATTATAATTATGTAGCAAAGCAAGCAAGCAAACAAAAAAACCCTTTAAAATTTGTTTAAGCTTAGTATATAATGAAGCCACCAAATTCCAAGTGCCTTGCAACAAAATCTGGTCCATAGAGCACACCACAGGAACAAGTTAAAGGAAAGGTGGGGGTTTTTACCTGTGTTTGGACATGTCAAGCTCTGATTTGAATTCATAAAGAAAACCTAGAGAAGAGAAGAGAATCATATGCAGCTTGAGACTATGACAAAGAAGTGTGCAATTCAACTTCACAAGAAGACTGGGCTTTCAATGACATGCACAACAAAGGCTGAGAGGTTTTTATTCCTTTTCTCAACTAGAGTATTGTTTCAGCTTTGTAAGTCAATCTTAAAGCAAAATGTAAATATCAAGTACATATGTAATGCTTTTTGCTAACCACAATTACCTTAAAATTACTTGGTTGATTGTTTGCTATTCTCTCAGTTGTACCCAAAGGAATTACTCACACAAAACTGATGCAAACAGCTGTGACAAACAAAAAAATTACTTCCTCAAGCAGTATGTTCTGGCTGTCTAAAACAGATGAAACAGAAGTGAATTTCACCCCTCACTTCAGTCACTAAAACTGAAATGTAAGCATAGGCTCACCTGTAGCTGTGGTTTGAGGGATAGTGTAAAAACCACATTGGCTAAAAATCAAATGAATGTTTGCCCTGTGGTTATGCAGGGTTGCTGCAGATGGTGTTGGCTTTACATGTGTCCTTAGCCAATCTAAACACTCCCACTCTTTTTAATACATTATGTCCTTTCTGCCAGCGTACCACATGCACATCTAATTTATCCCCAAGAAATCACATATTGCAGGAGTATAACACTGTATCTTTCCACTGTAATTAAAAGAAACCACCTCCCCAAACCCCCCAAATCAGAAATTAAAACAACCCACAACTAAATCCCTACAGTTTGATAATGGTGCTTATCTTTTCTTTTCCATTACAATACCAGTGAAGTGTGTGACACCAGTTTACTCTCAAGGACAGTTTTGTCAAAGTTTTGAAGGTTTCTATTACTGAACTTCTTTAAGCTTTGGAGATTTTCATGATGTACTATTTTGCTTTCATTTATTTTTGATACTGTTAAGTATTGGTGAAAGCCTTTTACAACTTTTGTTACAAATCTGATAAAAATCAAATTTAGAACTTGGACTAGATGATCTCCAGAGTTCTGTTCCAACACCAATCATTCTGTGAAATTTCATTTTCACCATTTAATCATGAACAAAAAATAGAAAAGCGTTTCTCTGCACCCTTTAAAAAATTGTATAATCAAGTGTGTATTTAATTAAAATCATAACTGAAACTATTTATTATGGAAGAAATATTCAGGTAAACATACTCTGATATTTAAGTAATATTTTCTTTGATTCATATTTATATTTCTGTATTTGCTTTGATAAACCACTTTTTCACTAGTCAAAGCGTAGATATTCCCATCCAAATATATCTTCTTCAAACTGAACTACAAATGAAATACGATAGAATTGATTCTACTTTCCTGTTCTGGGCACTTTTTTTTCTCCTTTTGAACTTATTCTGTGCTATTAAACAGTCAAAAGAGAATCCACAGTAATAATTTATTTTCCTCTCAGTAGTGCACATTGAACCTGGAGGCATTTTGGTGTCACGTAAATTGTACACAGTACAGTAGAATGGCTGTAGGTCACTATCGTCTCAGAAGAAACTCCAAAGAAAATGAGGTGATCGCAACATCAACTGGGCAATCAGTAAATCTTACAGTGGCACAACCAATACTAAAGCTAAAGTGTTACAATGAGGGCTTGTCTTCCCTAGAGGAAACAGAGAGGTTATAACCCCTGGGTGAAGTACTTTGAAATGCTAGTAAATTACTTCATGATCGCATATGGATGTGTTTGTTCTGTTTGGCTTGTTTTGTTACAATGCCATGTTTTGGCTCGCTCAGAAAATCTATTGTCTGTGACTTGTTTGTTTGAAACCTATTGCTTCTTCCTCAGAAGACAGAGTAATAAAAACTTCTGGAACTGCTGGCTTTGACAATTTCCCCTTGAGTGACCTATTTTAATTAAGTAATACTTCTTTAAAAAAGCCTAGGCTCTCCTGAAATGCTTCAAAATTGTCAGAAAATACATTTTGACTAAAAATCCATATTTTGATTCAAATCTAAAATACGTATTGGATTTTTAATGTTGAGGAGAAACAAATTTGGGCTTTTTTCATTCTGAAGAAATTCATGAAGTTATATTGAGGCTTTGGAATCATCAAGGAAGTTTCCTACTGGACGGGACAGCAACACAGATGAGGAACACTGGACACAAATTTTCAGAAGAACATTCCATATTGCCAAAGAGGACCAATAAATCCATGACTCATACGTGCTGGAATGTGACTTCTCCCAAAAGCAAAGGCCAAAACCAGGTAGATGTTTTCATTGCTCTGAAAACTGTAGAGCAATTACATGAGGCATTGCAATTGATATACTCCTCCTGCAGAATAGAAAAAACCCCAAACAATCAACTATGTGTGGAGTACTGTGTGAATTAATATGTGAGAATGACTAATGCTACCCACAAAGAGAGCAGTTATCAGGGATATAGCTAATCACCTCAATTATTTCTCTATATCTTCATTCCATTTTAATAGGTAACTGCTCTTATTCAGTTTCCTTTTTAGGATACACTCTTTTCACAGAGAGTATTATGGATCTTATTAGCACCTAACAGTTTGATATGAAACCCCCACTATTTTTGGTGGCTTGTGGCATAGTAAAAGTTGTACAGCCAATTTTTGATATTAAAAGAGAAAGAAGGGAAGTTTATAATGAGAAACTCAGAAGATCTTTAAAATGAATGTCATAACTGTACAACTGTAATAAAAAAAGTTGAAGATATTTATGGAGATGACATCATATAGAAAAGGCTTAGCAAGATCAAGTTGCCATAGCTGACAAAGATGATCAGATGATCAGCATACAACTGGCCTAAATCTTACATTAATCAATGTCAGTGTCATTCACTTTTTCTTGAAAAATTCATGAGCAAATCAGTTTTCCCTAGAAAAGGTCTTGTCTTGTGCCTTACAAAACCATCTGGAAAATACAGAGTGATCATTCATTGTCCTTGTTACCTACTCTCAGAACACACATATTAAAAGTCATACAGTTAAAAAACAAAGTAGAAAATATTGATATTAATAATATGGTTCAGAAATATGTCAGAAAGGACAATTTACTTTTCATTAATAAGCTAGGAATTGCATAATTTGAAAAAGCAAGGGAAAGATATGCAAATATGTCATATTTGTTTTCAGTCATCATAATGTTTTTAAAGTTCATGGCAAACACCTCTAGTCAATAAGAGCACCAATTTTTATATTTTACATAATTTAATGTATGAGTGCTTTTTATTACTGTTTTAATGATGACATGGTTTAATATATATGGGTTCTTCTTTGTAATGCATTTGCTTGTCTATTTCCTTTTAATGTAATTTGATCAAATTATGTAGAAGATATTATAACCATTATGTCAAAGCATTAATGTCATGGGTAGAATAATGTCAGTTTTTATTAAAATGTTATTAATGCACATTTATTTTAATGTCTTCACAGAAAGAACTCTGGAATATTAATATCTCTACTTAATCTTGACATTACATCTGTGTATCATAGAGTGTTTCAGCTGTTAATCAGAGAGCTATTCACCTTGGTTTAAAAAATATCTTGTAACTCAAAAAAAAACTTTCAACTTCCAAATTTGTTCTATATGAAACACTTCAGGGAAATGGAAATGATACTTCAGATTAGGTTGGTGGCAAAAAATGGAGTTGAAAGAGACAATTTTGCATTCCTTGCATGGCAGTCATCTAATTCTTTGTACAGAAAGGTTGGGGTCAGCAACATTCATCATTATTATCACAGATGCTGATAAATTTATCCCATATATGGAAAGATTAGACATAATTGACAAACTGAATAAGGCTTGTATGTTAACTAGCAACGAGTGAATAACTGAAAAAGAATAATTTATTTAATAGAACTAAGATATTGCTGATCTCTTTTTTTCTTTTCCAGCTTAGGACAATTTCTTCAGTGAGCAACATTTAGTGTACTGGTTAATCAACCGCTTGGGGTAAGGCCAAAGCATATGGTGGCAGAATATAAGCTTTGGTCTAGGAACTTGGATTTCCTCCATTCCCCTCCCCCAGGATGGAAAAATGGAGAAGGTCCAGCCCAGCCTGGACCAGGTAGGAAGAGGAGAAATAACCAAATTTGGAGCTATCCTGTGGGGGCATATCTCTAAGCAGAGACTAACAGTGACAAAGAAGGGCTTCCTCTATCAAACTGCCTGGTGTGTACTTTGCTTTAAAAATAATTATTTTACAAATACTTACCACAGAAGTCTCTTAATTAGGAAGCTATGGGATGTTTTTCATTCTTTTCTCTGGGATCAACACAGTGGGGTCATTTTATTGTCCTTTTGTTTCCACCCATTACGAAGCCTATTCAGGGATATTCATTAATACTGTTCCCAGACAATAGTATGATTATATAATGAATTATAAGTAACTCCTATTATCTGTGTGACTGACAGTGTAATAGCAAAATTTAATAGTTTCCTTTTACTGAAGGCAGAGTATAGAAGTACAGGACCCAGGCATCTTCTTCATTTAGTTGTCTTTGCCTAGAACACAAGCCCCTAAATTTGTTGACATGGCTGTTTCCAGATGGTAAACTATAAGCAATCTCAGTAAAGGAAGGATTTAAGAAATACGACATTTTAGGTGCTAATTGTAATGCAGTTTTTGTACTTTTGATGTATGAAGATACAGGTCTACCCTTTATTATAGACCTGGTTTTGTTTGTTTAATAATTTCTCCTATTTTATCTGCAAGATATTTTTTTATCACAGTTTATTTCACAAAAGGCAGCCTCCTTCTAAACACGTCTGTAACTTCACAGATCACTTTGTAGTACGTATGTCTGTCTATGTCCTCATTTCAGAACTGGTCTGTGGTTTGCTCAGTCTGTTTTTACACACAGAAAACCTGATCTATTCAAAGTTAATTTGTATTGAAGTACAAGATATTTAGTACTATATTGCAGTTTACATTTTCTCCAGAAAACCATGGTTACCGTAAATGTTAAATGTCTTTTTTCCTGCAATATGTGGAAAGATTGATGACTTCACTTTTGCTTTTCTGCACCAACTGCCACTGAATATATTTTAAATTGCTGAGTATTTTCCAGTTCCTTGAAATGTTATTATTAGACTGGCTGAGGTGTTATTTTTTTCCCTTTTGTGTTTTCTTCAACTCACAAACTGGGATTTAGATTTAAGGAAGCTGCAGTTAGGTACCATGACCAGAGCCCATATTTTTTTCTGGTATTTATTTCTTCATGACTTTCTGCCTCTTCTTTCAGCTCATATACAAAGGTGGTTTACAGTCCTATACAATACTGCCTAGGAGCTGCATTCAGCAGTAGGGCAAGAGAAGTATACACATACACTATGATCAGATGAGCTTTCAGTCCAGGTTAACTGCCTCTTGATTACAATTGTCATACAAAATTAAAAAGGACAATGGTTTCGTGGATTTATTTTGTTGTGTGTGTTTCGGTTTGTTTGTTTTTTTATTTCTACTTCGTAGTCCTAAACCTGGAGCTTGCTGAGTGAAACCTTAGAGGAAAACACCTACACAATATAACAACATTTTTGTTGCATGAAATATCTTTACTCTTTTTTTTTTTTCCTCAGGTTGATTAGAATAAAAAAGATCAATTAGCATAATACTATTGCAAAGGTAGGTACATTTTCTGAAGTTATAAAATAATCTGGTTTTGGAAAGAAATTTCTGAAGAGATTTCTGAATCAGTTCTGTCTACTGATTCAGGTCAGTTGAGTCATAGAATGTTTTAGGTTGGAGAAGACCTCTAAGAACATCAAATCCAGCCACTAACCTAACACTGCCAACTCCTCCACTAAACCATGAGCATGAGTGCCACATCTACACATCTTTTAGATACCTTCAGGGACGGTGACTCAGCCACTCCCCCGTGCAGCCTGTTGAAGTGCTTAATAATCTTCTCAGAGAGTAATTTTTTTCTTAATAGCCCCTACTATAATCTGCAGAATCAAGAACTCTTTCCCTTACTTAACTTATAGCACAAATTAGTGTACTGCTTCAGCAAGTACAGAGAATATTCCCATTCCTTCATCTGCGTAGTTTATGACTTTGTCATTTTACAGAGAAGTATGGCCTTAATCTCCTTCCTGCAGAATAAACTTGACTGCCCTTGAATATTTTAATTCTAAAGACAACATGTAGTCATTAATTTCTTGGATAACTCTCTAACCACAACAAATAGACTAGGCTTTCTGCATATTTTTAAAGTAGACAACAGATGATGTTCCCTGTGCCAGCTCAGCGGTGTTTGTGTTAACACTGCCAGCCCATTCACATTAGTGTTGCTTTCTAGGGGTTGAGATTCCTCTTCATGTGTTACCAGAATTCTGGTGGAGTTAAGATGTAATGCGCACCACATTTTAGCTTGATGTTTGGCTATCTTGGCTATCTCAACAAAGCCTTACTTTACATTGTATAAATTTGTACAAAACCTACTCTGTTGATATTGCTTAACTGTACCCCCTTCTGTTCCTTGAAGTTAAGTATAATTTTAGCTTCACTACCACATTCTGCTCTAACCACTGTGACTTTTCTTCAAGTATCCTCTCTTACACTATTCACTCCTGGCTAAATAAATTCTATTGTTCCCAAAACCACAACATAAATAATTGAAAACATGCTGAATGAATACACTTAGTGCTCCTGTTGTTTCTGTAGTTTCTATTCTTCTCTGTAGCTCTGCTGCCTGGTGATTGTACATCACACAATGGGACTGTTTGACTCTTGTCTCTCTATTACAAGAAAATTAGTAAAAGGGTTTTTTCATTTGTATATTTGTTACACTAAGTCTGATCCCTGCTTATACTTTCTAGTTTACATTTTTAACTTACAGCTCACTCCAATTCCCATTATAACTTGTTCTGTCCACAATGACAAGTGAGGTTATCTCATGAGTAATGAAATGAGAAGAAGAGAGCCTCATTAAAAAAGAGGAGGATAGCTCAAGAATCATAAAATGAAATGAGAAAGTCTGATTTATCTAGGTCTTTCCAACTGGCACAACTTTCAGCAGCCTTAACTGTTGGATAAGAAGCAGTTACCAGCATTTAGGTCTTTTATGACTCTCCTAAATTGTTGTGGGTACAAATATTTATCTTCTACTAAGGAACAGAGGAACTATAACAGCCCTTGCTTTCGAAAATATATTAGTTCTCTGGCTATATTTTTTTCTGAAAGTTATGCTGTAGTAGAGCTTACTCCTCTATATTTTATCTAAAGTTCCCTGACATTCAATGTCTGCATTTATTTCTGCTTGACAGGCTAGGATAAAATCATTCCAATATGTTATTTGTTTTCTCCTGAGTGAGCTCCAGTAAATACTTGGCTCAAACAATGTCATGACAGTAAGGCCTCAGTTGATTTTCCCTTTATGCCTTGTTGGCCACCACCATAAGCTACTGTAAGTTCAATTTAATGAAAAATCATTGCTGCATCAATTTCTATTCCTGTTCTAACAGAACTGAAACCCCTTTGGTTCAATGCAACAGAATAAAAAGTGCTATTAATAAGAATATAATGCTATCTAAGGGAGAAAGAATCCATACTTCCTGTTCCTTTTTTTACCCAGGATGTCATAGTCATTCTTCTGGAATTGCTTTCTTTTGGCATAACTTTCACTCTCACTCTGGAAAATTCTAAATCGATCATTTCTGGAGCAGCAGATAATGGTTCAGTAGAGATTTAAGAATGATTATACAAGGCCCTTCAAAATTTTTAGGGTCACTATTGTTTGCCTGTAAGACTTTTAATGAGGGAGAAGTCATGTCTAAGACTGAAAAGCAGAGGAGAAATTACAGCTCCACCAACATCAAGATCCACTGTATGAAATCTTCCTGACTTGTCAGAGTCCCACTTGGCCTGAGTAAGTTCTGGTTACTGTGAGTTGACATGTAGTAGGTTTTACAATCTTTCTGTGAAAGCAGAGACCAAGTACTGGCTTTGAGTAGTACATGACTTTTGCCATCTGATTGTGGCCCAACGAGTCAGTACATTGCATAAGCAGCATAAATACCAGTATCATAGAAGAATAGTTAGAATGACATTTATTATGCATCTGGAATTAGCAAAGGAGAAGGAGGCTTCATTTCATCAGTAAAGTATTGATGCTGCTAAAGGTTGTAATTCTTGCTGATAGGTTAATGTCCTACTGTATACCTGTACAAAGAAATAAATGAGTTATATACATTTTAGACTATGTGGAAATTAGTCTACATAAATCCATGTCTAAACACCAGCTTTCTACAGTCGTATTTTGCCTTAGTCCCTCTTGATTCCAGTGGAGTTAGATGAGAAATTATTGTCAGCATTAATCTATGTAAATAATTAAGGTTGAAGGGAGGAAGGCTGAGAGGAAGTATGATTTCTATGAATCATTTCCCCCTTTCTCATTCTAGCAAGATAAGGAGCTGTAAAAATAAGAAGGAACTTACATTGTTTCATTCATGCTTTTCTACCTTTTCTCTAGAAACTTTCTTCACTTGACTCATCTTGAGCTATATATACAAAGATTTTAATAGCAGTTCCCCAGTTTAGGGGGTACCTGAGAGTGATCTTCTTGGGCAATCACCAGTACTTTTTCAATTGAAACTTAAAACTTTGGCATACCTTGGAAGTTTGGACAAGTTCCACAGAGTATCCCAGAACTAATACAGCAATTCTAGGGTTGTTATGGCTATTTCTTGGTCTTTGAAATGTGATCAAACAAATATAATTATGACCCCAAAGTTATGATTTGACAATTAAATGCAAATGTCCTACAGAAAAATCCAGTGTGAAATTTCAAAGGAACATAATTAGTAATAGTCCATGAAAAACAAAGGAAAACAAAACCAAAAAAATGGAAAAAATACAAATTTTGAAATACATTCTCATCCTGGTATTCAAGAAAATTTAACTGAGTGGATGCTGTGGATGTTAAAAATGCAGATTGCTGTCCTAATGAAGGATAACAGCTAATTCCAACTAGTCACCATTTATTATGGAAATTCATATTTATTTGCTGCAGTCTATGGCTCAGGTATATCCTTTAGAAAGCAGATTTTAGACAAAATAGACAGCTAACAGTGTATTTTTAACCTTCGTAGGTCACTGACCATTGATGTGATGTGCTGTTTTAGCTCTCAGATGTTTTCGCTGTTGGATCTCTTAAGAGATTATTTCAGTGTCCAACATTCACAGGGAAATCACCCGCTAAGTAACCCTGTGAACATACTGATGCAACCTACTGTGTACACAAACCTGGTAATCTTTCAAAGTGATCTGTTTGCATTTATATTCTCTAATTTATTCATTCAGGATTGAAGCACTCAAATTCTTAATGGAAAAATAAATTAAATAAACACTGAAACCCAGATCCACTAAAAAGAAAGCATTTACAGTGTCTTTTTATTCTGCTAGAATTTCAAATGAGGAAGCAAAGGTAGCAAAATATAGAAAATTGCCAGCTATGTGGAGGCTGCATCTGCATTAGAAATTTAGTTTGGATCAGCAAACAGTTTGGAAATTAAGCTCCCAGTTCTTTCCACTTTGCCCCTTTAACTTTCAGCACAGAGTGCTCTTGAACTATGGATTCCTTTCGGATGAAACTTCACCCATGAACTGCATCAGGGTGGTCTCTAGCTGTTACTTGAAGTCTGTCTGAGAATGGCTCGGAACTACTCCAGCATAGCTGCTATGCAGAAGGGGTAATGAAACATGGATTTCCAGTGTGGATTTCAGGCCCTGAGCACCGAATCCTCTACTCTGCTAGCCTGCTTCTATCACACCGCAGTAGTTGCTAATATAGAAGTATCCTCGTGTTTTTAGTGTTAACTTTTATCTAACAGAAAAGTGTTGTCAGTCTTTGCCTTGACGTGTCATACAAGGTTAGATCATTCTGAAACCTGTAATACCAGATTATTGAACCTTAAAAGAGAAAAGTAAGCTAAATATCAATCATGTGCTTGCATGTAGAGATTGCTCAAACTCATCTAATTCTCTTTGGTCAGAAATAGCTTGAGGTCAAAGCTAACAGGAATATTGAAGATTCTATTACTTCTGAATTCCAGGTGGAATAAGAAAACCCTCAGTTGAAACTTCTCCTGAAGTATTCCTGCATATATGCTTTCAGTAAGGATATTGCAGTCTGCAGATTGCCTTATCCAGCCTTGTGAGAAACAGCAATTTACATAGAGGTTTGATGTGAGGCACGCTTTGGGAAAAAGATTTCAGATTGTTTGTGTGCAAATCAAAAGGGTTTTCGTTTTTATTTCATATTTGAACAAATTCGTGAAGAAGGGAAGAGAAAAAATATAGATTATTATTTCTTCTCTAACTCATTACAGATTGTTTTCAACTGTATCTATAATAACATATACAGAAGATGTATTGAGAAGCTAAGTTTGGGTTTGTTTTGCTTTTTTTCTTGAAGAACAAAAAGCGGGAAAAAAGGAAAAATCATTTATTTGTGAAACACCACAGTATTTTATTGCAGATTACATATGGGAAATTACTTCTTTACATGGTACCTAAAAAAAAAATAAATAAAAACATGGCTTCTCCAATGAGTATTTCCTCCATGTTTTTCTTTTTAACCTTGAAGAATATTTTGTCGATAAAACTGAATTGTGTTTGAAAAAATGAAACCTCTTCTTCTGCAATAGTTACCGTGTGGAATCAGAGAGAAATAAAAGTTCAGCTAAATATATCACAAGATGCCGAGGCTTGCACAATATTTCTTTTACATCTTTGGCCATACAGCTGGATTATGTAGTTACTATTGACACTAATTTAATATTACTATATCAGGAAAGAACAAGTCAGCCAAAACCACTGATGTCAGCAGCTGTTATAATACTGAGTTATAACATCATTAGTCTGACAAGTGTCTACTGATATATTAGCATAACAGAGGCTCATACTGAACTGGTCTCAAATATTACCAAAAGCAGAGCCACTTCTAAGACAAAATAGTTCAAGCGGTCATGGACAAGGACATATATCTCAAATGTTATGAAATAAGAGAAGAAAAATTAAGTAAATGGGTGCATGTATATGTGACAGAGAAACATGGGGGACAAATATCTGGCTGCTTTGCTGACTTGTTCCTCCATCTTCTGTGTAGAAACAGTTGCTTTTCTGTGGCTATTTCAGTCAGGTGGCAGAATTTACTATAAAAGCCTTTAACAACACAAAATAAAGAAGGCAGATTGAAATTTTCTGGGTAAATTTTCAGCTGGCATGGAAACTAAAAAGCTATCTCAATCTCCCGCATCTTCTGAAGATGAGATGCTTTGCAATGTGAAAGCCAGAGATGAACAATACAGCCAAAATGTACTGTAACATTCATTCTACTCTGTGCTGTGTCTGGAACAACAGACTGCTTGCTCTTTCATAGGTGCTTTTGACTGTCCTGGGTTCATTAATTTCAGTGACAGAATTTTTAGACCAGAGAAGGGGTATGCCTTTGCAAGGTGCTGTGTTTAGGTAAGTTTGTTTTAAATTTACCATGAAAGTGCATTCCTCTTACTGGAGAGAGTGAAGTTTTCAGTTACAAGGTGAATTAAGTATTCAGATGTTTAATGGAGGAGCTATTAAATAGAGAATTTAGACTCAATAAAGATAACTTCTTCTCACTCTTGCTCTGTCACTCTTCTACTATACTACTTCTTTTCATTTCTTAATTATTTTTTGCTACAGTCAAATATACAAATATAAATGAAGTTTATACTGAGTCCTTACTCTTCCATATTGTAGTCACACAAATGCATACGTGACTACCCCGAAATGGGAAATGTGCAATTGTATAGTTTGTTAAAAAATCTTTAATGTGTCACTCAGACCTTTTAGTATCTTCTAGGCACACCTGAGAAGTTCCTTTGAACTGCTTGAAACAGAGTAGACACCCAGTTAAATCTTTGAAGACTGTGGCTCACGGAGTTTTGAAACTGAGAAATACCTCAAGGGTCAAGTCCAAAAAATGAGGAAAAAAGTCAACATTGTTTCAAGAACTGAGGCAGAGTATTAAACTCTTGTTTTCTGAGTGATTTATATTTCTAAAACACAAGGATAGAAACAATCCAGCTGCTGCTTGGAAAGAGAGTTATTAATGTAAAGGCTGCTCATGAAACTATATCTGGTGTTGTATAAGAAAGAGCTCTGTAAATAAGTACCTCAAACAAAAAAAATACCTAGCCCAGGTTTCTGCTTCAAATCACAAAATGGTCTAAGAACACAGAAGTGAAATAAATCTTGAGAAGAGAAATATTTGTCTTGTGTTACCCAGGCACTGTAATCTAACAGATATATAGATTATACAAAGTTATATTTCAGAACTGAATACTAATTGATTAGTCTGGACTTTACAAATGTCAAAAAACAAATCACATTTAACATACAAAATAAAGAAAATTGGGCTACTGGGGGTACTGACTTCATATACAATTTGAATTGAAAGTCAGGGCTTCGTTGCAGTAGCAGCTTGATGTTAAATGGTGAAATATGAAAATAATACCTTCAGTCCACATCATCAGAACACAAAAATATTTGATCTGCTTTTCTCAGAAAATTTAGAGTTATATCATTGCCATTCAAATATAAATTGCTGTTACATAATGCACATAAAAATATGTTTTAATATCTTAGACTGTATTCTCCTTGGAAAACAGTCTAGATAGACAGCAGCTAGGAAAAAAACAGGGTAGAGAGAGTGCAATAGAGAAGCAAAATGTTGCAGAATTCTTACTGAAAGCAATATTTTTTGCAGTGTGTTATATTAATTTTTACTACTTACCTGTACGTACCTCCCCATTTTAAATGTAAAAGTAATATGGATCCCAGTTTTAAAATGCTTTTGGAACATTTTTGGTCTTTTTACTAAGCCCAGTTTTGTATGATAGATTAGAACTTCAAAATTTTGAGCTTTTCCACATTAAAATACAGCTTTTGCTTGCATCCTGATAAATTTAGAAAGCAGACTTGATGAAATGTAACCTCTCTAATTCTGAATCTCTGTGTGGGAAGGGACAGAAAGCTCCAGTCTACTAACACTGTCACTGGCACAGTCATAGGTGTATCAAGACATCCAGTCACTAAACATAGCCTGAATTCCACAATGGAAAGCACTAGGAGAATCAGTAATTATTTAGATTTACTCAGATTAAGATAGGAATATTGTTGGAAACCATTTTAGTCCCTGATATTAACACAAATTGGAGTTCTCTGGTTTTTAATGAAATTGCAAGTGAAAAATACAAAAAGCTAAGGAATCTACAGAATTCTACATTATATATTTAGCATGACAGACAGATTTAGATTGTGATTAATCTTGATTAATCTTGATTGCTGATAGAGTGTCAAATATAATCAAACATCTCCTGAGGTATGAGACCTGTCCTTAAAAATGTTCAGTGATGAAGATTCTGCTACTTTCTTATGTGATATATTTCAGTATTTGAACATCATTAAACTGTTGTTTCCAATATCAAAGCAAAATCTCCCCTGCTGCAATTTATCTAATTAGTTGTGCTATCCCAAAAAACCACAGGGAAACAGTTTATTACTTTCCTCTTTGCAGAAACTTTTTACATGTTTGAAGGTTGTTAACAAATATCCTTTCAGGCTTCTCTAGAGTATAGGAACCCAACTGTTTCAGTATCTTTAATAGGTCATATTTTATAGACCCTCCAATGAGCCACATTTTCTGAAATAATATCTTGAGGACATGGGAAGCCTATTTTTTTAATTGGAAATTCAGAAGACAGTGGGATTAGTTCAGTCATCCACTCAAAGGTAATTACCTGATTTTAGATATATATTTTCTACTGTTTGCAGTTACAAGCAGGAGTAATCCCCAGCAGATTCTATCTAAGATATTTTCTCCTTTTCACATGAAGTAACCTGTTACACAATGAATCCATAACATATTCTTATCTGACATTTATTTTATTCTGTTCTCATAAGAGTAGTAAAATGAGTGGAAGGTTACAGTTACCACGAAAAGCTGTACTATGACAGCACCACAAGAAAAAGGGAATCATTTGAAATAAGAAAGTTTATATCATTTCTTTAACATTTGCCACATCTGTCTTGCCACTGGAAGCAACGATGTGAGTCAAAGATGTCACTTTTATTTGAAAACTATACAGCTATCATTCTTTGGCTCATTTCTCATTTTCTCTGGTTTTGTTTTGTTGTTTTTTTTTAATGGAAAGAGAATTTGGTAATGACTTTTGTTGGAACACATACCTGCAAATATTGCTGTTTTCACCTGGCTCATTCACTGAACAATGCAACCTGAATTTTGCTGATTCTGTTCTAGATTTAACCAAGATTTATTCTGACATATGGCAGCCCTCCTCAAGCTGAAGAGAGTACTTGGGAACTTGATATATTTTGAGGTCTGGCAAAAGCTAAGCCTTGTTGCAGCTTCACGCTACCTGGGAAAGAAGGGTAGCAGCTGATGGGGCTGTCATTATGCTTGTTAATGCCCTCAACCTAGCTCAGGAGCTGAACCGATCACTACAACTATCCCTGATAGATGAGACAACAGAGACTAAGTCAGCACTTTGTTTAGTTTTATGTCTGTGCCAGGCAGAAGACAGTTAGTAGGAGGATCTGTGTACGAGTGTCTCACTGGTTCCACCTCTCAAGGTCATGTACAAGCCTATAATACTTCCAGTCTGGTGATTTTTTTTTCCTCTTGTTTCTCCTTCTCTCTCCTTCTCTTCTTCTCAAGAAGCAGAACACATGTGATATGCTTCCTGAAAGTCTAATTCAGACCATTTCACTCCAAGGATAGAAAGGCAGAGGAGCAGTAGCTGGAGTGCTACATCAATTAGTCCCAGCTCCAATAAGGGTCAACAGCTGAAGCCATGCAGATCATTGTTGCAGGGGGCAAAATGGCTGAGGTCATTCCATTTTCCCATTTGTTTGCTTTCCTTTCTTCCTAACATGAAGAGCAGGGAACTAGAAAGACTCCTTACCTCTCTTCCTTCTTTCTCGTTTTTTTGACTCCTTTTTCAGGGACTTCTCTCTCTGGGCAGAGGGAGGGTGTATATTTATGTTTGAGTGTCCAGGGTATAGCAGAAAAGAAGCAAAGCCCTTTCTAAAGAACACATAAAATCCCAATAAAGAAAAACAAGAGTAAATCCTTTACAAAGCTCATTATCAATTTCCCCAAGCTTATTATTGTAACTTCACCAGTTTGAAAAAGGAAAGGATAATTGTTTTGCTTGACTAAACTGTGATATTTCTACACTGACTGTCACGATCTTGCTGCAGGCGGACAGGCAGCACAAAACAAATGAAACTTGTGTAGAGAGTGAGTCATCACTGAAATCGGTACTATGCATATGAGGTATGTCTTATTTGCACACTTATTCCATTTCATGTCCTATAATTTAAAAAGTGCTAGGTAATTTTCTAGCCTCTGTTCAAATCTGGACAGAGTGCTTTACAAGTGTAATTGAGCATCTGCAACCAAATTGAGGGTCAAAGATCAGATGCAATAACTTAGAAAAAATCTACCTGTTCAGAAACTCATTTTTTAGCAGACACAAGGTATCCTTAAGAAATTAGGTATTTGAACCTGGAGGTTGTACTAGGTACTTGGAAAGGGTTAACATTTCTCTCAGACTGCTTGAGACTAAAGTGCTTTTCAAAACGTTCCATTCCCCATGTAGCCCATCTTTGGTCTTTGAGCATAAGATACATTTCATTTAGCTCTTGCGATGCATTACATCTTCCTTAATATTATTTTTCTGGTGTATATGAAATACACATAATTTTTTGAATTCTAATATCATAAATATATTACACACAAGGAAAAAAACCAAAGAAACAGCTTACCATACCGTTGGGCCATTTTATTAGGGAAGGACATATTTTCATTAGGGGCTTGCCGTCACTATCTTTTTTGTAAATATTTTAAAATCTTGATGCAAATTTCAAAACCGCCTCTGTTATCTTCTGAAGAACATCAGTTGCTTTAAAAGAAAAAAAATGAAGCAACCTTGTGTCTTCTAAATTTTCCTTGAACATTTTGTGGATTAGTCAAATCTGATCATAGAAAGCTCATCTTTGTTCTTAAAAAGTATTTTGTTTCTAACTTAAAAGACAAAAAAAATGTGTTGTCAGTCTATTTGGAAAGCACTAGTGACTGAAAAGCCTTGAAGGAGTTCACACTACAGTTCTATCTTCCAATTTAATTTGGGTTTGGCAATATCATAGAATCATAGAACTAACTGGGTTGGAAGAGACCTCCGAGATCATCAAGTCCAACCCTTGATCCAACCCCACTGTGATTACTAGATCATGG
>JAWMRA010000078.1:123291177-123391091 GCA_035584735.1 Pseudotriccus pelzelni
AGGACTTGTGCTCAAGTCCCTTCACCAGCCTCGTTGCTCTTCTCTGGACCCGCTCCAGCACCTCAATGTCTTTCTTGAACTGAGGGGCCCAGAACTGAACACAGCACTCAAGGTGTGTCCTCACCAGACAATTGATGCCCAGTTCTTAGTTCAGGAAGTACCAGACAATAGTAATTTCAATTACTAGAAGTTGATTTGCTGTTGTACAGATAGCATTATTATTGTTGTTGTTATTATTATTATTTACTGTTCTAAACAACTTTAGTTTGAAGATACAAATTTTTTTTGTTCACTTGTCATGGACTACAGTGGTGAAAGACTGGAGAAATGTAAAATAAATGCAAAATATAACAGTGGATTGAAAAGTTCACTTTTGATTAATAAATTTTTGAGTTCTCTATAACATATCCAAGAATACGGCAGAATGAAGTAAAGGCCAAAAACTAGGCTGTTAATTTTATAGGAAAAATAACTTGCATGCTTTTCTTGCATTATCCTTTCATATAATTTACCCCTGCATTATGACACTCAAGGCAAATTTTAAAGGCCAATATTAATTCCAGAGCTGTTGTCTGCATTTTCATACTTGTGAGTAGTACAAAAGCAGTTTAGTGCAAAAGTGTACTGAAACTAAATAAAAATAATGTCTTATTATTATTTATCATGCCTGTATATAGCCCCGAGGATTTTCAAAGTTTTTTCCCTAGGAAAAGCTAACAAAGTACCACAGTGTCTCTACTCATGCAAAAAGACGGAGTAAAGGAGAGGGCTCTCAAGAAAGAGCAGGAGAATTATTCTGACAGCAAAAGGGGAAAGGGATGATGGAGATATGTGAGCAAGAGGAGACGTTTCTGCATCTGAGCCAGACAGGCTGTTTAGTAATCTTTAACTCAGCCCATGATCACCAAACACTGAGTGATATGCTGTCAAAACCCAAGAGATCCTTCAAGCAGATGTGGCCATAGTTGCTTCAAAATGACAATCTTAATGTTTCTAAAACTGAGGACTGTAAATAGTTTTAATAAAATACCTGAACTGAGGAACTCCTCTATTTCAAAATATTTAGAGATAAATTTCATTCTCTATCAATAGAACCAAACCAAGCATACTATGTTTCAATAAAAAGAAGCCTTTAAGACATCATTTTCCATGTTAGATAAAGGATATTGAAAGGCCCTAATGGGATTACATTATAATCCACAGGTAAGAACAGGATTCATGTCAAAGAATTCTAGCTATAGTTTTATTAAGCTTCCCTCTTACTTTCAGAGATTAACTAGCAGGACAATATCTGACACCTGATATAGAAACAGAAAGGATTTCTGTGGTTTTCATTTTATATGTTTGACAGTAACACTAATGGAAGAGCTGTGAGCTGAGCAGTTTTGAAAGGTTTACTCTCTGCAGTTTATGAGTTTGTTTAGCATATGCTTTCAGAATAAAGCGTACAGTAAGAGCACATTTAAAAACTACGTGATTTAAGTAGATCCCGGACTCATGAACAATTTAGAAAATTTAATTGTTGTGATGTAAAAAGGAAATGGCTATATTTGATACGAAGAGTAGCCTTGTAGATATGACTACTAAATATATTTCCTTAATATTTTCCTTTCAAGGTTGAAAGAGTAAGGGAGATTTCAGCATTTTCTTGAACCATTAATCAATCAGAACAACATGTATGAACTGAATGCCTGTACATATTAAAGTCAAGTAATCAAAATGCTAAATTTCATGAGTATGGAATAAGTTTTGTGCAGAGATAGAAAATACAAGGATTGTAAAAAAACCCTCACATTTGAATTTATAATAAATCCTGATATGATCTTTACCACACAATCATCCCTTTCACATAAATGGCATGAAAACAAAATAAAAATCTCCTAATCTGAGAAGTCCTGCTTTGCCTGATTTGTATATTTTTGCTTTAATTTTCAAAGTCTAAGATGTGATTCTGCTCTTGATACAAATAAGTGAGTTCTGCTGATTCAATTATTCTTAGTGTGCATGTGTGACACTTCCAAAACAATAGTTTGCAAAAGCAATAGTTGCCACCTCCTGCTTGTTAAAATAGATGGTGTAGAGAAGTAACTGTAATTCAAATTGTATTTGCACAGGTGTTTTATACTAAATATTTCTACTGGAAGGTAAGACAGAGGCAGAGACGCATCTGAAAACCCAAATGGGGTTCCGGGTGTATTTAGAGCAAGCCTATCCCAAAGATCTATGCTGTCATTGCCATGTTTTTTGAAATTTCTATTTATTTTTAATTAGATATTGATAACATAGCAGTGAAACTACATGAGTCTTTATTACCCATGTTTCTGGATGGTGGGCCCTGGTAGCCTTAGAGATGTAAGAATATACATAGTCCTCTTGAAAAACAAAAAGTCCCTGTCTGTCAAACTTTAAATCTCTTTCATTGGCAGTTACTAAAGATACTATGAAGTACAACATGACTATCTATCTTGGAGAATATAAAATATTATGTTTTATTGCTACAAGTAAAGGGCAAAAGTGAAATATTGTTTATATTTGAATACAAATTTTATTATTGTTATGCATTCTAATTGCTTACAACAGCATTGATATGTTTTCTTTCCTTTAAATTATCATTCAAATGAAATAAAAGCAGAGAGTCCTTTTTGTGTATTCTTCCATCCGTTTTAGACATCTAACAAATATTATTACCTTAGGATTCTTTATCAGGTGTGTGCTACCACACAAAAGCTTTTTATTTTTCTTTTGTGCAACTTTGCTGAAACTGCAGTTTCACCTCTGTTAGTACGAAAGAAATTCACATTACTTTGTCTTACATGAACAGTAGAAATGACCACATCCACTTTGCCTGACCTCTCACTATGCTCAAATTAGTCATTATAACAGCAAACCTGTAAGGTTTTTTTCTAACTACATGACATATACCATACATATTTAAAGAAGCTATCTAAATTTGATATACAGACTCCAAGGGTTATAAAAATAACCTCACTCCCATATAAATAATTTCCGTTACTAAACTCTGATAAAATACATACATACTATATTCTTTCCTTCAATTCTGTGATTTTTTTTAAGTTTTACTCAGCTAAAATAGTTCAGTTTCACTACAGAATCTCTTCTCTAATGTAAAATTAACCTTTGTTATTTTTTTCCTCTTCCCCCATCGCCATCATGTATTCTTGGCATTGCACTTTTCCTGCTACATAAATACTGCATAACAGCTCATCAAGTTTGGTATTTGAAAGGAACGTTCCAAAATCCAAGTATTTAATGGAAATTGAGCAAAGATACAGTGCTTAGTAGTGATGGCACAGAAGACAGGAAGACAACCAAATTAATGAACATCAATTAAAGGATTGCCTTTTTCCCTTCCCCTTCCCCTTCACGTCTCCCTTCCCTTTGAAGAAACACAGACATATGCTGATCCTGAAATGCTTCATTCAACTGTAATGAGGATACCTATGCAGGAAAATAAGAGCCAGGAATATGATGTTCTTTTGGCCAAGGTCTATGGCATATTTGGAATTTAAAGGCATCGAAACATTATGCAGGTATGATAAAAACAAACAGCGTGCTAAGGAAGCTATGTAATCTCAATAGAAATGACTAAATTTTGTGATTTTGGATAAGCAGGCTGTGCTTTTCATTTCTAAACATGGAAAAAGGAGTGTTATACAAGATACGTAAACTACCATACTGGCAGTCTTAGGCTTGCTCTATGTTTGTCTAGGTTTGGTGAAATACCTTAGGGTTTTGTTATGTTAAAATAAACAAACAGATTTATTGCCCTGTTCATGCTTCACATTAAGCATTTGAGTAGTCTCATTGACACCATGGGATTAAAGCTAAGGGTGTGCAACAGATCTACACGGCTTAAGCATTTACTGTGAGATTATAATTAACAACTACTTTTAGCAATTATAACTCAGTTTCTGCTTTCTACTAATAAATTGGCATTCCAGAGGCTAGAGCTTGATTTATACTACCCAAAATCAGTGCACAGATGTTTCGGTGCTTACACAGCTCTTGGTACCTGCTTCATGGGGTGTTTGACTTCTCAGTAGTTCTGAAATTAAAATGCTTACCCATTCAAAATGCATAATTCAATTGAATAGGAAGAAAAAAGGTTTGAATGCTGGTTTTCTATTATTTCTCCTATCCAAATACCTAATAATTAGAAAAAACAAACACACAAACATCTGTTCATAATTCACTGCTGAAATCTTCTTATATCTTCTTTCTTCACATGCACACATAGCATTTCTACATGCATCTACTGCAAAGGAAGGGAGCTATTTGACAGCCTTCCTGATTTTCGCACAAGATAAAGCAGGTATTGTATAGGTTGTCATAGTTCTCTGCCACAGTTCTGCTCTCAAAGGGTTGCCACAAGGGGAAAGAAAGTAATTTGCTTTCCATCTTCTAATAACACTGAGGCTGCATAAAAGAGAGGGTCTGCTGATATTTCTTTACTAAAAATGAAGGGGGAGACTATAACTTCTGCAAGATCTATAATAAACTGTTACACTTACATGTATCAGTGAACCGTTGCTGTGGTTTTACAACCTGGCATAAAATGTCAGTGTCTGCTTTGCTAAGTCACTCATCAGTCCTTGGGAATCTGCTTAAATGAGGAACGCTCGATAAAATGCTATTTACCTGGGACCCTAAAGCTACTGTGTGCCTTCCACGTTAGCACAAGTAAAATGTGGTAAGCCAATCACATGTCCATCTCATCAAGGTTTACCCAGTGATCTGTGAGGCAAGCAATTCTGCCTGTCAGCTTTCCTTACACATCCAGGAAAAATGAGCACAACAGAAACTGACTTCAAGCAATACTCACTTCTGATTTGTTACTTTTCATCCCAGATTTGAGCTACGCCCCATTACTTCCCATACACTGTTTCAGTGCTTGAATCTGTCAGAAAAAATAGTGAAAAGTTGACATTTTCTGGGAGAGCACTGCAGACAGAGAACATAATAAATTTATTTTAAATCTTTACCCAAAGAACTATTAGTTTCCGAAGTGTTTGGAAAATATTATAAATACCATTAAGGAGAAAAAACATTTTTCTGTAAAAAGAACAAATCTAGAAACTAAGTGTGAAACTTGTAGATATCTGAAGTTTAGAAATCTCAATAATTTGTAGGGAGTTTTCACACCAGTATATTAAAAAGGTTCAGATTAAAGCATTGATCCAACATCTGGGAAAATAACGGTGAATTATCAGTAGTTCATGCTCCTGAGACTTATTAGGATGGACCACACAGATTTGATAGGCCATAAAGTGAATATTAGAAACACAGTATACTGGGATAGTTTAGCTTTCCTCAGGCTATTCCTACATGCAGGAATTATTTCTTTTAATGGGAGAAATAATTTTGTGGGCACCCCATCCAGGCTAGGTTCATGGTGACAACCTTAACTTGTGCACTCAGGTAGGTAGCAGCAGTACATTTCTTAACTAGTGGTTACACCCATCAACCTTTATGGTAAATTTAAAGTAGTCTAGAGGAATAATTTTCCTATTTGGATAAATGTCATTAGAAGGCTCTGTAACTTCCTACTGCTTACAGTAGAATATCCCCCCAGGGTTCTAGTGTATTGTATCTATCTTCTGGTTTCATATGTTATAACTTTTAATGACATGATAGTCATATTATATTACTTCCTTCTTTCAGTAGCTGTGGAAAAAGAATCTTCATTTTCTCATTTTTTCCAACTATTATCCAATAAGAGTACACACCTATTTGGAAGGAAATAGTGTTCAAGTTTGGTTCCATTGTATGACATTTACATCCTTTCTGCTTTTATTTGTAAGTTTTCACTTTATCTCATTTGGCCATCCCACTGAAGCTGATGCACAAAGCCACTTCACTCTGACAGGAAAGAGCAGAAAATCAGACGAATTACTCATTATTCTCTGCACTGTTTGTGCTTTCACCCCATTCAGAGCACCTTATTTGCTTCCATAGTCATAGCTTTATTTCTTGAGAGTAAGAGGCAGGATAAAAAATTCCTCTGGTCCAAGGACTGGAGAAACTAAAGGCTGGCAGTTGGCCAATGACTGTGACAACAAAAATGAGAGTATAGGCTAACCAGGCAAGCTAGAGAAAATGGATACCAATGGGTAGAGGACAAAGGATAAAAATTCCCAAAGCACCAGAATCACCTTGGTAAACTGAGTAAAGGAAATACAAGGAGGGATACAGAAGTGAATTAAAAACAATTAAAATTCATAGTGGAGGTCCGGTAGTGTGGTGTGGTGGTGATTAATTCTGAGGCAAAATAGTTTTGAAGAATAACAAACAATTGCAGACTTCACAGGAATTACAAAATTGAAGAATCTTCATCATTGTAAAAATCTCATTTATTCAGGGTTGAACTTCTTATTCCTCAACAGCTTTTAAAAGTCAGCAGAAAATTTTTCTAACCTTTTTTGCCTTACAATTATGTCTCTGGTACAGGAAGGCCGATGGAGAACAACGCTACCTTTATCAGATATAAATCCAGAACGTATCCACAAAAATATGCACATTAAATATGGTTGTGATGGCTCTTGATTCACAAAGATTCAGCAGCCCAGAAATCTGCAGTCTGTGTTTCAAATTAAAAGATAGCAATCATGTGAAAGGACACAGAAGTTCAAAAGCTAACAGGGAATCTCATTAAAATGAACCATACTGCAAACATTTTGAGTTGAAGGGAAAAAAAGAAAATAAAAAAATAAAGATATCTAAGAGTACTACTTTTCATGAAAGCTCTATGATGCAAATTTACCACAAAACCCAAGTCAGTTAGCCCTTCCACTAAATCTAACATGTTGAGGCATATTTAAATGGTTTCAGTTCAGCCTTACATAAAAGGAAATTTCCATCAACAAAAGTCTTCCTAAGTATATTTATTCTTCTAATAAAGCTCCAAAGAATCTGTTGAATTTTCTGTTAAGGTCTGAGCCACAGTAACAAAAATCTTAAAAATAGCATTTTAATACTTTAGGTTTACAGCAGTACCAGAAGACTGAATATGGTACATCTGAGTCATTTCAGTACGAATTTAAAAAACGTATTGTAGCCCTAGTGTTTCATTACATTACCTTATGCCTACAAGAAAGGGACTGAGCTTTTAGACTGGTGCTTTTTTTGCAGTCTGAGGCCCATGTATTCTGAGTCAGTCCATGGAGCTAATGTGTTCATGGATCTAAAAAATCAATGTTCAGCAGGTAAGGAAATAAGTCCTTGCAGCTCAGTATTTAGAAAGCCAATTCTTTACCAAGATAATAGCTGAAAACAGACAAAAAATAAAAAGCTTGAGGAGTATTGCTGAAAAGCACCTGATAAATATCAGAAACCAAGGAGGAGATAGCAGATAAGAACATTAATACTGCTTTCTGATTATTAAAACATTAAAGCTAAAATCAATTAAACTCTACATAGCTGCTTATTAGTTCAAATTTCGTCTTTTATATTTACAACTTTGAGTATAGGAGATCTAAAAAGAAAGTGACAAATCAAACAGGAGATTCAAGCTATTTTTTGTAGTTAGCTAAGACAAACAGCCATGTGCTATTCTAACATTTACATAAAGAATATCAAAATTTTGAGTGGGAGGTACCTACAGCAGAAAAGGGGTAAAGGGGCAGAAAACTCTTACCCATGGCGGATGTTCAGAATACTTTTTGGAAGTTTTAACATCTAACTCAAGAATATGTATGAGATACCTTCCTCCTCCTTTAGACCCAGAGTCTGGAGTCCTGAGGAAAGAGCTTAACAGAGCTTCTTATTTAAATCAGTCAGATGATATTGCCTATTTTTTTTTTTGCAGAATAGCTGCACTGACCATGTTCGCATGGAAAACCTGGATTCCTGGCTGCTGCAACCTCAGGGAAATTAAACCCAGGTTTTAGTGGTTCTACTCACCAGGCATCAGGGTTATCTTGCTGAAGTGGCCTGTATGTAACAGATGATGCAATATTTATGGGATCAGAATTAAGATGAAGAGAAAACAGCTTAATTAGCAGACTAGTAACCAAAATGCTCATCTGAGAGTATACTAGTCCACTTTGCACTCAGATCTCCTTGGAACACACCTTTTGTTCCAGCTACTGAATAATGTAAAGTACATAATAGGGAACAATCCAAGTGGAGGGAATAAATCTTTGAGGTGGAAGTCCTCTTTCAGGTTGTCTTTAGCTTGGCTGTGCCTGAATCAAAGAGTTTCCTTTCATCACAAACCATTTGTGGGCCAAGTGTGAAAAGGTTGATAGGTAACCTGTTCTCATCTGTAGTTTGTTTTTACAGAAATACTGTGTGTTTGCACAGAACCCCTGGAAGTCCTGATGGCTTTAACTGAATTACGTCTTTTAGAGATCAGTACTACCTCTGAGGCTTCACTTTACTTAACAAGCTTTTCCACATTCAGATTCAATTTTTTTCCTACTCCAAAGCCATTTATTTCCATAGAAAGCTATCCTTAATTTAATAATTCTGTAAGAATTATATGATTAAACTGAAAGAACTATGTGATTAAACAGATGTACAGATCTATCTGGAATCACTCAACTAAGACAGCTAAGTTTTTTATCCCCATATTTTACACAAACAAACCAAGAAAAAATTAAACTCATTTGCTTACCTGAGATGATAGAGGAAACTGAGTGGGCAGAATCAGGAATATTGTTTTAATTCCTAGCTCAGGTTTGTTTCTGAATACATAGAGATGATTTGTGCTTTAAAATACAGTATCTACTGGAAACTCACCTACGAATCAGCAGAAGAAAATAGGGCCGAGGGATAAGTGCAGCTTCTGACATCAGCTTTTACTCTTTCTTCATTATTCACAGAGAGTAGTTATTGTTGATTGGTATAAATAATCTTAACTGATTCAATTATGTGAGCAGGGAAATCTGTATCCAGTGCTTCCTTCCATATTTACAGATGACAGCAAGTAGCTGAAAAGCTTTCTAATGATCAATAAAGCTCATTTAAACTCACTGATTACATTCATACACTTTTGCATCAAAGAGCTTTAAATTAAATATCTTAACTGAAGTTTCTAAATTCTTTCAAAATCATTCTATCTGCTCAAGAGCATATTAGAAGTCCTATTATTTTAATGGTTGGGTACATTACTGAATTCGTGGTCAGTGAATAAATCATCAAAGAATTGAGGGGAATGTAGATCACAGTAGTGGATATGTCATTTAATACGAATCTTAAAATGCTGTGCATGTGTTCACACTGCTTCAGAGGTAATTGTTGATGGGTAAATATAGATTTTACACTAAAAGTAGGGTAAAAAAATCTGCATATTGGGCGGCTTTGTAATGACTTTTTAAATATTTAAAACCTTAACCTTAATAATTTTGCATACAGATGAACATGCTGATATGAACATTTCCTTGTATTGCCCAGTTCCTCAGCATCAAGTACATCTGTGCATTTCCAACACATTTCACCACATTTTTTCTGAGATTACTGTGATGAATTATCAATTCAAAAAGATGAGGCAGTAGATGACCACAACTGTCATGACTTACAGGTGCCTAGGAGTTGCCACAGGTTTTCTCAGTCTATCCAGAAGATCCTGTATAATCACCCCAACTGCAATATTGTTGAAAGAGACCTTTTGCTACACACTTTCCTTTGATTTTGCAGCTTACATGGAAATAAAATGGGATTTGTAAAGACAGCCCCAGAAATAACCTGTCATCTATTTCTGCAACATCTGCCCTGGAGAAACCTTTTCATTGGAGGACATGAAGTTATCAGAAGATTTAGGACTGGGGATGCAGATATAAAAATTATGCACAAAATCCTACTGTTGGGTTACAGTATCTACAAGTCCTTGTATATCTTTAAATACTGCTTACCGGTTGTGCATATTTTCTCAAGTGAGACATATTCTCTCCTTTTTGAAGATACAGTGTCAAAAAGAAATGGAAAAGGGATAGGATACTTCTTCTCTGAAGGGATGCTGCTATTGTAACTCAGAAGCACTGGGAAAGGATTTTCTTCAACTGGCAAAAAAAGTATTACCAAACAAAATCTTTGTTACTACATTTTGTCCTAGATGTAAAAGAAAACATATTGCTTTAATTGTGAATCTGTTAAGGGCAAATGCAAGCTGCTGTTCTTGATGCTAAACTTATGCATATGGTGGTCAGTATCAGTCAGTTTTCCAAACAGCTGTTTATCACAGGTGACCATGTTTCAGCAGGCCCACACACTAAACATAAATAAAACACCATGTAATTCATGCAAAGTGATTTTCTATATTTATCATGCTTCCATTTTTTTCTATTCCACTTCTCCAAGGAAAGGTTAGACTGGATCAATCCTAGAAGTACCTCCTTTACTTACCTAGAGATCAATGAGACACTTTCTCTTTACATTGCTACTCATTGTTCGTTTCTTTAAAATAAGGGATGTTGTTTATTTTGCAAACACAGAGCCCTGCAAATCAAGCTTAAGTTGTTCCTGTCACTCTGCAGTGACACTAAATTGCAGGTCCACCATCTACACCACAGTAAACTCTTTTATATTTAGAAGAGCCATACTTTCATGTAACTGTGTGCTATACAAGGAACTAATAAATGCAGCAAACTAAGTAATCTCAAAGAGAGTATTTATATGCAGTGTTTTACTTTTGTTGACAATTCTGGACAATCCTACAATTAGCAGCTTTACAGGGCAATTATACTTTCCTCAGAATTCTTAAGTGAAATTGAACAATTTCAACTCCACTCTTTTCATCTCTTAGAGCATCCCTACCAGACAGCCTGCTCAGCACTGAGTTCAGGGAATTGCAGTCTTCTCAATTCTACTTTTCAGTCATCCTTGCTCTCTTATGATTGAAAATTCAGAGCCAAAACCAGTCAAAAGAGACCAAACAAACTTTGTAGATATGAACAGTAAATGAATAATTTCTCCGTGGAAAGAAAGAATAGAAGGTGCTCACTTTGTACACTACATAGACTTTTAATAGAAATAAGTCACTTCCAACAGAAGAACTTGGGACTAAGCAATAATCAGATAGAAAGAAAGGAAAGGCCAAAAGATAAGAAAGGCCCTAGAGTTCTTGGAGAGTGTAGCCCAAATTTCCTGCTCGACCTTTTATGAACAAGTAAATTACCATGGTTGATGTAACTTTTGGTTGATGTCTAAGACAAAAAAGCTAAACTTGGTTTAAGACTTCCTATGCAGCTATAGATAAACACTGAGTGCTCATAAACAGTATCCTGGTTCTGTTTTCTCACCATGTAGATTTTTGCATTGCAGGTTCAAGGGGTAAAATTACTAAAAGAACTCATAGCACCATTTGTTACTATCAAACAGTTACACTTTCCAACAAAGAAGTGACTTCATTTCAGCAATAAGAAAACAGTTTTATAGTCTACATATGAGCATCTTAGGGAACATTTCAATGCAGCACCTGGAAATCAATTATGTAAGAAAAATTAAGTTAACTCATGTTGCTTTAGGCTGAGCACAAATTAAGACAAGTTTTTAATTCCTCAAATATTTTAGAATTCTCCTACCCATGACTTTTTCAAACCTATTACAACTAAAGAAACAAGGAGATCGAATACAGTTTGCAATTCAAGGTCACATAAGTAATTTCTGACTGTTGGTGATAATATTAATTTGTCTCAGAAAATAAGGTATTTTGTCTCTTGTTTTACAGGTTACTCAGCAATATTCCACCTTTGTCACATTATCATCTATAGATCTTGAAATATTTTACAATATTGAATATATATATCACCACCAGATACATAAAAGCAAAAATGTACAAAAGTAATGGCCTCATCCAGTGTCTGTTCAAGCCAGTGGTGGTCCCTCTGATGACTCAGGTGGGCAGTGAACTAGACAAAAAAATATTTACTCAAGGTTATTCAACAATATTCAATGGCAGATGGAGTTACTAGCATTTTGTAATTACAATTTTCATGGTCTGTCTGTGGGATAATGTCTGTTGCCTACTGAGGAAGAAAATAAAGTTAGAAACAGATTAAGTGCAAAAAATACTTAAAAACTAGAAAAGGTTTCTATGTTTATTTGTGCAACATTCTTTTGGCACTGGATTATATTCTGACTTTAATAATTTTTCTAGCAGTTCAAACACTAGAATTTCTGCTTCACGTGTAAATCAACAGTAGCTAAGAAGACAAAGAAATATTTCCTCTTCATCTTCACCACTATCCATTCTGAACTACATTCTTGCCACTGTTTTTCCTAGAAATCTTCATTCTGAGCTTGTCAAGTATCTTTATTATCAATTGTCAGAGGTCTCTATGGAGATTTTTAAAGGGGTTCTTGTTCTGCTGCAAGTTCTTCAAGTAAAGCAAATGGAGGTTACAGAGAAGAGGCTGACACTGAAGACACACAGAGTATGGTGTACCAAAATGTACAGCTTTATTCTGAGAACTTTAAATGGAGAAACCAATTTCATTTCCTTTTTTTTTTTTTTTTATTCGACTTGAATATAAGCATGAGAGACATTTTGTTATTGGAACTTGTGTATTGTTTTTCTTATGTAGAGTTATATCTGTTCCTTCTGTTCAAAAAAACCCTAAAACACCAACATTGCAGAGATTACAAAATAAACCAAGCCTTCAAGGCATCTTTGGAAAAAATGTAGTTTATTTAAGTTAAAATCTGAAAGCAATATACCACGTTACCTGTTTTCATAGGTGACCTATCACTCTAACTTTCAAGTTCACTTGTCACAGCTAAGCAAAACACCATAGTATTTGAATCCCTTTTGCAGACACTTCATAGTCTGCTAAGCTGGACAAGTAGTGTTGTGATCTATGCGCCTGACAAGCAAGGGAGGTGCTTAGAATTACTGTGAAAATCAGATTGTTGTCTTGAATCAACGTCCTTAAATGGATAACCAATACCTACAGCAAAATAAACTCATTTATTCTCTCTTTGTGTTTCAGAAACACTTGCAGGACAGTGTAACCCACTAACTGCAAACAGGTGCACAACATTAACAGTTATGTAACTGACACTGAATAACCAACATATTTTTCTCTATGATTTTCTATTCGCTTTGACATATTTGTACTTACATACATCTGTGTCTGTGATGGCCAAGGCCTTCAGTTTCCATGGCATGGTAGCATGTTGCTTTCTGACTGCGTTTGATTAACTGAACATTATGTGCCACAGCTGATCTCTATGTCATATGGGAGTACACCCATAACGTAATAACAAGGTGTTTCAGATTGCACTGTGCAGCAGACATGGGAATGGAGCAAGGGGAGATGAGAACAAAACAGACAAAGGAACACAGTAGCTTTGAAGATAGAACTCTTGCCTACATCATGGGGCAGAAAGCTTTCTAGCCGTAAATAACAATGGGACAACGTTGTCCCAATGATTGGGTCAACATACTCCAGTGGAAAAGAACCTGGGCACAGTTGTCGTACCAATAAATCATATGAGTCAGTTGAAAGTCAACAGGCATCTTTAAGTAATGCAAAAAGTTCTCAGAAATGCCTTTGTTATATGCACTATTCTACACTATTGAGCTTTCAGTGATACTTTTGTAACATTTCAGGGCATCCATATTAAAGAAGACATTGGAAAATGTGAAACTTTTAATGTTATCTATTTCTGTTGTTCTATATCTATTTTATGTTTTCTACAGTATTTTCCATTGGGGACTTCCTGGAATACTTCAGTGACTCTTCTGACCTTATTTTTGACATTGATTCAAATGTTGATTGACTACCTACAATTATGGAGGAATTACAGCAGGAGAAGTAATTCAGCTCCTGAGATGGGACCGAGTTTTGTCCTCTCAAATGAATTTTAAATTAATCTCTTGTCACACAGCAAGAAATAATTTCAAACAACAGGCCTTTCAGATACAGTTATTGAATTGCTGTCAAAACCTATTAAACCATCTACTCAAAGATCTCACTACAAAAATTTTAGGGAATTTAGTCCTTGGCCAAATAAAGGAATTGAAAATTCCACTGAGGAAGTGTCCACTCTGATTATAGATTTTCTGTCAGAGCAAATTATTTCAATATGCAATTAAAACACTTGGTTGAAATTTAGCATGTTTTCCTCCTCATCTTGGACTTGAAAACCAGTATGTTACTCCAGTATGGGAGGGTAATGTAGGTTTATGCTTTAATTTTCTCTTTAATATCTGCTTAAAGGAGAAATGATTTCTTTAAAATGTGCTAGTGTTGTGTAGGTAGCCCTAGAGTTTCAGAAAGCATAGGTCCTAGCTTTAAAACAATATTAATGCTAGTGAATTCAAGGAATACGGACCAGACTTATTCATAGAAATTATTTGTGAAAGTTTAGCACCTTGCCTGTGTCCAGGTTTTAATGCTTTTAATAATGATGTAAGCTACTGACTTTTTAAATAAAAAAATAAACTTTAAAGCTTTTACTTTTACTTGCTTCTACTTTTTACTTACTTCTACTTTTACTATGATTTTCAGCGTAGAATCATAGAATCATAGAATGGCTTAGGTTAAACATAGCAAAAACTATTATGACTGCTGTATTTTAAGAACTTAAGAATAAGAATGCATACGTAGCAATGAATAAAATATGACTGTCATGGGTGGGAGAGGAAGGCTTAGACAAAGTTGTTAAAAAGCAAAGCCCTGTGAGTGAATCCTGAGGTACAGGAAGGATTCTCTTGCTTTCTAAACCCCTTCTCAGAGAAATATCCAGGTCCAGCTAAAGCCAATCTTAGCCTTGGATTATGCTAATGGTTTAAATTTAAGGAATTATAGAGGTATGTTTGAAAAACTTTTGTCCCACAGGTTTTAATGATTGGCAAAATGAGAATATTTATATAAAATGAATAATTTATTTTGTTTGAATGATTAGACAAAAGATCTTAATCAGAACTATTTACTATAGAATATAAACACTAAAAATGTACTGGTAGAGTATAATATAGCATAAAGTAGTACAGTGCACTGTAATGAAGCAATTATTGAAGCAGTTCTGTTAAACCTAGTGAAAAGAAATAATTATTAAGTAGAGATCTTATGTAACTCACCTATACCATATGCTCATGGAGAGATCTCTGTCTCTCAACCTCTAGGAGTACCCTTGGGAGGCATTCCCAGCCCAGAGGAGGAATCTCCACACATGCACCCCAAGGAGGGTTATGGCAAAAGAACCTGACTACATGACAGGGGACTGGACTTTTAGAGTGTAAAGGGACTGACTGCTAGTCACACAATTATGAGGCAGCTATCAGCTTATCTGTCAAATCAGACTTCAAAAAGCAGGGTGTGTATTCAAAGTTTAATGAACCAGGGTGGTTTTAGCATAATTAACACCAGAGAACACCCCGACTCCAGCAGTTGATCTTGCATCATAGCTTGATTAATAACTTGATTGGATTTTAGGTCTTATCAGTGTGGGTCTATTCTACCACAGTGAGGACAATTTAAAATTAAACATATAAAGTGTATCATATTTTTGTAAGAAACTGGGATTCTTAAAAACAATAGGGATGTATGATGCAGAGAAACATTTAGGTGTAACACAGAGAGAACTACAAAACATCTTATTGGGCTGTGTGAAAGCATCTTGAGTCTGTGCATCCTGATTTTGTTGAACATTTGCTTCAAAGATGCCTCTCTGTAGGTACTCAAGAAAATATTGGGCTGTGTGTATACACAGACATATGAAACAGAAAACTAAGACAGAATTAACTAGATTATTAAAAAAACAGAATGATTTGTACCTCTAAGGACCTCTCTAAATGGGGCAAAGTTATTATTTGGTCTATGCCTGTGGGATTTCTCTGGAAGTATTTATAAGCAGTTCAACATTATTGCTCTAAAAATAGTACAGTGAGAGGTGATTTTTATCCTTTCTGGATGTCAGCTGGTTATCTGGTTTTTCATGCCTAATACAGGTTGTAGTTAATCTTTTTTTTTTCTTCATATTGACTCAGAGTTTTGTGATTTTGTGAAAATAGCATTGACCATGATTATTCCCCATTATTCCTTGTAAGAATAATTTAATTTAATGCAATTTAATTACATTTTATGTTGAATGTGTCATGTTTTTTCTTTCAAGAAACATAGGCTAGAAGTATCTGACAACTTCACCTTATACCAACAGGTTGACCTGGGATATAAGGTACTTATGTAAAAAAAAGGAAATTTTCACCTATTTGAACTCTATCACCATATGTCAATCTTCCATTTAGTTTGTCTCCTGTGAAGACGATTGAAGAGTTTTAATACATGAGATTTTATTCTTACTTCCCCAGTGCTTTTCAAAGTTATTCTTAAAAAAAAAGAAAAAATAGTTTTATAGAAGTGAGTAGCTCAGGTCAGCAAAACCAAATGGACTCAGGAGAATACATTGTACTGAAAGTCAATGGGATTTAGACTACATCTATATTTCAGACTGCAAGGACAGGGAGAATAAAAGCTACTATAATGTATATTTGTGATTTTAGTGTAAAGTATTAGTCAAGGTTAATAGGTAACAATTAAGCTTGACTCCATCTTTCTCCCCTGCTGGACTCGTAGACTTGGAAATTAACAGTCATACTCATTTTGTTCAGTTGCTGAAGTCCAGCTTTGATTACTATGGGTAAAGCCATCAGTTGCTGTAGAGGCACATTGAAATCAGCAAATGCAGGGAGATCTGTACTTAAAACAATTGCTAGATTTTGAATATTGAGTGACTGATCTTTGAGTAATAAAGGTGCTTATATAATCCATTGTTTCCTTCATGGAAAACAGACTGATCCATGTTTTCACTTATCCATAATTTCCTGTATCTGACTCTAGAGAAGTAAGAGAGAATTTTAAAAAGTATAACAGAGACATTGTGGATTGAACTTCATCAGCAAAAGAGAGTGCCATTAGTCATTAGTAGTGCATTTCTTCTTTCCTTCTACCATGATCGTGCTTTCAAACTGATGAGAGGAAGACAAAACTGACAAACTGACGAAACAGTATTTTCTCTCTCTCTTTGGAGAACTTGTTTTCAATGATCAGATCAAAGTGCCACTGGAAGAGTTGATGGCTTTGTTTAACTAATGATTTCAGAAAGAAGCTGTTTGACTCCCCCTTCTAAGCAGTTGTTTTTAGAGATGAAGTGATGCTGAGTGAAAGAAAAAAAAAAACCAAAGCAAAAAAATAATTCAGTAAGAAGAAGGAATGAATATCTGTAAAACTAAGAAGAAATCCAAATAGGCAAGAAGCAGAGGCAGTCACCAATCTGGGAAATGTTAGTGGTAGCAGACCTGCTGTGTCTCAGCAAATTTAGGACAGATATCAACTTCTTAACTATGGGGTCAGTATTATATTTCAAAGAAAAAGCACTGTATCTTTTTCCTGTATAAGTCTCTCACAGGTGTCTGTATGGCAGAATTGTCTCATAAAAAAATGGAAATACCTCATCACAGAGGTAATATTACTGTGAGATAGTCATAAAGAAAAAAAATTTTAAGACTGGGCAACCTGACCTTACCTAAAGTGATCAACTAATCAAATTGTGCAAGACTTCAGATAGACGGAGTTCTGTACCTCTGCCTTCTGCAACTGCAAAAAATGTCTGAACTGTATAAATGCACATCTAAATATAGATAGTGAAATATATACTCAGTAGTTTATAAAAATTTACAAGCTGTTCTACTCTGTCTTTAAGATTGAAAAGCCTATAAAATCCATAAAGTGCTTAAGGAATTTGCATGTCAAGAGATTAAGCACTTGAGAAACTGTAAGAAGTTGTAAACTCCACAAACCGAGGGGACATGGTAGAGAGGAAAAGAGTGAAAGAAGGGAGGAAGGCGGAGAGGAAGGAAGGAAGCACAGCTGGTAGGACAGAGGGAAGGTGGCAGTGGAGGAAGCAGGGAAGGAAACACAGATTTGTTTTGCATAGCTGAAATTACGCATACATTAAGAGACCACATCTGTGCCAGTTCTTCTTTTTTTTTTTGCTTTTATTGGTAATGATGAAGGAAGATGAGGATTGTCTTCCATAGCTTCCTCATTGCCACTAGTAAAATAATTTTCCTGACCATGAACTGTGTTTTTGAATTTTTGAATAATCTTGTCCTTTATGTAATCCATGTACTTACTACTATTCTGGAAAAGTAATCTGGACTAGAACACACAGCAACATAATGCAGTAGAGTTGAAAGAATGAACGGAAGACGTATTTTATTAATTTTAAAAAAATTTAAAAATCAATTTAGCCTACTTCTGAACAGTTTAACAGCCTGTGGTGAGAATAGAGACATGTTCAGCCTGTATAGAATTGTGAAGGTTCCAAGGACAGAACATAAAACATTTTGACCATTGTTTCACCAATATATGAGTAGAGTTTAAATTAATTTAAGGATTGTCCTACTTTTTCTTGCTGTAAAAGACCCCCAATATCAGATAGGAAACATTAAAAGATGAAGACACCTATAGTAGGACTTGGATGAAAATGATACAGTGGGTGCTGCTGATGTTGTCTAAACCACACTTGAAGTCTCACTTAACTTTGAAACTCCCAATCTGGTTTGTGAGTTCTGATTCTGCAACAATTTCAGTTTGTCACAACCAAGCAATTTATCGTCACCCTCCTTTACTCTGTAATAAAGAAGTCATTTTTTTCTCATTTCTTCTGGATTTGATAGCCTAGGCATCAGAAACCCAGGGATATAAGACTGCAGTGATACAAGACTGTAGATCACTGAGTACCCTAATGTTATCAGGGTACAATGGGGAAGAATCCATCTCAATTTCTGGAATGACAGAAGGATCCCAACATGGCGGAAGCTGAGACGAGCTTGACAAGTAAAAAGTGGCAGAAGCTGTTGTAACTGGCCTGAAGGCTTCCTGCATCCTTTGCAATTACTAGCTCAGAGTAGGGTAGTCCAAGGATCGAAAAGGGTGTGGGTGTGATGCTTGTTGAAGAACAGCAGACCCAGCTGCTACCATGACAGTTTACTGGTGGCAATATTGCAGCTACTAAGGCTCTCTAGTTCCCATCCATGACCTGGTGAGAGCAAAATCTGGTAAAGGGTAGTAGTGGAGTGTCATGGAGTAAATTAAATCATGTGGCCATTGAGTGCTGCCATACCAAGAAAGTGAGTACTCCAAAGTGAAGTGGAATCTAAGGCAGTTGAGTGGTATGTCTCAACTGATATTGATTGTATATTTTTTCTCATTTTTTTCAATTCAGTTTGCCTTCACATGGACAAGTGCTCAATACCCCTGGAACCAGCTGCCAAATTAGCAGAACAGCCCTACCATTTGATCCAGATTGTATTGAAAGAGCTTGAAGACCCAGATACCCTGTAATATACTGGTGACATTGTGTGGGCAATGTAATGAGGAAGTGTTTGGGAAAATAAAAATCCAAATACTTCTTGCAGCTGATTTAGCCATTAAAATAAAAAGAAACCAAGGTCAAAGGACCTGCACAGTTTTGGCATATGAAATGGCAATAGGGATATCATTAAGTTCCAGTGGATGGGAACAATAACAGAACACCTACATTCCAATCAGCTATCGAAAAGGAAGCACAGGCTCTTTTAAGCTGTCTGGGTTCCTGGAGAATGCATATTTCACATTAAAGTCAGCTTGTGAGGCCTCTCTGTCTACTGAACCAAATGATGAACTAATTTGCTTGAGATCTTAAATTGAAGCAAGCCTTTGAACAGGTCAAATAGTAGAGAGTATGTGCAGTAGCCCTTGGGCAGGTCCACAGAGGACCAGCCATGAGAAACGTGCTCTACACCACAGCTGTGGAGCGTGGCCTCACCTAGAGCCTGTGGCAGAAAATACCCAGAGAGACTCAGGATTGACCCCTAGCGTTTTGGAGCTGGGGATGTAAAGGATCCAAGGCCACCTTCATCATGACTGCAAAAGTGATACTGACAGTGTAAGACAGAGTTGAAGTTGCTTCAGGATTACTTGCTACAGAAGCACAGATCCTCTGGGCATTGTGACTGCCTTTGACAGGATGGTCAAAGGAAGGGTTCCTTCTACACACCATGGAACCAACACTATAGAGTGAGCAGGTAGCAACAATCACACTGCAGGCTTAAATGGAGAGCTCCAACTACCCAGGAACCAAGGAGTGGCCAGAATGTAGAAGTTTTTAGAGCATCACCTGAGGAAATGACTCATGCCCTAAAGGCCCCGCCACACAATGCGTTACCAAAAAATTAGAAGTAATGTGCTGTTTACTGATGCATCCTGTTTTATTCTGAAAACCATCAGAGGCATAAAGCTGCTGTGTGGAGTCAAACATGAGAAGTTACAGAACCTTCTGAAGGAAAAGATGAATTGAGTCAGTCTGCAGAAGAAGAAAAAAGAGGTGAGAGTTTTTTGGCTTCGAAGGGTTGCACTGCTTGTAGACTGGATGGGCATTGGTCTATTTGTGGAAGCTGCTAAATGATTCTTTTCCATCACTTGGATTTTTTTTTCTCTTTCCTCCACCTTTTAAACTGTCCTTGTCACCTATTAAAATGCTTTTAAACAAGTTTTCTCACTTTTACTTCTTCATGTTTTCTGTTCTAGCTGAGCAGGGGAAAGGAGGGAGGGAGCAGCTGTGTGGGTGATATTCAGGGTCAATCCACATCACAAGTCATATAGGCCTTTGTAAAGGATAATCATTTTCATGGTTGTGCTCCATTCAGAACGTGGAAAGACGGAAGAAGATAAATCCATTTTTTGTCACTTAAGATGTGTGGGTGGATCTGCAGTTCTCAGTGATACCATTCTAGCCTTGACTTCAGTGCTCCAATTTTTGAGAAAGATGAAAGCATATCTTCCAGTTTTGTGGCTTGTGACTTAGAATGCAATTTCTTTAGATCACTGCCTCACTACCTATGTTTCTGAAAGAAGGAGTGTAGATGCTTTACTTGGTAGAAGTCAGATGCTGTAGCCTCTCGTGAATTTGGTCAGCAGTTTCTGTTTAAATCAATATAAAGTCTTCACAGATGGTCAGGCAACACTACAAAATCGAAACAAATTTAGTAACCATATGAGGATTTCTGAATCAGGATCAAACTATTAAAGAAGAAACAAAATTAACAAAACATAATTGAACCGCATAAGTTATTACAAGGACGTGAATTAGAGATTCGTTTTAAGACATGGAAACATTTGGTTCAGGACTAGCCTCTACCATAGAAATGCAACTGGTTTTAAGAAAAACATTGTTTACTGTGATGGAAGCTTGTTGAAAACAGAGCCTCAGCATTACCAGAGCATGTAATGCATAATTTTCTATCATTGCATTCAAAATGTGTTAATCTTAGGAAGCCTAAAAGAAGAGCAGAAAAACAATCTCTTTTAACAGATGATAGTCAAATGTTTGAAGTTCCTTTTTGTCTTAGTATCTATTTTTCTCTTAAATCTACATTTTTTTAAGAACTCCTCATCCTAGTAAGTTGGAAAAAATCTGCAAAATTGCTTCTCTTGGAATGGAGGAATTAAAGGATAGAAAAGTACTTATCTCAGGCATTGTGATATTCAAGACTGGTGTGATAAAACTTACTAATGAAAACAGCAACACATACATTGCTACTTCTTATAGTTTGTAAGGACTTTTTCAAAGTATATATTTAACTTTCTTTTGAGAAATAATGCAGGTTACAGATCTTTAATAGATTTCCTGATTTACTAATCGATATTTGTATCATTGCTGGACTTGAATTTGAAGTTATTGACAGTGCAGAACAGAGTGTGTTTCACAATGCAGTTTGAACAAATACAGCACAATCATTTTATTGAGTGTTAACTATCAAGTCTTCTCAGCTAAAATTACTTGAGTCCCTTCCCTCAGAATCTTTTACCAGAATTACTAAAACCCCAAGAACAAAAATGATTTGTTCAATAATTACATGTTTACAAGTAGATTCTTCCCATCACCATGCCTAAGAGAATTGCTTTTGCAGCTTCTAGCTATACATATGAAATCACGTGAGATTGCCACCTTTAAGGAAGATGGCCTGCTTGTAGGAATTAAGATATAGCCCTGGACAATACCAAGCTGCAGCTATGGTATTGCCTGGAGTTTAAGTGAATACTTTGCTAAAAAATAAATATTATTTAAAAATCAGAAGCAATTAAGGAAAGAAAAAAAATTGACTGGAATCATAGCAACAAGAAAGAAATGCACTGTAGATGAAAATACCAATTAGAAGAGTGTTCTTTCAGTATTCGATATGTGCTATTGCTGACACCAGCAGCTGAATTCCTCCTGTCTTGAAGGCAACATTCTGGGCCTGTGACCAGCACATTTTTGCCATAGGAAGGTAAAAGGGGGAGGAATGCGAAGTGAAGCTCTGGGATGGAGTGAACTCTCCCCATATCTGACAGAAGAGTCAGATAGAGGTCAGAAGAGTCTCCCAGGCCCTGGCATAGATAAGGCAAAAAAACTGTGGCCCTTTGGGCATCTGCCCTTACAAAGTTGCTCTGCTAAGGAGCAGATGACTGTGCCTGAAGCTGGCCCTGCTGCTTGGATACTTGTACCTTTTCTGTGTACTCAGCTGCATAATGTTCAAGAGAAGAAAATCAAACCAATTTTTAGTGTCACGTCAATAGAATTTGCAAACATGTCTTTACTAGTGATCTAACTTCTGTTTCATTGATATCAATGTAAGCTTCACAGATAATTCCAGTTGAAAGGCCAAGCCATTGCTGAGTACTTTTGAGAATCCCACTTTAATGATATGACTCTTTATTAATACATTTAGACCCTGAGATTAGCTCAGCTGGTTGGAGCATGGTGCTAATAATGCCAGGTTTGATTCCCATATAGTCTATTCAGTTATGAGTGGGGCTTGATGATCCTTGTGGTCCCTTCCAACTCAGAATATTCTGTGATTCTGTAATTTCCTACAATCTGGGGCCTTTGGCTAAACAATAAACTGAGTTTCTTGTGGAGCTCTTGGGAAAGCTTTGATTGCATGAGGTCATGAATCAAGTGATGTTCATTCAATCTGTTACTGTAGTTCATCTTAGTGAAAACCAAATTGAATTAGTTAGTAAAAACTAACTTTTACTTTATTCTTATAGTTGGGGTTTTTTTAAAGAAATCAAAATAAAATTACCAGGAGCGTGCTCACATGAGGAAAAACTGGGAAGGTTTTTTGCACGAGCCCACATAAACTAATTTTTCAGTATTACTATTAAGCAATTATTAAAAATTGAGAAAAAAATTTAAAGTATACTTGAACTAAAGCAGAATTTCAACTTCCTTGATAAAGTAAGGAGAATCTGGGAGCAAAGCGCAGATAAGAAAACTACCTTTTGTACTCCCTTTGCTTTTACTGGTCTCAATTTCAACTTCAGAAATATGAACAACAGCATATCATTTGTCAAGACTTAGATGTTACCTATACAGTCAAGATGTACAACCAGCCCCTGAAATCTTAATTTGCACTGCAGAGTTATATAACCAAGATCACCTGAAACTGGGACAAAATATTACAGTACAAATCCAGGCAGACAGGAAGGACATAGCCTAGAAAGAATAGCACAGCTCTGGCTAATTACAACTGTGCACCTCCAGTACTGTTTGAGGTAGCCTGTGTAAGCTGTGTTTTCTACCTCAAATGTGCATCTTGACACTTGGCATTTTACTACATAGACAAACTTCAAGTTTAATAGGTGCTCTGTTTATTTTCCAGCTATGTTTCAGTCTTTTCTGGGTTTCTCTGACATCCTTATTTTTTAATAAGCATCAAGTGGTACTGAAGAATATTCTCTATGCCATGTTTCTGAATTTCTTATCTCACTACAGACAATTGTATCAGAATACAGCCTTTTTGGTCAAGGTTTTCAGATTTGAATGTTTCTGCAGACAATTCCTGATGCTTCTCCCAGGATCAGAGAATTCCTGAAAGTTTTCTCGTTACAGTTAATTTATTTTTGCTTCTTAGGATTTGACTTTTTACTTTTCATTATCCTTTCAATTTCTTAATTTAAAATTTCTACATTACATAGGTATCTAACTATTAAATCAACAATTGTAATCACAAAAATTAAAACTTATAGCCATCCTTGTTTTGAAAGGGGAGGTCAATCTTCAGTTCATAGAGGCTGGTGTAAATACTATTTTGCCCCAGACAATTACTCTGACATTGATGCCTATTTCTCCTGCAATTCTAGTTCTTCATTCCAAAACTAATAGCAATCTTCTACAGACTTGTTCTATCTGTCCCTGTACCACTTGATTGTCCTCACAATAATCAGTTCATTCTTCTCTGGTCAATACTTTCAGAGTCAGGCCAGGGTTCTAAAGTATGATGCCAGATGTACCTGTTACAAGCCATTTCCTCTTGTAAATTATTCTTTCTTCACTAAAGTGAAGAAAGCTAAGGTCCCCAGTCCCTATTCATTCTATGGAATATACCCAGTGGCTAAAATAACCTTAAATGAATGCACTAACACAAATGTGTTAACCACATAAAAGAATACATTTTTGTATCAAATTCAAGTGTAATTTTTTCTTAGAATATAAGGAAGAAAGAAAAAGGAGTTTATAATGTGCCCTAAGTACAGCAGCCCTGCTCAGGGAATCCATTAAGAATGTGCTTGTGTTCCTCTTAATTGTCCGTCAGTGTAGTTTTCTTTCATTCTTTATCTTGTAACAACAGAGTAGAGTTTATTGAAAATAGATGAAGTCACCCAGGGCAGAAATGCTGAGCTGTGTATAATAGTCAAGAGTGTCTGCATTATTTCTGTTCTCCCCATACAGCCCCTGTATAATATACTGGGGAGTAGGAATGAAGGGGAGCTGCCCCTCCTGCTCTCAGCCTCCATCACACCTGTGCCTGTACCTAAACTCAGGATCATCACTACTATCAGGTTGGTTTATTTCTTCAGTGCTCTCAGGCTACTGTCCCCAGACTTTAAGAAAGAACAAGTGCTCTCGTATGGGTGGAAATTTCTCATGCTTGATTGCTGTTGAAGATTGAGAAGTGAGAAAGCAGGCAGTGCAAGTACTAATCAAAGGATGCTTTGCGTTCTATAACTGTAAGAGAACAGTATCATCCTTTATTGGTTCTAACCCCTAAAATTAACACAGATAGTTTATTTCCATATTAGGCAACTCTAAAACTATACTTAGAAGTGATGCTAAAGCTTCAAATTCAGTCAGAAGTTTCAATATTTTAAGGTTTATCTACCAAGTTAATCTACCTGACATCCCTGTATAATTACCTGGGATTACCTGGGTAATCCCACTATTTGACCCAGAAGGGGTTATAATCAAGAGCAATGATGGGGCTCACCCTCACCACTCACATGACAGCTGCATCCGAAGATAAGCCCTGGATCATCCATCTGCCAGAGACACATTTTTGCAAGCCTTCAAGGAAGGGGATGGCTCAGAAGATGAGGGAAAGGGCAGAGGGCAACATTTGGCACTAATGACATTCAGGCTGCTCTATCAGAAAGATCTGTAGAAGAGTTGAACTTATTGGAATTTCCAGCAGAGCCACAGAAGGATGCCTTCTGAAGGGAGACTTAGTGACAGTCCCTGACAACTTCACCTGAAGTAAGAATTTTAAAAGGTGGTCATTAGGTAGCTATTGGAAGAAAGAAAACCACACAAAACCCAAACACACTCTCAGGGATATAAAGCCTATGTCTGAATAAGAAAACATAAAAAACATGCTGTCAGAAGAGATTATGCTGCTAGAACCAAAGACAATAGTGGTGCCCTATGAACAGTTACAAGGACAGAATAATTCCTCTCCATCAGCTGAAAGAGATTTGTTGAAACCCTAGAACTAATGTAGTGCTGTCATCCTATTGATTACAGACAAGCTCACACTGGTACCTCTTCTTGGGGCACATTGACTGGAGCACAACACTGTCCTAGTGTATGGGTTGCTGCAGAGAATTTCTTTAAAGAAGGTCAGACTAGAAAACAGGCAGAACAGGTGTATGTCTGCAGGCACTTGGTCATATAAGGCTACCCCTGCATTCTGTTTTTATGAAGCATCTCTCCCTGAGCTTCGTTTTACTCATTTTCATAATTTAAGACCATCTAAGTGTAATTAAAAAGTCCAAATTAATGATTAGTAACAAACAATGGGCAATTTTTCTTTTACTGAGCAGCATTACAGTACTGTGTGTACTCAACAGAAGGAGCAGGCAATGAAATATGATAGACTAAAAAGAAATCAGAGGTTCACTGCGGTAATATGTCACTGGTAGCAATTGTGCCATAAAATGAAAGTGTTTATTTTCACTGTGATTCTTTTATTAAAATAAATCCTGTTGAGGGAATTTACCTACGAAATTATTTTTCTATGTGTGCAACAAATATTTCTAATTATGCAGCTACTCTTGGGAAAACTAGCTGCCATTGATATGCAATGATATGTTTGCAAAAACGAAGATTTATGTTACTTTTCTAAAAGATATGTCATTGTTGACATTTTAATTATTTAATTCTTTTTTAGATTTCTAATTCCAATGTCGTTTCTATATTTTACAAGGAAATTTTTATGATACTTCTGAAGAAAAAACTATAATAAACATACTTGGTGATCACAGAAAACAGGTCTACATATTCTGAGCAGAGTGTTAATACATGAACCTCTGCATAGAATAGATATGGAAATAATATGAAAATTGCACTTCTGTATAATACTGACAAAATAAAAATTTTGATAGTGAAGAAATTGTTCCCCACAGGGGAGATCATGAATAGCTTTTTAGTTTAAAATCTGAGTAAAGGTATTAGGTACTGTGCAGATGGTTTTGCTAAAACCTTAAAATTGTCAATGAGGTTTTCAAGCTCTTGGTGACAGATTTTTTTTTCATGTAAAGGGCAAACTATCTTTCTCAGATGCAAAACATAAAAGGAGGCTCTGTGAGAGCAATATTCTCCATGGGCAGCAACAAGAAACTTCCAAGCCTAAGTAGTAATTAACAAGCCTCAGTGCCTGCTTCTGCAGTAAGTTTCATTGTCTACACATCACCGAACTGTCTGGATCTGCAAATCATGCTCAACCTGGGACCTCCAAACTATTTTTAATGTGGTCTTACAAAATACTGAAATGATTAAATTCTATTTCCATGAAGTAATGGCAAGTATAAACCAATATTTTTATTTTTAAGGAAAAATAAAAAAGGGGAAATCTCTGAACCTTTGAAATCTACATGAAGTGAAAACAGAATCCCCAGAAAAGCTGGAAAAGACAACCTTCATTTTTCATTACTCATCTACTCATAAAACCCAAAAATGTTACCCTGAAACATCAAATCACTGCTTTCAGTGATTTCAGAGCACTTGCAGAGCACTTTCTCTTTTTTTTTTTTTTTTTATGTTTCGTGCATAGATGTATTCCTTTACTCTATTTAGTAAACAACTTGGGTTTTATTCAAGAAAACAGCATGTTACCACCTCCTCTACATTCTGTAGCAGCCCTCTTCTTTCCTGTTCATTGTCTTAGACTTATTTACTTGCTGTAGAACAGTTTATATGTTTTTAAAAACATGTATAAACCTTAGAAGTCTTAAGGTACTTATATATGTATCTTAAGAGTTTTGATTTATTAGACTGCTGAATATAGGTAGACAGCTGTTCAGTCTCTCCCAAAGCATACTCCTTCCTTCTAATCTTCACATCCTTTTCCAGCATCTTCCAAACAAAAAGAGCCTAAGAACTGAGCAGTAAGTGCAATCAGAAAGCAGGAGGAGACACAGGCCAAGACAGATAACAGTGCAAGTCACGCAGCATATGGAGTGACGAGGACAATCTTCTGCTGCAGGTGCTGGCAAAGTCGCCACGAATCTAAAGTTCACCCAGTCACCAAATATTCATTGCTTATTTTAGGAAATGTCCAGGCCAGAGCTTAATATAACACTATTCCCAGCTTTGCATACTATTATGAATAAATACATACTCATCTTTTTTTTGCTGAGCTACTTCTGTATACTCAGCTGGAGTTTGATTTATGCTTCTGTGCACTTCCTATTAATCATAATAGAATTAAAAATGATATATCCTCATTGGTATTCAAATGTTTTCATATTGCATTGACTTGTAAAGAGTGATGTTTATAGCTATGTCCTAACATCTAAAATCATGCCGCAAAGATGTGAGCCAATGTCTTAAGAAAGTTAGGCTTCACATGTGACATTGTCTTCCTCTCTATCTTCCTTCTCAACTCTGAAGTTCAGTCTGGAGAAAAAGAATCTGATTAAATTAGGCTAAGTAGGAATCAAAGGGAACATCTTCTGAAAAATCTCACCCCTCCATTAAAAATACTGGCCTAAATATTCTCTAAAATAATTCTTCGTGTCAAAAAAAAAAAGAAAAAATCTTGGAATTTTAAAGTTAATGTTTGTCTTTCCCATCCTTGAAGGGTCCACTACATGTAGAAAGTAAGGTCAGGAAGGAAAGTTATAGAGATGTTCACTTCTAAAAATATATAATACAAAATTCACAGTTCATCATCTACTAATATTCAAGATGATCGCTCAGGAAATCAGTGATGCCTCACTCCAACATCATCAAATCTGACTTCAATTTTTATTTTTTGTGGAAGTGCAATTTAATTTCCAATTGGAACACTTGCATTCATTCAGCTTCTGCTTAACAGAAGCTGACTTCAATGAACATATAAAATGTTCAAAAAACCATTTCTCAGACTCATCAATTTTTTTAATTCAAAAGAAAAACAATGTTTTGCAATAAATTTAACATCAACTGAAAGAAAATCACTTCCATTACTTTTTTTCATGATCTCCAAGTTCAGAATTACAGTGGGCAGATAATCTCATTCTAATGTCTACAATGTTGTGGTTTAAGGATTTAGTGAATTTTATGTTACACTAATTTTATGTCCAGAGAACATTGCCATCAAATGGTCAGAAGTAGTTCTGAAAAGTCTTAAAACCAAATATGATGTCACATAGTTTCTTGGGTTGTTTCTGTGATCTTTAGGTTATCAGCATTTTGAGTCTAGCTGTGAGCAGTCAACAGCTTCATACCAAAATACGGGATGTCAGAATGGCATCACTTAGTTTTCTGAAATGGGAGTCACTCCACTAAAGGCCTGTCCTCAGTGACAAGCATTCTTTGTGCACAGGAAAACCCTCTTGAATTCTGTGGCTTCTTCATCTGTCTTCTTTGTGTCATTGACAAATGGAGGGTGAGGTGTCCAAATGTCCATGATGAGACAGCAAAGGACCCTGGCAAAGGACTCTGTGTGTATCCTTTCGTGGAGCTGCATGGGTCTTTCTGTGGTGAGCTGATGTCTGAAAGATGACTTTAAACAATGTAATCAGAAAATTTTGCTGTTATTAATAACCTAATGACTGAGTGGCATATCAAAGAAATGGTTCAATTGTATATCTAGGCTGATGTAGTACAAACCAGCTTGTAGAGGCTGTCTATGAGGCAATATAGGCTGGGTGTCACCGATCCAGGAAGCAGCTCAATGGAAAAAGCTCCTGGTGGACACTCATGACACATGAGCCAGTAATGTGGCCTTGTGGCAAGGACTACTGGCATCCCAGGCTGCATTAGCAAAAGTATTGCTAGGAGGCTGAGGAAGGTAATCCTTCACTTCTGGTCATACCTGGTGAGGCCACACCTGGAGTGTTGGGTCCAGTTTTGGAGTCTCTGGCAAAAGAGAGGCCTGGACAGACTGGAAAGAGTCCAGTGAAGTGCCATAAAGATTATGAAGAGACTGGAGCACCTCTTGTGTAGTAAGTCTAAGAGGTTGGGCTGGGTCTGCTCCACCTAGAGAAGAGATGGCTTGGGGGGATCTCATCATTGTGTAGGAATACCTGAAGGGAAGGTGTAGAGAAGGGTGACAGGACCAGAGGCAATGGATACAATCTGAAACACAGGAGATTCAATCAGTATATCAGGAAACATTTTGTTACTGTGAGGGTGGCTAAGCACTAGTCACAGGTTACCCAGAAAGGTCGTGGAATCTTCATCCTTGAAGATATTCAAAAGATGTCTGGACATGGTCCTGGGCAACTGGCTCTAGGTGGCCTTACTTGAGCAGGAGGGTTGGACCAGAGACCTGCAAAGGTGCCTTCCAACCTCAACCTTCCAGTCATTCTGTGATTCTGTACAGCAAGCAGTGATGTCAGAGAAAGAAACCACCAGGCAGAACACTGAGTTCTCATCCCCATGGACCTGCACAGCCATTCCCGGGCCATATCAGACCGTGGTTCCCTCAGCAGCACTGATCCCATCTCTCTCCCACAGGCTGACATCTCAGCACAGCCAGAGCCTGTCCCTGACACCAGAAAGCTTCCCAAAGCTGAGGGCTGGGGCTGCCCCCAGTGTCCCCCAGCTACCCTGCTCCTCTCTGGCATAGTGGGACAGGACTGGGCTGCCAGGCCCAGCCCTGTCTGCTGGATGGTCCCCTACAATTTAGCAAATCACCACAAAGGATCAGAAATTGTATCTTAAAATTTGTGATTCTCTGTTATATAAACAGCAGATTTAATCTTACAGAATATGCAGCAAGCCATTCTGTCCCCTTCTATGTTAAACCATGAATAGGGTGGAATTTCAATTTTGGAGAGCTAATACATCCTTGCAGATGTTGCAAGCTAACAAGTCCTAGCAAACTTGTAAAGGACTAAGAGAGGCCCCAGTGTTTTGGTCAGCTCATATCACATCTGTACTTTTCTGGTCTGAGAAGTAAAACTGGTTTTTTTCCTAAAAACAGTTTTTCTGCACTTCCTAATGCTTGCACATCCATCAAAGGAAAAAATACTGTGATTAATATTCCCTACCTATGGAACAGCTGTTCAGCTGTGAGATGGTTATGGAAAAGAGAAGGCAGATGAATCACAGTACAGGTAGTTGGTGTTTGAGAATTTGAAAGTTTCTCTGAAAGCATATGATAGCAGGCAAGTTGCTTGAGGAAGCTGAGGGTGAAAGCTGTTTTCTCAGATAAAATATATGACTGAAATAAGATATGATAATTTTATACAATATCATTAATCCTTTTTGCATTTTAATGAAACAGTAAGCTCTATATTTGCTACAAATTTGTACAGTTCATACCACAATGTATGATACATACCACAGATGAGGGCAACAAATGCTAGAATGAACACAATAAAATAAAATAGAAATAAAATAAAATAGAAATAAAATAAAATGTTTTCTGTAAAAGTAGAGTAAGCAGAACCTAGATTTAATTTTGCCTCCTCAATAATGTTTTTTCTTTTAAGGCAGTACATTTGAGATATTCCTTAAGATAAGACAAATAATCTGAAACACGTTAATAGGAAACATTAGTCCTAATATTACATATATATATATATATATATATATATATATATATAGTCATTGTTATTGAATTTCAGTGTATAAACTAATGCAAATGTTATATTTTAACATTGATGAACACTTTCCTTTAAATTCTCTGGTCAGAAAAGTTCCCTTTGGGGAGAAAGGAATGAGAAATACTGAGGTACTAAGGTTTCAATTAGATGGCTTCATGTGTGTTGGTAAAATAATATTCCTGCCCTTCAAGGAGGTTGAAATTTTGCCAGCTAAGCCAGTCAAAACAAAAACCCCTATCTTATTCATACTGTAGCATTTTATTCAGTGGTAGTATTGAGTTGAACCTTAGCCCAGTATTCCAGCCCCTCATGTTAACCAATTCTGTAGAAAGTTAAAAAAAAAATCAATCATTTGGTTACATTAAAATTGGTCAGTACATTCAAGCAATATGAAGATGGAAGAATGCACATCAAGTGGTGAGATTACATAGACCACAATTTTGTGGGAAATAAAAATAAAGCCACGAAATTCAGGTTCATATGAACAAGACTCCAAGCATTGTTTGAAAGTTGAGTATTTGCTTGACCATGTACAGTAGTGTTTCTATCATAGTACAGAAGAGTCATATCTACAGGCATTGGTACAGATGGAGTTTCAATGACAGAAATAGGAGATGTATCATTTTCTTGTTCTATAACAGTGTCAGTGATTATGAATGTGTTTTCCCAAATTGCATAGTTTTTGGTGGAGCTGTATAATGTTACAAATTTGTCTCTGGATTTATATCTATTAATGCCCTACAGATTGCATCAATATTTATGCCTTCTGTGTTTGCTTTTTTTTGTTTGTTTGTTTTTTTCCCTTACTCTGTAGCTCAATATAATAATTTTCCAAAGTATATGTGGGGTTTTTTCAGACTGAATCTCATTTTCGTGTTGCTTACAGTGTTTGTCATTAAAAAAATATGCTAAATCTTTAGCATTTGAATCAGAATGAAGATGAGTTAAAATGTTAGCTTTAACTGGACATAACACTTGTAGCTTTCTATAAAACGAAAGTATTTTCAAGTAAGAGTCTGTGAAACTGTGAATATGCTGCCTTTATTAAAGTACAGCATTTACTTATTTATTATTACATTATTTGCATTTAATCCAATATTACTCAACTTTGTTTTGAGCTCAGGAGTGTTTATATGATACACTGAAATAGCTGTGCTACCCTTGTGGAACAAGTGACTTTAGTACGTAAAGACACATGGCAGACAACAAATAAGTAAGTTATGAGTTACTATATTGTTTGGATGAGAAAGAATGCAATCTCCCAATCGGAGACACTTTCTGATCACATAATTTGTTGTAAAAGTGAAAGTAGGTTTCAATCTCTCCAGTGTTTTTTATTAACCATAAGTAGTATGCAAACAGAGAAAGGGTCTCACTATTCCTCTCCAATGCCTCTTGCATGTGTCACTTGCTTTTGGGTAATTGGCAGCTGTAGCTGACTTTGAAAGACTTTAGATACATTGTTGATATATTTTTCATGGGAAGCATGGGAATTAAAGATTCTCTCCTTCTTTATTCTCACTATGTCACATGTTTGAGATATTTTTCATATTTTCTTGGCAGATTAAAGTCTGCTTGAAGGTTGAATATTTTTGAAGATGGGTTTTATTGTGCAATTAAATTTCCACATTAATACAAAAGTCATGTGTATTCCAAAGATACTTTTTTTCCCCTTTTGTCCTGTGTGTCTATGGCTCATCACTGCATAGTTTTCCAAAAGGGAAATAGAAACTGGAGTCTCACTGTTTCAATTTTGTGACTGCCCTAGTTCTTACAGAAGAAACAATTTACTTAAAGGTATATTACACTGGAGAAGTACAGAACTAAAGACTGGCATAGAAAACAACTTATCCTGTAGTTCTAAGTGTGTCCTTGAAACTGTTTGCCACAAAAACACAGCTATGTTTTATGTTTATACCACCTACATTAAGATATCTCATAGGAGCACTGGGAAAAAAAAAATTATATGTGAAAGTGTTGAAAGCCACTTGAAGTGACTGTAAATGTTTTAATTTTACCTTTTAAAAGAAAACTTATCCTCTTTTACCTGGCTTTCAACACCCTTCCCTCACTTCGACCTCTTACTATGGTGAACTCACTGAATGGAGCAAAAGTGAGTGTTCACACAGTTTCTATAGCAGGACAAAAAAGTTGTGATTCCCAAGATTTTATATGTCTCATAATGCATTTTTATGAGATTTTGTTTTTTAACCAGTCATGTATTATTCAGTGTTTTCCATCTACTATTCATTATTATCTTATTAAAATTTTCAGTCATCATATTAGAGAGTAGAAACAATAAATAAAAAATGCATGTGGGAATCAAAATTCATGTCTGACTGATTAATGAATAATGAAGGAAGGAGGCATCATATGAATCACCAAGGCCTGCTAAAGATTATTGCCTTTCTTCTCTGAAAATCTCCCTTTCATCAAACCAAAACTGGGGTTTAACTAATCTGATAACCAGAAGGGAAGAATATCTGCAATAGATACTTTAAACATTGTACAGAATATAAATAATGTAATACTGCATTGCATAATTCATAAAAGCACATAACATTTGGAAATTAGTCTTGGAATTATATCACATATTTTTTGACAGGCCTGTCCCTTCTGAACCTTTACATTAGCCTATCTCAGACACCTGCAGGGCCAATATCATTCATTCCTGTTATTTCTGCTGAATATTCCTCAGATCTAATTGTTTATTAATCATACTGTTTGATGAGGGCAAAAAGAAATGTAATTAGCTCAATACCACATGCAGTACATGCCAATACATTCTGCAACTATAAAATAAAATAAAAAAATAACTGGAAAAATGTTTCTATCCTATTCCTAGAATTCAAAACACTTACCAAATGGTCAATTAAATGCCATATAGGTACAATAGAAAAAAAAGAAAAAATAATCAGTCAGTTTAGGCTGAAAGCTCTTTCATTGAAAAATTTCACCATTTTATCTACTATTCAAAACTAAAACTAAGACACTACTTGGATAACATAAGTTGGATATACAGCAAACACCTAGCAAGTAAAGATAAAAGCTTGTTTCATATAAATAATTTCATTAACTGAATATTTTCAACATTAGCCAAAAAATTTATTTCCTCAGTGCATTTGTTTTGAATGTATTAGGGTCTATCTTTACAATATTTAAATCAATGGAGTGGCCACAAAAATTTGTAAGATCATGTCTGTTAGAGTTGCTCAAACAACTGGCCTGTGAGTTGTAGAGTGAACCCTGTGCAAGCTTAACTAACCATCTACATAAAGCTCCTAACCAAGGATGTGGTTTGCTTCTGTTCTTTCAACAGACTTGTCTGTGGACTCATCCACCATCTGCATTTGCAGCTAATAAAACAGTAGTCAATGCCTCAACCACTTCCAAGAGAGAAAGTAAAAGTTTTCCTGGAAATTGAGTAACAAGTATCTAAAATCCAATTAGTTTAAAAATTCACCATCTTAACCAAGGACAACATATCAATTGAAAAGAGAGTATTGGAACCATGGGCCTGGAGATCTGCTCTGGTAAGAGTGAACCTGCCTCCTATTTACCTTAAAGAACTGACCACAGCGGATTACTGTGACTTTTTCAATCCAAGCAATTGTTGTAGCCAAAAAATATGGCTTCCAACAGGATGAAAGTTACTTGTGAGCACAGATATCCATCTCTGAGAACACAGGCCAGAAGAGCCTCTGTTTTGGGCTTTCTACCCCAAACCCAGTGTGATCATGATGTCACTGAACCTTTTCCATTGGCATTAAAAGAGGATTACAGTAGGTGAAAATGCTTACATATTTCTAAGCAGAACTTCAACGTGTTCATGCTCTGAAATAATACTGAAAATAATTTGGAGAGACTATGATATGAAGGAAATGATGTGTGTCTACCCCTTGGTAATTCATTTTAGCAATACCAATTTAGATCTGGTCACAGTAATTTAATGTCTACAGCTTTATGCAAACTCATTCACTTCATTGGTATTTTCACAATAAGTAAAACTTGGGTGGAGTATTTGCAGATGGGCTTAAGAAAGGATGTACATCTAAGAATCGAATAGCTTCCTATGCATACAGTGAATTGATCACTCTGATGAATACTTTTATTCTGTCTGAGAGTATAACAATTTTCTTAGTTAAAATTTTTCAGGAAAATTCTACCTTTCATTTCCATGCTGTTAAATGAAATGAATAACAACAAATCAATTATTTACTTACATTGTGAATATAGTAATAAAGAAGTTAGCTCTACCATGAACAATTTTAGACAATTCTGGGCATGTTTTAAATTTTTATTTGGATATTTTTTTCTTTATACAAGGTTTCTAAAAAAAAAATCATGCACTTTAATTAAAATTACAGCTCCTTACTACTTATGGAGAATAAGAGAAATAATGAAATATTTTTACTGCATTTCTTTTTAATGTCTGACAGAAGCTATTTTTTATTAAAATGTTGAAAATTCTTACTTGGAATATTCATGTGTAACCTCTCAGCCTATTGAACCAGAAATCTCTCACTGAGTTACAAAATTCTCTTGACACAAAATCTTCTTTTTAATTATACCTATATTCAGAAAACTGAATGAAAACGAGGCAGCAGACTATGAATAAAAGAAAGGTAAGGAATTGTCACAAAGGATTATACCTCAAGTTGTTGTTAAGACAGCTTGCAAATGCTCATCTCATACTTGTGATTCCAAAACACTTTCATAACTTCTCATTTCAGTAAAGCAAGGGGAGAATCTTTTTTAAGAATAATGAGTTTTATGGTCACCTAATATTATTCTTATAAACATCCTATTTGTCACCCATTTATAATTTTTGGAAAAAAACCACAAAAACAACTCAGTGCTTGGCAAGAAATACCAGTAGCAATTATAACACTGAAGTATTACAGCAAGGAAATTGGATTAGAACAAAATAGAAGGTATGGCTAATGTTTTTTTCCAATTTCTGAGCAAGAGGATCTTGCTCAGAAGAGGATCATCTCCTGTATATGACACTTAAAAAGTACACTAATGGTCTAACTACTATCAAGAACACAGTTATTTGAACTCTTTCATACTTTCTTTGTGTTCTTTGATAGCAGCACTTGTTTGAAGATCATAACTAAAGATCTAAACAGGAATTCTCTTATAATCTGGAGTTGCTATGCAATATAGCATACTCTAAAAAGAACTGCACTTTAGAGAACTCTCTGATAGATTGAAAGTGGAGGTAGCAGGACAGGGCAGAAATTAACATGGGCCCCAGAAAAGAAATTGTTCCAAAAGTAAAGAAGCTGAAAAGCTTAATTTCAAGTTTTTAAAGAGAGAAATACAGTTATAGTTGTCTACCCCTCCAGCATTTATCCTTGTTCATTCTTCAGTGGTTCAAAAGTGGCAACTTCACTTTTCTAAGCTCTGCTGATACTTTTTGGGATGATATATTTGGTTTGACAATGAGTTATGACAATTTTATACTTTTACTACGGATGAAATACAAAAGGTTCAACATGTTTTCTGTATCTTCAGGATATTACTGTGATGAATTCACAACTTTAGTGTTTTTATTTTATTTTTTTATTTTCTTTTTATTTTTTTGTTATAGCAGAAACACATACAAGGAGGATAATTAAAGAAACTGGGGAAATTTGCCATTATCACAGATTTTCTAGAATCCCTTCAGAAGACTATCATGTTCTCTGAGGAACTACTCATTACTAGTGATTTTGAACATGTGATGTTAAGAGAATAGCAGTGGAGGAACGAGAGAACAGGAAGAAATTATTTTATGCTGGATAGGCATTCTGTAGAATCATAGAACAGTTTGGTTTGGAAAAGACCTTAAAGATCATCTAGTTCCATTAAAGCACAGTTGTTTGGTTTTTTTGAAATTCAGAGTATAATTTTTAAGAAGAGATGTTTTCTCTCCCTCTTAGCTGTAGAGGTTATGAACAATACAATAATTCTTAGCTACTGCATAGCCATGTCTCCTAATCTTAGATACTTAGATACTGATGAGTTTTTTATATATATATATCATTAAAATATATAATTCTGACATCAATTTCTAACCAAGAAACAAGATCAGGAAAAATGCGGCATCCATAGCCAACTACAGGTGCTTAGAAAATTTTCCAAAGGCAGAGGGAAGGTGAAATGTTAACAGTTTCTTTCCCATCTTCACTTTTCTAGAGAGAGGAATCAGCTGCCTCAGCTGATGTAAATAGGAGAATAGCTCACAGTACTTAATTTTGGTATTTCTCCTTTCCCTGTGTACTGTTGATTAAATGATGATAGCTGGAGGGAAAGGACGCCATCCAGAGGGACCTTGACAGACTTGAGAAATGGACTCATGCAAACCTCAGGAAGTTCAACAAAGCCAAGTGCAAGGTGCTGCACCTGGGTTGTGGCACACGTACAGGTTGGGCAGAGAAGTGTTTGAGAGCAGCCCTGCAGAGAACGAGTTGGGAGTGACAGGTGATGGAAAACTCAGCATCAGCCAGCAATGAGCACTCACAGCCCAGAAAGCCAGCTGTGTCCTGAGCTGCATCCAAAGCAGCGTGGCCAGCAGGTCAAAGGAGGTGATTGTAACCGTCTGCTCTGCTCTTGTGAGACACCACCTGGAGTACTGCATCCAACTCTGGGGCCCCTAACATAAGAAAGATGTGGAAGTGTTGGAGTATATCCAGGGGAGGCCCACAAAGTTGATAAGCAAACTGGAGCATCTCCGCTATGAAGACAGGCTGAGAAAGTTTGGGGCTGTTCATTCTGGAGAAGAGAAGGCTGTGTGGAGACCTTATAGCAACCTTCCAGTATTTGAAGGGAAAGGCTAAGAGGGACTTTTCAATGGGAAGTGCAGTGATAGGACAAGGAGTAATGGGTACAAAATGGAAGAGAGGAAATTTAAGCTAGATATTAGGAAGAAATTCTTTATGGTGAGGATTGTGAGATACCGAAATAGGTTGCTCATGGGGATTGTGGATGCCCCAATGCTGTCAGTTCAAGTCCAGGTTGGATAAGGCCTTGAGCAAGCTGTTTAGTGCGAGGTGTCCCTGTCTATGGCAGAGGGGTTAGAACTAGATGATCTTTAAGGTCCTTTCCAACCCTTAACATTCTATGATTCTGTGATTCTGTATCTGAAGTGAAACTGTTCACTGCTATTTTGATACAGAATTTAGAATTTAGGATATAATTCAACCTCTTTAAGGGCTTTCCTTAAAGCATACAAGACTATCATAGTGTAGAGAGACGTAGACAGTCCTGAAGACTGCATTCAAATGCTTGAAGAAAGCATTTGAGACATAAAATTAAGTTTTTCATTATCACAAATTTTTCTCTTCTATAGAATATATCTTTATCACAAAAGTTGCAGATGAGAACTCATTAATTTTAATACTGTTCAAAAGTGAAAGATAATCATATCAAAATATTATGGATATTGACTTTATTAAATATATTAAACGAAGGGGAATCCAGGCAACTTCAGTCAGCCTAACTTCAGTGTCTGGGAGGATTATGGAGCAAAATCTCTTACAAACTTGCTCTACACACCTCAGGGGAAAAAAAGATAATATGGAATAGCTGATACTTGTTTCCTGAGGACAAATCAAGTCTGACTCACCCAATGCAGTGTGTGGCTTTGTGGGCAAAGGAAGACCAGTAGGTGTTGTGTGCCTTGGCTTTAGCAGTTGCCTTCAGTCTTCTTATCACCAAATTATTGAGTCAGTGGCTATGTAAGTGGAGGATAAAGCTGATTTGGAAAACAGAACTGACAGCTGGGCTTGGACATAGGTGATGGGAGAGTGAGCATTCTTGGGAAATGTGCTGTTGGCATCAAATTGTGGAGTGGGGGCAGTCAGCATGCTGGAGGGCTGCTACTTAGAGGCACCAGGACAGACTGAAGAAATAAACTGGCATAAACATCATGGACCCAGACAAAAACAAATGGAAAGGCTTGCAAGTCTTGCATCTGGGCTGCAATAATAAGAATTGAGACAACGAGTCTAGAAGAGTAATCTTCGACTCCAGCTTCGCACCTGTAAGACCTCATCTGCAGAGTTGTGTCCAGTCTGGGCATCACCAGCACAAGAAAGAGAGAGTCCAGAGGAGACCTGTCGAAATCATTAGGGGTCTGAACCACAGGACATATGAGGAAAGGCTAGAAGAACTGATGTATTTGACCAGAGGATACAGAGAAACTGGATCCAGAACATGAGGGTGGTTAGATACTGGAATAAATTGCCCAAGGATGCTTTGAATTCTCCATCCTTGGAGGTGTCTGAGGCTTGACTGGAGCTGAGAGATTACTCAGGGCAGTAATTAACAAGGCAGTAAAACATTTGTGCTGGTTTCAGCATTCATACATACATAGTCATGTAAAGATTGTGACCATCCTGAGTATTTGTATTTGTATAAATTATACTGCAGTTTGCATACTTGCAAAGAAAATGACAGATCTTTTAAGTGAAAGCCCCCCATTTAGAAGGGAGACCAAACAGGCATATGTGCCTCCTCTGCAAATGCTGTCTGACATGCTGATTTCCCTAGACACATGCATGTAAATATGCTAAGTTTATGCAGAATGGCTGTGAACTTCATGTTTTCCTTGTAAAAAATACAGCTATTAATATTGCTTATGAAAAATGTAGTGAGAATAGAATAATAAAAATGTTATCAAACCTGCTGGGAAACACTTGTGCAAGGGAAAGGTACAGATAACAAATGCTGTCAGTGCTGGCAGATGGAGCTTTATTATATGCAGCAATAGGTTTTTCTTGCCTGTTTCATTGTGTGGCATTTCAATAATTTGCTACTAGGAGAAGGCTTTACTATGCATCTTTTGTCCCACACATGTTCATAGAACCCAGAGCAGTAAATATTCAGTCTACTGACTCTCTTGTTTCAACTGGTATTTTGGAACACAGGTTTTTAGACATCAGGTACTGGAAAGGAGGGGGACAACAAAAGACAGTATTTGCATACCTATCTTTTTCCCTTGCTTGATCACAGCACATTGCAGAACCATTAATATGAATACCAAAAAGTACTTTCAACCTGAGAGGTTTGCCATTGATAAAACTCACCTGCTCATAGTTCAGAGTTGCAAAGCCAAAGACACTTTCAACAATAGTGATGAAAATACTCCTGATATGCGGCAAAAGGAAGAAATAATAGCAGAGAATAACAAAGCACTGATACTGAAGAGATCTTTGTATAAATTTAGTTATCCTTTTTCCTCCTAGTGTAATGAAATCAGAGTAACTACAGTATGAATATTGAATGTGTATTTGAGAAAGAAAAGTCCTTGTTCATTTCTTAATGTAGTTCAACCATGGTATGGGCAAAATATGAAAAAACAGAGACCTAGAATAAACAGTACAGTACAAAATAACTGAGGTAGAGTACAGTGATATTGACTCATATTTTTTTCTCTGTGCAAAATTCTCATTACAGTAAACCTCATAATTCTCTAAGTACTGCCTTTTAAAAGGGACTCATTCATTCTTCTGAAGCTAAACTGCTTTTCAGTTGTGCAAAGCAAAATGCCTCATAACCATATGCTAATTATGTTCTTAGGTGTTTACTTGATATATATTTATAAATGCAATGTAAAAAGCTCTTGAAACAGGCAGAAAATTATATAGATCGTCCATAAAATTGCTTTTAACTGTTAACTCCACATGCAAATTGATTTTATAACAAAGTGATGCTGCATGTGAGATGAATTTAATGCTGAATAACTGTTTTACATCAGAGGTCAGCCAATATCTTACCTGTTATAAACAAATGGAAATCAAGAGAAAATCTAAAAAAAAAAAACAAACAAAAACTTGATAAACGCTAAGTAGATAAGTTGAAAGGTACAGACCGTACATGATATCGATGCATTGGGAAGGTCGTCAAGAACTGAGCCTTGACTTGTTCTTTGTCGGGATTACACTACAGAGGCTAGGTTTCCAAACTGTACCTGCATTTTAGCACCTAACATTCTTCTAGGATCAAATTGTTTCTTTTTATTGCTTGCTTATCTCTAATAACCTCACCAATATAATTTACCTGAGAAATTTGTTGCCCTTCTAGGATGGGGTTGCAGCCTTGGTGAGTAAGGGAAGAGCAACTGACATCCTCTATCTGGATTTGTGCAAAGCATTTGACACTGTCCTGCATGGCATCCTTGTCTTAAACTGGAGAGGTATGGATTTGATGGATGGAGGACCATTCAGCAGGTAACAAATTGACTGGATGGTTGGACTCTGGCTTGATGTCCAAGTGGAGACCAGTGACAAGTGACAGTCCCCAGGGATCAGTATTGGGACCAACATAATTTAACATCTTTGTTGGTGACGTGGGCACTGGGATCGAGTGCATCCTCAGCAAGTATGCCAAGAACACCAAGCTGAGTGTTACAGTCAACACACTGGATGCAAGGGATGCCATCCTGAGGGACTCTGAGAGGCTGGATTGCTGAGTCCATGAAAACTGCATGAAGTTCAACAAGGCCAAATGCAAGGTCCTGCATAATGGTTGGAGCAATCCCAAACACTAATAAACTCTAGCAGTGAATGGACTAAGAACAGCCCTGAGAAGAATGAATTGGGGGTGTTGATGAAGGAAAACTCAACAAAACCCAGCAGTATGCACTCATAGACCAGAGAGACAACTGTATCCTGGGTTGCATCAAAAGCAGCATGACCAGCAGGTGAAGGGAAGTGATTCTGTCCCTCTGCTCTGCTCTCATGAGACTTCCCTCAGAGTGTTGGAAACTCCGGCTTTTCCAACACAAGAAAGACATGGACCCATTGGAACAAGTCCATGGAAAGTCCACAGAGATGATCAGAGGACTGGAGCATCTGTACTATGAAGACAGGCCAAAAGATATTCAGTCTGGATAAGAGAATGCTCCTGCAAGCACTTTCTAGCACCTAAAGGTGCCTTACAAAAGAGCAAGAAAGGATATTTTACAAGTGCATGTAGTCATAGGGTAAGGGCTAATGGCTTTAAACTGAAAGGCATTAGGTTTAGGCTAGATATCAGGAAGACATTACTTGAAGGGGAGGAGTGTTGCAGGGAGGCATTAGAGTTAGGCAATCTTTTATGTCCCAACACAAATCATTCTATGATTATATTCTATGACAAGAAGAGTTAAATTTTGCTTAATGAAGAATAAAGACTTGATCTAGGCTATTCCCACTGAGGAATGGGAGGAAAAGAGAAGACGTCAAATGAGGAATATAAAAGCATCTTGGCAAAAACCCTGGAGAGTTGGATTTAGAAGTGTTGTTTATTGCAGGGAAATGAGAGTACCAGAGACAGCAACACCTGCTGCCACTGGGAGCAATAGACCCTACATTTGTGCCTTGATGGAACAGAGCCATTATGCCTATTTTTTCAGCTATATAGCACACAAAAAACCTCTCAACCCAGTATAGAAGAGGCTGTTCTGATTCCACTCTGCTGAGACCCCACCTGGAGTACTGCATCCAGTTCTGGGGTCCCCAACACAGGAAGGACATGGACCTGCTAGAACAAGTCCAGATGACCAAGATGATCAGAGGGATGAAGCACCCCTCCTATGAGTGAAGGCTGAGAGAACTGGGTTTGTTCAGCCTGGAGAAGAGAAGGCTTTGAGGTCACCTAACTGTGGCCTTCCAGTACATGAAGGGAGCCTACAAGAAAAATAGAGAGAGACTTTTTACAACAGCATGTAGTGACAGGACAAGGGGGAATGGCTTTAAGCTGAAAAAGACTAGGTTCAGATTAGATACTAGGAAAAATTCTTTGCTGTGAGGGTGGTGAGGCACTGGAACAGCTCACCTAGAGAAGTTGTAGATGTCCCATTGCTTAGAAATGTTTAAGGCCAGGTTGGATGGACCTCTGAGCAACCTGGTATAGTGAAAGGTGTCCCTGCCCATGGCAGGGCATTGGAACTAGATGATCTTTAAGGCCTCCTCTAAACCAAAACATTCTATGATTCTATGACACTTGTGGAAGTCTGTGCATATAACTATTTACAATGCTGATGTGAACATCTAGACAACTGTCTAAAACATCTCTCTCACACTGGGATAACCAGCCAGAAGGATAATAAAGATGTTTTTAAAATCTTTCAGTGAAGAAATTTCAATTTGACATCTACATCAGTAGAGAGCAGAGAGATGGAAAACAGGGTGTATGAGTGGGTTTATTTTTTTCTGTCCTGTGTTGCATTATGTCCTGAGTTGCTGGACACAGCATTCTGTGAAAGCCTCATGAAGGAAAAGGTTTCTCTTGCTGAGTTTAATATAGGGCAATTAGTAATTAGCCCAATTTTGCTTGTGATTTGTTCTTGAGGACTCTTTGTGTGCTTTTAGGTTCTTAAGAGGTGTATTCATTCATTAAGTACTTTTAGGAATAATAATTAATAGTTTATATGCTGTATAACACCAAAGAAAACCCTGTGAATAAGTTAATGTATGATGTACACACATACATATAAACTCCATCAATTTCTGTATCAGAAATAGCGTGGCCAGCAGAACTAAGGAAGTGATTCTAGTGCTGTACTCAGCACTAGTAGGCCACACCTCGAGTACTCTGTTCAGTTCTGGGCCCCTCAGTTCAGGAAGGACGTTGAAGTGCTGGAGCAGGTCCAGAGAACGGCAATGAAGATAGTGAAGGGTCTAGGGTCTAGTCCTGTGAGGAACAGCTGAGGGAGCTGGGATTGCTTAGCCTGGAGAAGAGAAGGCTCAGGAGTGACCTTATTCTTTTCTACAACTACCTGAAAATAGGTTGTAGCCAGGTGGGTGTCTATCTCCTCTACTAGTGATAGGACAAGAGGGCACAGCCTTAAGCTGCACCAGGAGAGGTTCAGGATGGACATTAGGAAGAATTTCTTCACAGAAAGGATGATTAGACATTGGAATAGGCTGTCCAGGGAGGTGGTGGAGTCACCGTCCCTGAAGGCATTTGGGAAAAGACTGGACATGGCACTTCATGCCAAGGTCTAGTTGATGTGGTGGTGTTCAGTCATAGGCTGGACTTCATGATCTCAGAGATCTTTTCCAACCTAATTGATTCTGGGATTCTGTAATAGACACATCCCCATATAAGCCAAAAGACATGATATTCATTAAATCATTGTCAAATTTTGCATATTTCAGATGAGTCCTACACGAAGGCATTAATAGTTAACAATAATTTTACAAGCAAAATGTACTGTCAGCTATATAACTGTTCAAATTTTTATTACAAAGAGATTTGTTTTCTAGATTTCTTTTTTTTGGTTTTCAGCTTGTCATCTCTGAAATGTTTCACAGAGTTGATTTTAAGAGATTAAGGACCCCAGGCATCTCTAAGGTCTGTTTTCCAGCTGCTGTAAACAAGACATACCATATATAAATGTATTAAGTTAATCTTAAAGCATTTTCATGCCTCCCAGTCATCTTAAGTGTTTCTTTTTCTGTAATTTCTGCTTTCATTTAATCTTTCTTGAACATATGCAACTGATATTAAACACTCAGTTTCAAAAGAGGTCTAGTGCCTTTTATGTCCAATGGCACTCACGCTTTTCTACCTCTGTAGGGAAAAAGTTCTTTTGGCATATTACTTGCTTTTTTTTAGAGTTATAAAAGATATTGTCACTCACTGTGGGCTGTTCCCAGCAAGGTTACTTTCCATTCCAAACTGACCAGGCACAGTTTTTAGAGAAATATCTGGGAGTTGGTTCCCAAAATTATGAACTTGCACTTTGTAAAACTGAATTTCATACCACTTCTAATGCTCTAAGTCCAACCCTAAATATCACTCATCTTTTTCTTTGTAGTATTCAGAACCATCTTTCATTTGAATGTTTCATAACTTTGGGCTAGTAAATTTCACTAGCACACTCCTAAAATTTTGGATAAGGCTGATCAAAATTTTGACTTAAGATACCAATCCCAAATCAAGTCTTTAAACTAACCATTAAAATAACATCACTACCTGCATCACTTCAACTTTTAGAGTTCTCTATTGCCAAAATCCCCTTTATATGACCTTGTAGTTTTACCTAACTCCATCTTCTTCAGCTTAATATATACATATCTTTCACTGGTATATCGACTGTTATACTGAAGTTCACAGAGATGAGACATGCAAATGTTCTCTGTTTAGAGAACTGTCAGTGAATAAAGAGTTATTAGATTAGTTTAGCATGTTCAATATTTGCTCAACTGCTATTAATAAAATAATTATATTAATTATATTATAATATAATAATTATAATATTACTATTATATTATATTATATTATATTATATTATATTATATTATATTATGCCATTTTTCATTAGGGACAATTACAGACATTCATTACTGATATACAGGAGTGATTGCTACTCCATCCCTCTCTTATGTGTAGAAATTACTGTGCTTCAGTCTGATTGCACCCTTCTTCTCCAAAAAGAGTGATTAAAAATATTCATTACAGGGTCCCAAATTTTGAAGGATTTTAACATGAACATTATCCTGTCTCCTCAGTCCTGAGAGTGTCATGTTTTTCCTCAGTCTTCCTTTTTTAGACCCTTGTTAAAGGGTTTTGTGTCACAGCATATATGTCTGAGATAAACAACTTGCTTAATTGAAGGCCAGTGTTAAGATTATCCTTAATCTTATTCTTTCCTCATAGCAACCAGTTTTTTCCTTTTTTACTCTGTTTTTATATACCTGTAACTGATAAATCTCCACTGATATTTTTAAATGCCTGCTCTTAGTCTAGCTCGACTGAACTTCAGGAATTCTCAGTTTATCTCTATATCTATTGATATTTAAAGTGTAATTTTCTTTGTAGTCAGCAAAGACTTTCATAGTCCTTGAAATCAGCTGCTATCACCCCTTTCCCTATTTTTAAACTGCAATAAGGAATACATACATTGATTTTTCTTTACAAGTCACATTTTAAAAACTATATACTTTACTGGAAAAATAAAATCAAACACATTTTAGTCCACACTGCAATGATCTGTCTGAACATACCTGCCATCTTGGGAAATGTCACATTTTATGCAAATGTATTATCGCTCTTGGTATAAAGAATCCCAAATATTTACTTAGGTACAGAGTTCAGATTTATTTTGTAGGGGAAAAAACATGTAGAGCTTCTTTTGCAGATGAAGAAAATGGCTTTGTTGAGGGCTGCCTGCAGGTCTCTGTTACAGGCTGCAGTTTATAAAACAGTAGTCAGGAAATCAGCAGCTAGCGGGATTAATAAAATTCCAATTTCACTTTTCAAATAATTTCTAACAACACAAATGGGAAAGTAATGAAAGATAGTGGGATCAAATCTTTTTCAATCAGCATGCAACTCTTCCTTCTTTCAGATCCATAGTACTACTGATGAGTAACTGATTAAGTTACTTGCCTACTATATGTACCTAAAAAAAATTAGCTACAAAGCTCACAGAAAAGTGGAACATTATTTAGTGTCTGAAAAGTGACTCTGGTTACCTAAATCTTTGTCCTGTCCTATTTTCAGCAAAGCTTTGCTTGTTTTCAAATTTACTGCAGATATTTTTTTGTCATGTGTTCAAATCTATTAACATCAGTTTCTAATTTCACATGTATTTTTTTCCAATATAATTGTTGATTCTAAGATTATCACTATCTTCATTTACATCATGTTGCTAATGTGAAGTTATGGTTTGAAAGAAGCCCACTAGTAATAAGTGAGGAAACAGAGCCAGCGAGTCACTTAAAACACAGACATCATCTTCCATTAAAGAAAGGTCTCATTAAAAATGATGGCTTCTCAGGGGTGACATATTTGAGCTATTTTTTCCTTTTATTTTTAAAAAGATAAGAGAACTGCTGTCTGGCATATGTTCTACACAAACAGTTCATTTGCAACTGTCCTTAAAAGTGTACGTTGGGTCTTACTTTAATATGAATAACAAAGAATGAGCAAGAAAGACTAAAAATGCTGAACTGGCTTCATGAAAACCATACCCCCATATAAGCAAAATAATGAGATGTGAGGTACAACGTATTAACTATAATTAAACATGTAAACATCTCTTCATCTGCCTTATTATAAAATAAAAGGTAATGAAGGGAAAGAGGAACTCTGATGCCTGTTTTTGTGTCTGCTGGGCTCAACTCACAAGCTATCTTGCTCAGCTCACCCTCTGCTTTGCTGCTCACCACTGTTTTCCACATGGACATTATTATTCATCTTGGATCTGCATGCTGGAAAGCAGTCTGGATTTATGCCTTGTCACCCATTAATAACAGGTATTTGGAGTCTGGTGGACAATTCTGAGGAAGTTAATTTCTTGCTTGCTTATCCTGTAAGCATATGTAGCAACCCTCTTAGCCAGCAGCACTGAAATATCTTCCAAAGCAATTGTGTTCAGGTAATGGGTAGTTAGGGAGATAATGCCAATTTTGTAACTCTATTTCGAAGGATCCTGAGGCAATTAAGAAAGTTTATGCAGTATAGCTCTTATTCACCCCCATCACAACCAGTCACAGGAGCAAATTTAGAATGACTTGGCTTGAAATGTTATGTATTTTACAATCCTTCTCTGCATATTAATGTGATTCTAAGTTAAGAAAACTGTGGAATAAATCATGGAACATCCTTAGCAATCCAAACTCAAACCCTTGTAATTATATGGAATTTTTCATTTTCATGTTGCAGATTTCTTTCTCTAAAGGATGGATTATTATTATGGATAGGAATAGTACGACTGCTATTCCTAATTGAGTTCTGAGTCTTATGTCCAGTTTTGACCAAGATAAGATACTTCTAAGAGAAGTACAAGAACTGTCACTGTGAGTAAGCCTGGGATGATCTTTTCCCTTGAAGGGACCTTTAAGTCTAAAGACCTGAAACATTTTATATATATATATATATATATATACGTGTATATGATGTGTGAGGATTTCCTTATTCTACTTCTGACAATAGTCTGCTGTCTTCCTACTATGCCATCACATTGAGAAGGAAGAAGTTCTGGTGATTATCTTGTGTAAATGAAAACCGGATGGTGTTTTCTGAGGGAATAGAAAAACTTTTACAAGAATCTTAACACAAAGCAGCTTACTTCATGTCTCAAACAGATAGCCTAAAATACTTCAGAGAACAGAGTGGAAAAGCAAAATGAAGGCCAAATTTTCTTTAGTTATTGTGTAGAAACATTTGCTTGATGGAAGCAGGACAAAGAAGTAAGACCTTTGGAGTGTCTTTGTGTATCTCAAGTAGTGGAAAAATCATGAATAGAATGACATTCTGAACTCATGAAAGCATAAACATTTTCCTCTGAAGAAATACAGAAACTAACTTAAAGGACAGGAAACAAATCTCTGCATCTATAAAATCTACTTTGGTGGGACAATAGGATTAGTGCAGGTATTTTGAGATTATTGTTTATTCATCCCCCACCTGACTCCTTACTGGGCTCTGTCATGGAGATCTGCATGACATCAACATCTCTGTTCATCAGTGTGGGATTGAGCACAGTGAGTGAAAATGTGCTACACCTGCTGTGTGGACACAGAACACTGATGAGCATCAGAGTTCCCCTGATGCTGGAAGAAAAGGATTGTCCCTCCTGACGGAAAATCCAGATGGCACTAACTTACCCTGCTTGCTAACTGTCTTCCACAGGGCCATGCTGTGGAGGCTGTAAGACAAGTAGGCAAAGAAGAGGCATTTTCATCTATGGGAAGTATTGCTTTTATGTTGTTTTTTGTCCAAGTTTAATATGAAGATCGAAAGCTAAGAAAATATGAAGAGGCTAGAGTACAAATGTGTTCAGGTCCATTTAAGCACAAAAATGGTGCTGAACGGGATAACTTGGACTTTTCACTTTAAAATGTGAAAATAAGAAAAAACTTGCTATGATGACAGCTGATTGGATCAAAAGACATAATAACATAAACTTCATTACTAAAACTAGTTTTAGTAATATAATTTAATCTTTATTAGAAGTGTTTTTAAAAATGTCAGTTTAAAGAGAGAATTGAAATAGTCTCCTCTATCAAGCCAAACCATTCTATGATTCTATGATTTTGTGGTATAGATTTATATGTTCCTGGTTTATTCTTTGTTCTTTAGGTTTCTGATATTTTAAAAGTATCAGTGAATGAAGGAATTAATGAATAATATTTCTTTGAAGCGAAAAAATAATATCTTTATTTAGAAACACTAATATACTAAGCACTATACTACTAAGTACTATAAATTTACTAGATCCATACAAATATTATAAAAAAGCAGATCCTGGTATCCATGAACCATCCACCTGATGCTGTCTAATGGGAGTCACTTTCCTTTGAAAATTCACCTATTTTTGTATACTAGACGTGCTTGTCTATATCTAAAAGATTTACCTGTAGTCTGCAGTTGCACTTAGCTATGATGCATTGACAGCAAGACTAAGCTTAAGACATATTCTGCAGTCATGTTTGTATCATGTAAGGTTGACAACTCTCATGCTCTCTAACTTACAGGTATCCTACGCAGTGCAGAAAAATGCAGTATCCAAAAAAGAGTAAATGATTGCTCTGTCCAGTGCAGATCTTCTCCTCAGAAAATTATGCCACAGTCAATATTCTGTGTTCTTTATGTCTTTTGTAGTCTCACTGGGTAGTTCAGCTGCTTATAAATATCTTCCAAACTTGTCTCAGTCTGCCACTCAAGCTTTTGTAAAAAACAAGTTTCTGAAGCAGAGGTAATGTCATTTAGAACTGACTTTCTATTCTCTCAATTGAACTGATCGTCTTACCCAATACATCATCTCCAAAGGAACTGGAACAAGCACATGAACACTGTCTCTTTGGTTATCACCAGGCTAAATTCACTATCTTAGAACTTTGCACTAGAAAAGGGTATTTCATATGCTATCTGTTGGTTCATGAAGTTTTGGCTTTTCCCTTCAATAGGGTTTTAATATAAAGCATTTGAATTTTTCAAAATTGAAATATTTGAAATATCCTCTTAATAGCAAGGACCTGTTGTCATTCAGCTAAATCTTTACTTGTATTTTCAACTGTAACAGCAAAACAGCCTGTCAGAGTAGCACCCGAGTCAGTAAAGGGCAGTATATTGACACCTGCTTATCGTGTTCTCCAGTGACTCCTAGAATAAGAGGTTCAGACTATATAAAAGGTGGGGAGAAAACAAAATTAAATCAAACCAAACCACTAGAAAAACTGGAGTTTGTCTTGACTTCTTTTCATTAGCAACTGACAGTTCTATTCCTTGGTGTGTCCCCTTCCAGAACTCTTCAAAAAGAAGGTTTTTGCCTTGCATGGCATTGAGGAAAAAAAAAATCATTAAAACAATACTATCAAAGGATATTGCTTCACTACAGACTGTAGTGAAAAGGAAAATTTTTAGATAGATAGGAGATGGGAGAATGAATACATGTTAGTAATACCCCTAGTCAGTGTAGACAGGGATTAACTGTTCCATTTGATCACTTCATAAATCACCTCATTAACCCACATATATCTGCAGAGACCACAACACATTTTCTTTACTGTCTAAAAATGGAAATGAGATTTTCCTGTTTTGAGAGTAGGAGAACTTTGAAGACTTACGAAACAACTGCTCACAATGTGTAGTTTGTATGAAGACACCTTTGCTGTATCATTAGAGAATCACAGAAGCACAGAATCAATTAAGTTGGAAAAGATTTCTGAGATCATCAAGACCAGCCTACGACAGAACACCACGTCAACTAGACCATGGCACTAAGTGACATGTCCAGTCTTTCGTTACATGCCTCCAGGGATGGTGACTCTGCCACCTCCCTGGGCAGTCTATTCTAATATCTAATCACTCTTTCTGTGAAGAAATTCTTCCTAATTCAAAGAAATTCATTACTGGTAAATAGAACAATGCTAGGCAGTGAGACTGAGCACTGGGCAAGGGATTATCCACACTGCTTTATAGCCTGCTAAATAAAACAGAAACAACCAATGGCTTCTGGGACCAAGAGACAGGCTATGTCCAGACTGCACTGCATTAGGCCTTCTGGGCTACATATGACATTCCTGGAACTGTAGTATATAATTATTATTTTCTGTGTGCTGTTTTTATTCCAGGGTTTGTAGAATGGAGGAACCAAACGTGATTGGCATTTATTCGTATTGTGCTCTGGGAATGACTCAAGGTCCCTAATACCCTCATCTGGTGCCTGGGCATTGTCTCAAGAGAGTTTTTTGGCAAAAGCTACAGAGGAAAACTTGCCAGCAGTTAGTAGGACTGAGGCAGGTGGACAATTGAGTCAGTGTCCTGGTTCTGTTCAGTGTAGTGGTATAAACAGGCTATTGGTCCAATTCAGTGTCCTAAAGGTTAAACAAACCTGCTATTCCTCATATGTGAAGGACAGCACATGATGGTTTATTCTACGAAATTTTCCAGAACAAAATGTTGGATGCCGATGTGCAAGTTCCATTGCATGTTTTTAATCTGCTGCCCCAGAACAGGACAGCCTCTTGTGTCTGTTGGAGTCAGAGAAGCAACCACCCTTCTCTAAGAAGTCTCCAGCCCTTCCTCAATGGTGAAACAGACTTTTAAACTTGAATCAATTTACTAATAACCTAAAAATATGTATGAACACTAGCTTATGATAATTAAAAGCTAGCTCTTTGGGGACCTGTGTCAGAATGGAACAATTTCTGCTGGAGTTTTCTATGCTATTTTTTTTTCCCGGTGATGAGCATTGCAGCAGGTCAAGAGAGGTGATCCTGCCCCTCTGCTCAGACCTACTGAGGCCACATCTGGAGTGTTGTGTTCAGTTCTGGGCTCCTCAGTACAAGCGAGACATGGAGATCCTGCAGCCAGTCCAGTGGAGAGCAACAAAAATGAATAGGGTACTGGAGCATCTCTCTTACAAGGAAATGTTGAGAGAGCTGGGCCTATTTAGCCTCAAGAAGAGATGACTGAGAGGGGACCTCATCAATGTGTATAAGTATCTGAAGGGAGAGTGACAAGAGGACGGAGCCAGGCTTTTCTCAGTGGCGCCAAGCAATAGGACAAGAAACAATGGGCAGAAACTGAAGCATAGGAAATTCCCCCTGAACATGAGGAAGAAATTCTTTACTCTGCAGTTGACCACACACTGGAACAGATTGTCCAGAGAGGTTGTGGAGTCTCCATCACTGAAGATATTCAAGAATCATCTGGATGCAATTCTGTGCTATGTGTCCTAGTATGACCCTGTTTAAATAGGGAGGTTGGAGCAGGTGACCCACTGTGGTCCCTTCCAACCTCACCATTCTGTGACCCATTCAATTTCTGGAAAAGATTTACTGGAAGTCAGCAATTTTGAAAAATTGGTGCTGTTTGAAAAATTTCTAGTGGTAATAAGTTTCAGAAGCAGCACTATTCTAACGCTCAGATTGAAAATTCACTGATTTTCTTCAGAATGAGAAGAAAATAGTCATATAAGCTAATTAAACATAATTAAAGGCACTTATTATTTGAGGGGTAAAATATAATTGAATTATTGTTCAATATTGTTCAATATTGTTCAATAATCATAATTAAAAAAACCCAAAACTATTATATGCATGTAAGTTATTGTTAAAGTTGAGCATGTATTAGGTACATATATAAATGCATACATTAATTTAAGGAATATGCACCTTGTAATTATGTTTAATCTATTATGAAACTGTGGGGAAGCTAGAGTTAATCTGAAAAAACACCTGAACATTTTACTACAAGTAAATGGATATAGGAATATGCAAACATGAATTTGCACACACTGATAAAATGGAATATATGCAGCAAAGGCAGAATAAATGTGCACTTCAAAATATTTTTTCCTAATGTGGATCTGTAAATGCAGAAGTGTCTTAATCAGGATAATGGGGTTATCTTCGGTATGTTTTTCAGATCTTCACTCAAACTGTTTGATGCTTAACTATGCATTTCTGTAGTTCAAGGTGTTTCGATTTCTTCTAAATTTAACTTCATTTCTGAATGTCTGGGTATACTGTATGCAGAGTCAGATGCAGAATTGTCATTGTCTGTTGTACCTTTACTGTAATTTCCACCATAATTCCATCCTAACAGGTCTTTATCTCTTAATTTGAAAATATTTTTATTCAATGTCAAACTGAAAAAAAATATTTAAGGCTCGTGATATGAAAAATAATCATGAATCAAAGAACTGTCACCATAAGAAAACTTGTAATATGGTTAAAGGTATCCACTTACAATAAACAGGATATTACCATATATATGGCAGTGCAAGGAGCTGCTTTACCTTGAGATTGAGATTTTCACCTTGAGAATGAAATGGTTGGGAAATTGAAATGGACAGGAAATTTTATGTCAAAGTATACTGTGTACTCAGGCTAACTTTTTCTTTTGCGTTAGAAATAAACAGGATGTCTGCTTACAAATTTCTAATATAAAAAGTTGTTCATTAATGTAATTACAATTTCAGCTTTAGCTATAGTAAGAATGCATAAGAAATAATAGAAAGAACAATGGTTTTATGGTGGCTAAAAGTAATTTTTGAGAAACTGAAGGTGAAAATTGTATTTGAGAATTAATTGGCTAACAAGCTCTGTTTTGAGAGCAGTAGGCTAAACATATTTAGGCTATCCAGTGAAAGTTTTGCTGATCACACATCCTGGGATATCACTGAGATGTCACTGGGACATACAGTGAGCAAACATTTTAGGACGTTTTATGGAACTGAGAGATTCAGCAATCTTACCAAAATATATGCATGAGGTTTTCAAAACTACTGGCATGAAAAAGAACCTAGGAACTTATATTAGAACCTCTAGAATTTTGAAAACTAAAATCTGGATCTTTCATGGATTATTTAATGTCCTGTTATTGGTACCAAGTACTGCTGTGTCAAAATTGCAAGGAGGGAAAATATCATCTGGTTTTGGCAGAACATATTGACAAATATATACTGATAGTGCAAATATCTACTAAAAATAATAAAATGTATTACTATTAAAATCAAAATTTATTAAATCATGATTGATTAAAATCACAAATTATTACCAATAACTGATAATATAGAATTTTCAAATTATATAAATTATGAACTTTGTTTTTTCATGTATCTGTACTTAAACCCCACTATTTAGAAAATTATTTTTTTTAGTGCAACATTCATTATAACACAGTTCCATAAGGCAAAAGACAATCAGGCATACATTTCTCAGGGTTAGCAAAGGTTAAAATCAATAGAATTACTTCTGCTAACATTCGCGTGAATTTGTCCCCTGATCTTCTAAACTGACCATTTCTTCTCTTGAAGGAACTCTCATTGGAACTGAAGAAGACTCGGATGTAGTCCACTTTGCCTCTGAACTCAGGAGAGGTTCCTCTAAATGTAAGAATCTGGGGTGGGGTGTGTGTGTGGCATTGGGACAGGCAGGTAGATTTTTCCCTTCAACCTGGACCTTTAGCCTGAGTGGCTTGCATTTGATGAGGAGAAAAAAATATGAAAATTCAGAACTGAAGACAAGATATTTTTTTAGCTTGGACCATGTCCCTTCTAAATCTAGTTTATATACAAGCTTCATCATATGCCTCAAGTACTGTATTACTTCCCTTGTATCTACTGTAGCTTACAGCTCTTTCGACAGTGCATGGAATGAGAATATACCAGTACATATTTTTACATATATTCAAGCAGGTTGCAGTTCAGTAAAATATAAAAGGCAATCTAAATTCTTGGTTTTCTGCTTAATTTGGAGTGAAGATATGCAGGTGTTTGAAAACTTTGTTTATTCAAAGACATGCTTACAGTTGGGGAGGTGTTTGGATTTGCATAAAACTAAATAAACAAATATGAAAAAAAAATGGTGCCAGATTTGATAATCTGAAGTGAGAGAGACTTTTTATTAAGTACTTTTGAGCTGTAAATATGAATGTTTTTAGGCTCTTCTACAGTAAGATAAGAGAAAAACAGAGGTTCTTTTCAGAGCACCTAAATTAAGGTTTCCAAGAATAACCTTCCCTCTCAAAAATCACCCATAAAACCCACAATACTTCCAATGACTGTAAAGGATGTCTGACAAAATAGCTGTACTTGACTGCAGCAATTGTAAAAATGCCTCCTAAGTTCTTTCATTTTTTTCACTAAATCCACTAGCAGTGAAAGGCATACAATCTCTTTCTGGATAATTGGATTACATGGAGGGTTGGGACCTTTTTGCTGCTTCAAAAAAGGAGGCTGTAACTAGAGGAAATTTCCTGGTATCGGCTGGTAGTAACTGAGCGTCTTACAAGGTAAAGTTTGAAAGGCAGTGTTTTCTTATTAGTAGAAGTTTATGTTGTCTGAGTTGTCCACTTCTCATAGTAAATAGTCAGGAAGGAGAGCTTTGAAAAAAAATGAAACATTGGAAATACGTCAATAACAAAAGAAAACCAAAGGATAATGTGGGCTGGTTAGTAAATAGAAGGGAAACCATGGTAATAGAGGATGCAGAGAACACAGCATTACTAAATGCCTTCTTTGCATCAGTCTTTGTTGACAAGACAAGCTCTCAGGAATCTCTAACCCAGGAGATCATGGTACAGGAATGTTGGAAGGAAGATTTTGCTTTGGTTAAAAGAGGATTTGCTTAGAGAACACCTAGGCAAACTTGATAAACGCAAGTTAGTTGGGCCCTGATGGGATGCATCCATGAGTGCTAAGAGAGCTGGCAGACATCATAGCCAAGCCACACATGACCATCTTTGAAAGGTTGTTGTGGGATTGGCATAGGTGCCTAAGAGCTGGAAGAAAGCAAACAACACCTTGGTCTTCAAAAAGGGCAAGAAAGAGGACCTAAGGAACTATAGGCCAGTCAACCTCGCATCAATTACTGGAAAGATGATGGAGAACTTCATTCTGGAAGCCTTCTCTATCCAAATGGATGACAAGAAGGTGATCAGGAGTAGTCATCAAGGATTCAAGGCAAATCGTTCTTGACCAACCTGATTTTCTTCTAAAATGAAACAGCTACTTGGATGGGTGAGAGGAGAGCAATGGATATTGTTTACCTCAACTTCAGCAAGGCTCTTGACACTGTCTCTCACAACATTCTCATAGGCAAAATTAGTAAGTTTGGACTAGATGAGTAGACAGTGAGGTGGATTGAGGACTAGCTGAACAGCAGATACCATAGGGTTGTAACTAGTGGCACAGGGTCCACTTGGAGGCCTGTCACTAGTGGTGTCCTCCAAGATACAACAATGGGCTCGGTATTGTTTAACTTATTCATATATCTCATGCGCACGTTTGGAACATAATCAAAACATTAGTGATGAAATAATGCAGCAAAATACTTCTCTGAACATATGGAGAGTATTTACTGTAAAGGTAGTTTTCCAACAGAAATCTGCAGCATAAAATGCTATATCTGATGCTGCTTAACATCATACATAGTTCCTTATGTAGCTGTAAATTTTAAAATCTGAAGTTAAGTTGATGCTGTAGGACTTACGGGAGTCAAAGTACATCATATGTCCTTTAAGGAATGCTACTTCAACTAAACTTATTTCTGTTGCATTGTGTTTTTGAAACAAATAATATTACTACCTTGTTCCTGACAGGGCATGTTAAAATAAAACATGTTTTGCATAATGAGTAGCTATAATTGATTTCTTAGTTGAATATGAGAGACAGGACTGTTCTTGCTTTCTGTGAAGCTACTTCCCAGAAAACCTTGACTGGTGAAGGAAAGGAATAGGTTTTATTAGATTGTTTGATAGCACGCCTATCACTCTTTCTGACCAAAAGTCATTTTCATTTGCAATGAGCAATTTCAGTTACATGGTACAGTTACAGCTCAGTTCCTTTGCTAGTCCAGTGTGCTGCAGCAGTCAATGTTCTTTTAAGATATATTCTGTAGTGAAAGAGACAAATTCAGTAAGACCAGACATTTTTCCTCTGTGGGCTTTGTGATACATAAAAGTCTTGTCAGTTTGACATTTGCTACTTTGCTTTATGATTTTTCCCTATTTTCCTCTTCTGTATCTATGCTATCACTATAATCCTAGTTGGATGGTTTTAAACTACAAAATAAGGTCAGAAGGGAGAGCTATACATTGACACACTGCTTTGCTTTTTACCAGATGACAGAAAAAAAATCAACAGGGGAAAGAGCATTTTCATTGTGTTTATTATACTACAGTTAAGACATATGAGCCATCTTCTGTATAATATTACCTCCATTCACTGATTGCTCAATATATAGTTCTAAATGTCACATGCAGTAATTTATTACCTTGTTACAAATCCTCTTACAATTCAAGGAAAAAAACCTCTCATATTTATACCATCAAGTGGTCAGTTATCAGTAACAGGAGGAGCCTTTAGCAATCTCAAACCCTGTGTATCCAAAGAAAGCTATTTAACCTGTCAGTGTAATCAAGCAAAAAGCCCATCCCTAACAGTAGGGTGCTAAGATTGTCTCAATTTGAGCCATTGGCTAGATATACTTGTTATTTATCGTAGAATCATAGAAAGGTTTGGGCTGAAAGATAACCTTAAAGATCATCTAGCTCCAACTGCCCTGCCACAGCAGGGACACCTTCCAGTAGACAGGTTATTCAAAACCCCATTCACCCTGGACTTGAACACTTCCAGGATGGGGTATCCACAGTTTCTCTGAGCAGCTTGTTCCATTGTTTCATCACTTTGACACCAAAGAATTTCTTCCCAATATCTGAATATATCCTCTTTCAGTTTAAAGCCATTCCAATTTGTCATATCCCTACAGTCCCTTGTCAAAAGTTTGCTTTAGGTATTGGATGGCTGTGACAAGGTCATGCCACAGTCTTCTCTTCTCCAGGCTGAACAATCCCAACTCTCTCAGCCTGTCTTCAGAGGAGAGGTGCTTCAGCCCTCTAATTATCTTTGTGGCTCCCCTCTGATTTAACTCCAACAGGTCCATGTCTTTCCTATGTAGAGGGCCCCAGAGCCAGATGCAGTATTCCAGGTGGGATTTCATCAGAGCAGAGGGACAGAGTTACCTTGCTCAACCTGCTGGTCATGCTGCTTTTGATGAAGCCCAGAATGGTTTGGCTTTCTGGGCTGTGAGAGCACATTGCCAGGTCATGCTGAGTTTCTTCTCTTACAGCAAGTTGTCATCATACAACAAGCTCCTTCAGTGCAATTTTTTTTCAATGCAAGAACTGAAGACACATTGCATTTTGTATGTCTTTATATATTTCATCATGTTATTATTATTCTTTCTCATTAAATCTTAAAGCAATGGGAGAAAAGAACATCTAGTTCTATTATTAAGTATGCACTGAAAAAAAAAGACTCATTGCATATAACGTCACATTGCTCTTAAGAAACATTATCTGAGCGTGACAGCACTTGCTCATCTCAGAGGTTTGCATTTACAAATTATGAAAAATGTATAAAAGAAATACCTCGCCCAAGACTGGTCAGAACTAGATACAGTAAAAATAATTTTTCATCATTTATTGTCATTATTGTAATTTATCTTCCTGCAGGGCTCCAGAGTGGAAGGTTTGTTTAATACACCATAAAAAAAAATTATAACAAATTATTTTTCTGCTATGCTCTAAAACTTCTGTTTTACCTTTTATTGCTTCAAGTGAATAATTCCCAAAATCTGGTCATTTTTATTTAATTCCAATGCTGCTGCAAATAATCTCTTTCACTATTCGAAGCACTGAAAAAAATGTTGACCTATAGCATCTTAACTTTTGTAACCCTGTGTTTAAATTCTGTTTGTTTGGGCTGCTTGGATAAAGACATTTCTGATTCATATTGCCAAACCCAGCTTTCTTTCTCTCACTAAAGAGTCTTAAATAGAACCAGAAACTATGATAAAATCAGTCCTAGTTCGCTATGTGGGCTTATCTAGAGGCACAGGTCACCCTTCAGTCTGAACTGTGTTCACTCACTTCTTCGGTCCACTACCACCACTGTGTACTGGAATTATTCACTTCTGACACCTTCTGGACCATCTCTTGTCTCATTTTAAAGCATAAAGGCAGTTATGAGGACTGTGAATCGATGCTAACTTCCCTTCTCCTGTAACTGCTCTGAATAGCTCCTATATAATATCCCTTCTGTGATGATGTTCGATTTAATAGTGAAATCTACTATTTAAAAATAGTGGTAATTATTAAAAATTAAATCTCTACAGGTGTGGCCCTATAGCACCTTCTGAGATTTTAATATTCATTTAACTTTTAACCAGAATGAAAAAAGCAAATTCCAGTGCAAGCCTCCTGTGCTGTAGAAAACTTTACTGTTGTAACTCCTGGTCAAAGTTATGTACCAAAAAGAACATTCTGATAAGAACTTAAAGGAAATTAATAATTTTTACCAAAAACACCTAATTCTGATAAAAATAAATGTTCACAGGAAAACTCTGAATAACTTTACTCAAAATAGTCCACTTAATGCAGAAATGTAATTCATTCAATCCACTGTTTTGTTTTTTCCCCAGTTAAACTATTGTTCTAAAGTGATGGCCTTTATTTTGGCACATTCCATAAAACATTATCTGTTAATGCAAAAACCAGGTATTTCTACCTCTCAGAGATTTGTTCAGAATTACTTTGTTTTCCCTTCCTTATGGATTTCCCCAGCTAAAATACATACACACAGATACACACACACACGTGATTTTTAGTTTTATAAATTGAGGAGTAAAATTTGCAGAGCTTCTGAAGGAAAAGCAGAATTTTACTGGAAATAATTTTTGCCATCTCCTTGTCTTTACTGATGGTAGATCAATACATGATTTCATTTCTTCTGCAAACAAATTATACTTGTCAGTTCTAGTAAGCGAAGAAAAAACATTAAAGATCATGACTTGAGAAATGCAAGGCTTCTTGGGTTAAATCTTATCCTGAATTGATATTTGTGCCAATAAGGGAATATTTAAATGAAAAGTGAAGGGCCTACAAGCTGTCTTTAAATTGACCAGTTCTCTTTTAGTATCAGATCAAAGAACTGTGTATTAGGGACACACATCTATTGTGCAAACTGTGTTCACCATCACACTGAATTTTTTTCCTTCTTATTCTAAACACTATGTTACATTTCTAATTGCAGTTTCAGCAATTTATTTCCTTTGTCTGTCCTGTGAAATTCATTCAATGTCAGTGTTATTATGCCACAGTAAACGCTGCAAACTTAAATTATTGCATTTATTCACACTCTTACTTCCTAGAAATTGCTGACGTAGTATATTTAAAAACATAAATGTCTTTTTTCAATAGTTTGGGCTTTTTGTTCTCATTAGAAACTGTAAGTGGACAACACAGCATTCCTTATTTAGTTAACTCATGAAGAATAAAATATTCACAAATTATTCATTGTATATCCTTTCATAGAAAGCTGTATCTAACAAGACAAATGGTGTTTCCTTTGATTCAGAAGGTCTAATAGGTGTTATTTGTATCATATTAGAATGACACAAGCAGGTAGACTAAATCTGTCATAGGGAAAATACAGACACACTTGATATTTTCTACTCATGTGCAAATATTTTGTCCCCAGTGCAGTTCTTGTGAATTTAAGTAAGAAATGCATGTTCTTTAATGTTGATAACACCTGTCTAGATCCAGATGAAGGAGACTGATACTGCAGAAAGGTTCATCCAGCAGCAATTTTCTATTTTTCATCAAGAATCTGTGTCATGAAAAGAAAAAAACTGACTAAACAAGAACACAAGCCAAAACACATGTTGTATAAGAAAATAATGTTAACAGAGGTAGCCGTGGGTATTTTCCTGAAAAGAGAAATAAAATTGTTCTGATTAGTATTATCATTTTCTGTTTTGATTGAAGTTGGACAGAGCACATGTTAATTAGCCAACTGGAAAACGTCAAAATTGCGGCTTAGAAGAGAAAATATATTCTTTCTTGTGGTGGATTTCAGTAGTTTGAAATGCTTTATAATGAAGTGTCACCCTTCAAAATGTCTTCTTAATATAAAAGCCATCATTTACAGGTATTTAGAATGGTTTGGGAGGCTGCTTACCTCTGAGCTGAAGACCCATACAGATCAGCAAAGAGATAAAACACCAGGAAGATTTGAGCAGAGTAGTTTTAAAACAGAGGTGTTTTTGTGGGGAAATAATTCAGTTTTAATAGATTCCCCTGGAAGACTCTTTTGTTGGAAGTTGTCCAGCAAGTGTTCTCTGACCTTCCTTTTGGATGGGAAATACTTATGTTTCCCCTTCTGCTACTCAAGGATCAGTTCTTGGGTCTACACTACTGATAATTTTTCTCAGGCAGCTAATAATGCCATAAAAACATTATTTATAAAATTGCAGGAGGTAAATCATATGTCCCACTGACATAGTAATCTGAAAGTAGGAAAATGAAACATTTTTCTTTTCCTTAAATGAAGCCATCTTTATTGAGTTAAACACAATCGTGTCCAAACAGATGTATTTTTAGTCCTCTGTTTTGACTTCTGCTGTTACTGTATAGCTGCCCCATTTGGACATCTTTTGGGGTAAGCATGCTTTATTTCAAGAAGTAATGACTATGGAAAACCCTCTGAGGGCTGGTTTATGAAAAATAGCCATGTGTTATTCTTCATCATCATCATCATCAGTACAGCAGAAAGGGTAAAGTTTCCTTCGAAGGCTTCACTCACACAAGTGCAAAGGCTGCTAGAAGAGGCCCCAGGCATCTGTGCTCCCATCTGCAGATCCCTCTTCCTTTGCACTGCCTGGACTGTGTCTGCCTGCTCATCCAGGGAGCACAAAAGTAATCTGCCCTCTCAGAATGATTTTTGCTGATTTAGTGACCTGAAAAGCCCACAAAATGATCAGCCAAGCAGCAGAACTCAGGAAAGAAAGATGAAGGAGGTATCCCTTCTGGCAGAAGCCAGTTATTTCATTGGTTCAGACACCTTGGAAAACAAAATCAGCTTAAGTCAACACAAGCTGATGCTGTTTTCAAGGAAATGCTTCAGCCCTCCTTTTTGTCATTATCTCCATCCTTCTGTCTAAGCAAGGATTTGCAGATCACACTGTAGATTTCCTTGGAAAATTACATTTTATGCCAATCATGGAATTTAGAACAACTGATTTGATTTTACCAGGATAGTTTTGCTAAAAAAAAAACCCAAAACATAGCTGCACAAACATTTGTGTCAACATGTGTAGGAAGAACTTCTTTGGCAGAAGGTCTAATTTATGGTACACTAGTCTAAACTGCAATTTAAGCATAAAGTTACACAGGCTGATGCAGTCACTGACCATTTAAACAAGTTATTATAAGTACAAGGGGGACTACGTGCATAATATGGCAATATTTGGTCTAATTAAATTTCAGAAAAAAAGTTACAGTAACAGTAGGTGCAAAGAAAGGAGTTCTGAGAATCATTAAATAACGGGGAAGTATGGTGGATATTCTGTGACCAAGCAGTCTCAATATCTTTTATTTAAAAGACAGATATGAAGTAAAGAATGTTAAAAAAAGATGGATTCCTGGACTGTATAAAAAAAAAATCCAGACCATTCATTTAGAAAATGATCTGCAAAATAAAGTCTAATTCTTCTCTTCAACACTTGAAATTTCTGTCATTGAACAAAAAATTTAGTACAAGTTAATGAAAATGAACATTTCCTTAGTAACAAACAGAACATGAGATTTTTTTTCTCAGCTTCATATTTAGAAAAACAACTTTTAATATTCTTAAAATCCAGTAAACACAAGTTTGCAATAACCTAGGTTACTTATACATATATTACAGTATTATTTATTTCACAGGTTTATTTTCTATAGAATAATAAGAGGAAAATAGCACAATATTGCCCTTTTAAAATGAAGTATTGCTGGGAAGTAGAATGAATATATCAATAACTGAAAGTACTAAATTGAAAAACTTTCTTTGAGGGCAGGTGAAGGAGACAAAACTGAAATGAGATCATAAATTGATGTAATAGTCAAAGTAGAAGAAATAAAAATCATATGCAAAAATAAAACAGGAGAAAAGTGACACCAGGTTGTATGTTTACGTATTTTGTTGCTGTTAAAAAGTAAAACAAGGACTCTAGAAACATTTTGCTTTGTGAAATTAAAATGCAGCTTAATTTAATGAACACATCTTCATTAAAAAAACATTTTCAAATCAAGGCAACTAATCCAAAGTTAGAAACTATGGTAGGGCTTTTTTTCAGGGTCTTAACTGATAATGGTTGTGGACATTATAAACCATTATCATCCGTTATCATCCTAAGAGCTAATATGGGTGGTAAAAGAACTGTGTTCTGAATTTCCACACAATGATACCACACAACATAATGAGGTGAGGTGAAAGAAATATGAAGCATCCTGAGAGATGGAAATTTTCTTGTTTCTTGTAATGTTGCCCAAAAACCAATGCACAGGCTATCAGCTAGTCAAATCCTTCTTATTCCTTTCAAAAAAGAGTCTTCAACACAAATCTACTGGATATAGCACAAAAGCTGGAAAAAATTAGATGTGTTAAGCAGTACTACTTTAGAAAAAAATGAACATCATATATGAGGACTTGCCACATTCAGAATAGGATTGGATCCAGCTTCTTTCTTGTCTATGACAACCAAATATGGTAACTCTTCCCCTTGGATTGGATATTACCTGTTACTAACTGTTTAGGAGATACTGCATAGACCAGACCATGGTTGATACATGTAATATGGTTTCTTAACAGTGGTAGGGGAAAGAAAAGTAGCAGTCATGTGGATCATCAGCAAGCCTGAGGGAAAAATCAGAAAGGAAAAAAGACAGACTGTTCCTTCAAAAATTGATGTCCTTGGGTTATACTGTTTCCTTGTCCTTAAAAATCTTTTATTCTGCTTTATGCTTCTCCAAGATGCACTGTATCTAGAAGTAATGCATTTCTCTGTACATCTAATAACAAAGACTTGGTTTATGTCTACCAAAAACCCTCTCAGGATCTCTGGTTCATAGACATTCTTAAGACACTCAGACTACACGGCAGAATTAGCTTTTTCCCAAAGTGCAATTGTGGACAGAACATTCTTTTAAAACATCTCCAGGAGTGGTGATAGCAACTACATTTCATGTAATAGCCTAGGCTAGAGCACTCACTCAAGAATTGATTTATATGGTTTTAATTCACTTGACTTCCTGAGGAAATTCAAACTTATACCGTCCAGCAGCCCACAAACTATCATGAGGTTACCTTCAGGTTAAAGCACTCACCTTGAGGACTCAAGAGACAGAAAACAGGATTTGTGAGCTGCAGTTCCTGTTAGGAGGACTGTTCCTATATTAAACTTTCAGCAGTCACGGGTGAAACGTGTATACTAAAATTTAATTAAACATTCAGTGGTTCACAGAAAGGTGATTAAATATTCATTAGGCAGAAGACAGATGGAGACAACTTCTGCAAGACTAAGTATGACTGTCACCTGGCACAAGGCCACATTGTAGGGAGAAAAACTTGCCTTCTTTGTGCTTCTGCTCTGAATGTCCTGGAACCTGATTTCTTTTTTGGTTGTTGATTTTTTGGAACAGTAGTAGTATACAAAGAATAAAACATAGTAGGAAATATTTTCTGAAGTAAAAACTCTGTCAGGCAGCAACAGGTTTGGGCTGGAAATTCCAGGAAACTATCACTATGAGGGACTGGAGCTTGAATGCAGTTGTGCAGTACCTTGTCTGGTTAATCCTACCCTTACCTTGTGGGCTGACTTTCTGGCTTGACCTCAGGCATGATTCACCTCCACAGACCCATCTGGCAATCCTTGGTCTGCATCTGACCCTGGTCACCATCACCCTCATTGGTCCTGCCCTGTTTTTCATGTAAGACATGGTGGACTGATGTCCTTTCAGCACTGCACTACCCTGGCAGCTCCCAGCTTCCTTCTCTCTTCACTGGAGCAGCCCTCTCCAGCAACATCCCAACAGTATGCTCAGGTCCTGAACAGCATCATGTAAACTTTGCATCTAATGCTGAATAAACTGATTAGGAAGGAAAATAACACTAAAATAATTTCAATAACAGATTTTGTTTATAAAATCACGTATTTTAAATATTGATTTGAGCACAGGTTATTTGATATATACAGAAAAAGGTTCTTGGACTCCCTCTCATGCGTGCAGTGGAATCAGTCCAGCTCTCAGAGGAACACAAAACAGAACTTAATGTTACTGGTTGCTGTGTTGTTGCTTTCTTGTGTCCTTGGTATGTCTGGAAAGAATAAGTTTTTCAGAGAAGGCTTAATCATGTTGGCTTGTCTTCTGTAACAAGACAGTCGAAAAGCAAAACTAGATTTTCATAAGTAGAGTGACTTAAACCATGTAGAGACACAAGGAGATATCTTGAAAAGTGAATTAAATTTATCAATGTATGTGACTTCTTTAATTCATAAAGCAAGAAAAACTTTTTTTTCCCTCCCCAGAAACTGGAAAAAATATAAACCCAACTCTACTATAAATTAAAGTGGAAAGAACAATTATATAACTAATTAAAATAATGTATCTCATTTATCAATACAACATTGTTTTCTGTGGTTGTTACTGTGCTAGGCAAACATTCATGTAGCCATCAGTGACTGTGAAAACACAGGATCAGAATTACCCTAAGGTCGGTCACAGAAAAGAAATGGAGAACAAAAACTAAAAAGTGAACCAAGCTTATTTCACACCCTCTTAGCAAACTGTCCCTTGTCCTACTCGGCATCCAGGTTTTTTTAATGTACCTAGAAGTAAAGACACATGTCATAACTAAAAAAGAACACATTTATAAATGGAATAGAAGAGTTCTGAGTACTGAGATACATGAATTATAGCCAAAAATGAACATAAAAAGAGGACAGGGCCTGGCAGATATCTTTGTCATAAATTAAGAGATTAATAAACCCACCAGATTAGATGACCTCTATAGAAAAGGCCAAAGTTATTTGTAATTACTCTTATAGATAAGGTAAAAGGGCTAAAACTGAATAGTTGAAAAATTCCCTTCTGTATACAAACATGTTTCAAGTGATCCTTTAAATTCAGAATTTTGGTAAGTGTACCTTATTTTCTTTCTTTGTGAATATGATATTAATATGTTGGTGACTAAAAATAGAAAATATTACAACAGGAAGCAATTGAATCAAAAACAAGTTTTATAATCATCAGAGAATTGAAGCTGTAATATGCACTACTCTGAATTGTACATTATCTCTACAATAAAACTACATTTTGTGATGCTCCTTCTTCTTGATTAAAGGTCAACCTTTCTGCAGCTTTAGTGAATGTGACAGTTCAGAATGATTATTAACTTATTATTAAGTGATAGCATTTCTAAAAGCATTCCCATAGAAATATACTGCATGTGAGCTGAGACTGTGCCCCTCTGAGATGTGAATCAATGAACCTCTCTACTGTTTTCTTATTATCTGTAATGACTACAGTGTTCAGATATCCTTTAACTACAGTACAGTTAATTGAAAAATGTTGATGGGAAAATACGGTGAAACCTGTCATATGAAAATTATGCTTATTATTGTGACTCTGCACAGGCATTGGCACACGTGCACAAGTGCTGCTCCTATGTAAATCAATCAGATTTAGATTAATAAAAGAAGGTAGATAAGAGGGTAGAATTTGAATTCAGTCTCTTCTCAGTTAGAGTCTTTATAAGCTTTGCAAAGACCTCCTATAGGATACAAATGAAAATTAAAATCAGAAGGAGCTGTAGGCACTGTGCGTTGTTATTCTGAAAACCCCTCAATACAGATTTTTATAGTTTGTGTGATCATGGTTCTGTACCTGTGCTACAGGAGCCATGGGTGAGACCTTGGTGTGAGACAGTCATTAATGACTAGTTTCTAGCAATTTGGATTTCAGAATCAGTCATTTCTTCTTCATTATTGTCTGTCAGGCATGTTCTCTATATTTTGTCTCCTTTCTTTACTATAAGCTATGGAAAGGAAAAAAAACCGAAGGTAAACATAAAAATATTTTCATTTTAAATAATTAAAAAATATTCCCTGCTTGGATAAATACAGGGCAAATGTATATGGAAAATAATAATAACAAATACAGTTGTTTCAATATTATGGCAAAATTGAAGAAGCAACAAAAATTATTTAGTAAAAAAAATCACTAGATGGAATATAAATTTTTTTCTGGAGAGTAGAAAACAGGAGCAAGAAAAATAATAACAGATCTAATTTCCTAAATACTTAAGGCTTCCAAAAATATGTGGTTTATTGCAATGACAATGTTAAAATGGAAATATATCATACAGCTTAATTATCTTCTATGGTTGTAACATACTGACCTGTGTTGCAGAAAAGCACAGTACTTTAGGTAGTATTTACGTACAGATGGGGAAAATACCAAGTAAAATATTGATCTCTGGTAATTCCATTAGCATGCAATTCTGATGATGTCTGAACAGACAATCCGTTACTCATGTGAGGTGGATATAACAGGTGAGGTGGTGATGGCCTATCCTTCACTCTTTTGCAGTATCAAAAGCAGGCTCACTGATGCAGTATGCATCCTCATAAACTTACCAAGGGACTTATTAAAACTCTCCCTTTAGTAAACTGATTTCTCCCGGAGGACTTCTGAGTAGAGAACATTCATGTTAACCCGGGCTGCATTGGCTGAAACTCCATGCCAACAGATCGCAGTCAAAGATTTTTGTCTTTGTTTTTCACGTGCTTCTAAAGTTGTTTGGTATAGTTAAAAGTAGAAAGAAAATCATATACATCCTGCCATACACCGCACAGTATATGTTTTGGTCTTCATTCATGATAATGGTCTATTCCAGGATTACACTGTTTGTCTCACTGCCAGGAGTTGAACCAAATCTAAATGACTGTGTTCTGAGATTAAGTTAATTTCATGCATGAAATGTTCATGGTTTTGGTGTACTTGATATCAGAGACGAGAATGAGAGCTGCAGCAGCAGCAGGTGCTCATCCACCATTGTCTTCTCCTGAGTTCTCCACCCCACAGGTGCAAGATCCTTTTTCCTCTTACAAGTTGGCTACTGGAGTTATTATTATGAAGATAATGCTTGATCCAGAGATAGCACTTATTGATGCCGTAAATAGAGTTTTTTACAAATGAAGACATCTTTTTCTCATACTGATAATGAACATTCTGAGAAGATGAAAATCAAGGCAGAGCAGGCATTTCATAGAATCATAGAATTACAGAGTGGTTTGGGTTGGAAGAGACCTTAAACACAATCTAGTTCCAACTCTCCTGCCGTGGGCGCAGACACCTTCCACTAGACTAGCTTGCTCAAAAACCCATTCATCCTGGGATGGGGCAACCACAGCTTCTCTGGGTATCCTGTGCCAGTGCCTCACCACTCTCACAGTAAAGAATTTCAGACACATCTGCTAGTTTTAAAGGTCTCTTCAAATTCAGATGCTTGACAGAGGTACAGAGCAGCCACAGTGTAGTACTGATGCTTTCATGTATGTACGGAAAAAAAAGTATTGATCAGTAGCAGGAATTAAAACTTTATCAGCTCTAGCACACTGACAACCATGCACAACCATAAGTTCTTAGCTTGCATCAGGCTAAAATTGTGAAGTGACAATCTTGACTGTTATAAGTCTTCAGTAATACCATGTGCCTGTTAGAAGCCAGGTAGTAAAGTCAAGTTGAACTGGTGTTGGTACAATTAAAAATAGTTCCCCAATTGGCCTCATGGTAAATCTTATTGCTGAAAGCTCATGAAAAACAGCGTGAGCAGAGGTGTAAGACCCAAGGTAGAACAATTACATTCTTTGCAATCATAAACATGACGAAAATACCTTGCAAAACATACCTTCATGTTAACTTCTTTGTTTTTTTTTTTTAAATTTGATTATAGCAAAGAAGGACAGACTTGTAATCAGTTCAGGTCACGAAAAGCATTTTTACAAGTTCAAAGACCAACACAATTGTAAAAACTTAATTGAAAGAAGAAAATAGTGTAGTAAAATAGACACAGATTTAAGAGGTATTGCAATTCATAAAAAACCCAAACCAAAACTAGAAATAGTATTTCTTTCAGTGGTAGAAAAAAATTAGATACATTAATAAAAGATAACCAGCTAGTGAATAGATCATTACAGATAATCGAATTCACCTGAAGCTGAGACAGAAACATTTTTAACTAGCAAATACAAGTAATACATGTTCCAGTGTCTAATAGACACAGCACTATGAGACAGTTTTACAAAAAGAGTTGGTCAAAAATATACAGAAGCAAAATGACTAAAATTTCTACAAAATAAATTCCAAAGCACTAGACAAAACCAAAGTTGCAACTTAAAATTTTCTTGCTATGCATTGATGATGCTCTGCTCTGCCAACATGATGCCAGCGTGAGTGCACCTGATGGCAGATATTTAGATGCTTACATTCCCTGAAAGCAGCTTAGATGCCTGATTAAGTAAACAGTTATTTATTTCTCAAATCTTCCATTTAATGGAAATAAGACTTTTTTATGATTGTGCAGTTCATTTAGAAGGTAAAATAATAAAATATGAAAGTGCTTCTCTTGAATCTGTTCTTTGATGCAATTAAGCATCCATAATGTTGACTGTGGTGAAATGCAAATTATTGAAGATTACCATATACTCTGGTTGTCATGGAAACTATATAAAAATGTAACATCATATACATCATAAAATACTAATACTCTGCTAGTAACTTTTCCAGAGTTGTGATTGTTCAAAGACGTTACAAATATATTTATTATTTCATATCAGAAGAAGTTGTGAATGGTTTCTCTATCTGTGGTCTAAAGTTTATACACCTTATACACCTACATTTCCTATACAATTCATAGATAAAGTCAAATAATAAGAAATAGTAAACATGTCTAGAACTGTTTCTGTGCCATGGCTGCAACTCAGATACTTCTGAATCACCTATTTGCATAGGACAGGTTAGACCAGCTAGCCACTTTTGTCAATATCTTGTGATGCTGCTATCCATCTTTTTATTGAATAAAATAGTAACCAAAATTTGTCAAATAGAAGAAGGATGATAGACTTCTGACTGTCTTTGTGAGAAATGTGCCCTTTATAGTGAGATGTAGCATAGACTGAACCTTCCTTTAAACTTTGTCACTGTGAAATTGAACACTCTGCATTCCTGATGTGAATGGATGTGAGCAGAAAAAGGGATCATTTCCCAGCTATTTTGGAGCAAGGAGTCCTCAGCCTAGTTTCTCTTCTCAGAACTGCTTGCATGTTAAAGACAAAACATGTTTGACAAAGTAAATAGAAATTAATTTATCAATATATAAAGGTATAATCTTTGCACAGCAGCCCAGATCACAGATCCCAGATTGTGAAGCTGGGAGTTGGCACTTTAATGTAAATAAGAATGGCAAATTTTAACTGGCATTGTAACTTAATTCTCATTGAAATATGAACAGTTTGACAGAATTCAAACACATGCTTTTTTACTTTTAATTGAGAAAGTCATGCTGAACTACTGGCAAATGGGATAGCTTGATTCTCTAAGTTAGATGTTGTATAGAATACCCAGATTGAAATCAGAACATTACAGTATATTTTAATATGTGGGGTTTTTTTCACTTATAATTAATCTAAGTTTGCAAGGCCATACGTGACATGTATATGGACAAGACACGAATAAATGAAAATTCCTTATTATCTTCTAGGTAGGAAAAGACATGAATAATTGCAATTTGGCAAGATTGCTAAGGAATCCCTATGAGACTACATGAAGAAAAGAATGAAGATCAATGGATTCATCATCATATTGTTTGTATAAATAGGCTCATAGGTCAAGAAACAGTGGAGCTGAAGTCATTCACATTAAAAAAGACTGCAACATTATAGATTCTTAAAAAAATTATTAATTTTTATCAATAACATAATACAGGTTATTTGAATACACTCCATAAGAATTCCTCAATGGGCAGAAGAAGCATGTCTCTTAGAGGAATTTAGTTATAGCCAGCTAAGAAATAAACACAGATAGACCAATATGGGCAAAAAGGCTCAGGAATGAGTGAAAGCGAGAACTTTTGCGTAAGATTGTGAATTAACAATATAGTGCATTCTCAGAGCATCATGAACATCAGGACTTAACTCCCATTAAAAAAAGTTAATCATAATTTTAATCATTATATGTGAAAGCCTTCCAAGGCTACAAAAGGATTCTCTGGGAACCTATAGTTATGTAAGTAGGACACAGCTGGTTTGTTATATGAAATGCTGTATGATGTAGTAGGCAACTTGATGAAACAAGTTCAGCCTCTTCCTTTGTTTTGGCTTTGAAGGAGGGGAGAGGTTTGATAGGGCCAAAGGAAGATTCTAAAACCTTTTAGAGTAATACTAGGATTATGTCTCTTGACTTAGAGAAGTTTCTGTATTCATTTCTGCTAAATTTACTTGTGGATCTCTAAACGTGTGCAAAAATGAGTATGATGGGCTAATCCACTTTACGAATGGCTACATAATCAAGTGGCCAGTAAACTGGCCACTTGAGCATGTCAAAGAAAAGCAAAAATGGTCTTCTGAAACTTCTTAATCAGTATCACCCAGTGTAGTTGTGTTTGCATGAGCGTGAGGATAGAATAAAAGGTCAGAAAATAAAGCCAAATTTATTTTGCCTATTTCAAAATGATCACAATTGTGACTGGGGAGGTGTCTGCATAGACCTTTGAAACCCGTGGGATGCTAGTCAAAAATAAATATTGAGAGACACACCAAAGCAAATTTACTTTGAAGTTTGGAAATGTGGATTTTAAACTGCTTGTGCGAACAGAATTCACAAAAAGAAACTTCTGTGTTGCTTTTGGACTACTGATGAGAATAAAATGTTATGTTTATTATATGACTCATATTAGTAGAATGTTAAAAGGGAACATGTTGTTATTAGCCTGCCTTTTAAATAGACTGATTAATACTTGATTATTTAAGTAGCCAACAGGGACCAATTACTAAAAAACTACTTCTGACTGTCAACAGCTGAATCATTTAGGATTTTTATCCAAAATGTAGGAATTTAAGGTTCAGGTCCCTATAAGGGCTATGTAAATTTGGAAAGGTGAGAATGTGAACCTTATTTTCTATTAAGTTGTAGCTCAAATAATGTCTCAGAGATCAGGAAGGCAGTTTCCTGTTTTGTGATCATGAGTTCAAGTGTCTGAGCATCAGCTTGATCTTAATTATAAACTTTAAAATAATCTCTAAAATAAAAACATTTAGATAAGATCATATTTTTAAAAAACCCAAAAAGTTTTTCTTTCCAGTATCTTAAGAAGTGAATGAAAATCTTATTCATTAATTTTTCTCAATGTCTTGGAATTACAAAAAATATTCCTATACATTTCTCGCACTGCGGATGCAAAACGGTTTTTTGCTAAATGAAAACCTGTCTAGTCCTTCTAAAAACAATCCAAGAAGATTTGAATAGCCTTTTCAGGATGAAATAGAGTATTAACAAATGTCAGCACTGGGAATTAAAATAAGTTCTACCTGATTTTAAGTCTTCTCATGAAGAATGCAACTTTGCTGAAAGAATTTAATCACATTTCTGTTCAAAAGTTTAGTGCCAATACTACCATTTAGATTCTATAAATCAAAAGCTAACATCTCCAAGCACAAAAGAAAATTAATTCATGATCATTAATTCATAAATGATAATTGTATGCAGAGGGCCTTAGATAGTTTATATACTGTATATATGTAAATCCCAGGCGTATTTTCTGAGTGTTCTTGCATTCTCTTTTGCTTCTGTAATTTCTTTTTGCTTCACTGGGGACTAAGAATATGCAAAAGATGCAAGAGAAGAGCTTTGGGTTTTTAAGCATACTGAAGTACAGACATACATGACTTTGATCAAATCTGACTAAAAGTGTTATAATTCAAACTAATGAAATTTTGTATGCATCCCTGAACAAATTTTAAAGGTACAAAACCCAGAGGGACATAGTGCCTAATAGAAGTGCTGACAGGGCCTTATGAACGAGCATAATTATTTCAAATATATTAAGCAAATACCTTTAATCAACAGCTGAATGGTAGCATGCTGTGCTAATTATTTCTGGTTGATGATGAGAAGACTGATTGCAATTTCCTCATTATCTTTTTTCCTACTTCTGTAAATTTCTCCATGCTTACATATTTTCTTACTTCAACAATTGGTATCTTCTTCCTGTAGCAGTATTTTTGAGTCACAAAATCTATTTATTATATTATCATACACCTACCACCTATACTGATGAGTCATAATATTTTTTATTATTTTTTTAATAAGGGTGAAAGAAAATTAAATTAAAGAAATATCACTAGAATTCTTTTCCTACTTAAAATTTATGTCTCTGTCCTTAAGACAGAAGGGATAGAGGGAGAAGTCAATTGCCTCAAATCTCATCATTATAATTTAGTATTTTTGCTAAAACATTAAGTGTAATCTTACTCATGAGTAAGGAACTGCATAAATTATTTTTGTGAATATGTTCGAATCATAATTATTGCATATTCTTATTGCATGAAAAGAAAATATATTAAAAAAAACCAAAAAACATTGTAACCTGGACAGCCAGAATAACTGACTCAAGAACCAGAATAATTTTGAAGGCAATATGTACCTTAAGAAAAGAGAAAACCCCTGTGTTTGGCTCCTTTAAAATGAGTAGTACACATGCTACGTATTTGATTTACTTAGGAAAAGTACTGCATTAAGTAAAAACACAAATTGTACTTAGCTTTACAAAGTCTGACTTCTACCAAGGTTTCTTATATACACTTAACTCTAGACATCTTCCCCGAAGTTGGAGTAATTTTTTCTTTCTAAAATAAAAACACTTTGGATCTGAGTTTCTTGCAATGAAGTTTGTAACAATAGAACAGAGCAAGACCATTGAGAGCTCAGCATGGAACTCAGAACCAATCCTATATAAAGCAGTCAGATTTCCTTATATTAGCTTGATAACATGGTTGATATTTCAACAAAACCTTTAACTTATATGGATGCTTTTTGCTATTTGACAACAGGTGAGTCTTTCACCTAGTTCTTTTTACTAGTTTTACACCTAGTTTTCATACTTAAACTTCTTTTGTGTATCCTGCCTATGCTTGCATTGTTACTGCCATTGATTTCCTACATTACTAGAGCACGCAGCTTTCTCAGACTGGACCAGAGTTGTGCTATACCAAGTGCAGTTGGAAAATATATACCACTAAGCTGTCTTCTGTCCTAAGAACCTAAGCCATATTGCATTCAAATCACTGGGATTCTTCCTACCAAGTAATTTGATTTTGAATTTGGCTTTAAAAAATAATTTGATGAAAAAACCCTCCTGTATTAGAGGGTTTATTTGTTTGTTTTTAAAGATGAAGAGGGAAGTAAACAACAATAATCCCCAGATCAGTCAGGAGTTGAGGAATTTGACATGTGGGAAATGTGTGTTCAAACCTTTCAGATACATCCCTGGGGTTATCATTTGGAAAACGACTTGTAGGTTATTTTTAGCTAATCCACTTTTACATTTTGTCATGGAGCATGGGTATTTTTAAATGTTTCTTTCTTGCATTGGTATCATGTATCTCAAAATGTAAAAAATAATTTTGAAAAGCTAAAAAAAATAATTTTCTGGTTGTATCTGTATACGGACATAAAGAAAAGGCACAAACCCAACTACATTTTTTTTGGAAAAAGTGCATGAGAGAAAATGTTGAAAAAAGTACTCTAACAAAGAGGCTGGAAGTTTTATTTCTATGATTTTGAAGATTGAGAATGCCAAGATAAAACAGACTGGAAAAGAAGAGTTTAACAATAGCTGAGGTGGGGAATAACTAGATACCACATACAAATTTGAATATCTGGCCAAAAAAGAAGAGGATACAATAACATGCATGTAGTCCTGTTAGCTGGACCAAGACAACACGATCCATAAAGGAAGGAAAGGAAACTCACTTTGTGAATGAAGTTCCAGTAATTTGCTGGAGTTTCCTAAACTATCTTCTCAAGGAAATACATATATCCCACTATTATGGCCTGAGTTGTTCAGCCACCTTAAATTAACACAAGCGATATTACTTTAGGAGGCACAGTTTCAGGTTTGCATAATTATCGAGTACCTTCACTTGCTTTTGTGTTAAGTTGCTCTCCTTAACTGAGTACTTTAAAAAGTTTTTGAAGAGCCAAGCCTTTTCTAGAATACCCAAAGCAATACTTCCCAAGGATGACTCAATACATTGCAGAATGACCTACAGAAATGGAAGATCTATCAGTAATTTGTGAGGCTATGGCAAAATGGGTTTAAAACAAAGAATACAGAGGCTGGTTTAATAAAACTGCTGAAATATGGCACTTTTAAACCCTCTGTAAAATATAGATCTGTTTTTCTGAGCCAAATATTTTCCATTTTATAATGAAAATAATGTTTCATTCAACAGTTCTTCTGAGATTAAAAGCTGTAAAGTTACTCCTTTTTCAATACTGTAGCAACCAAGGACAAAGCTTTCCTTATTGATATAGTAATACCCACTCCTTGCCCCACCTTCCCAGGCCAGGTTTTACCTTTTAAAAACTGTCTAAAATATTCCTTAACTGTTCTCAGTGAATAGTAAACTATGCACTTGCATTTATGACATAATAGTTACAGTGTCTTATCTTTTGGATAGACTTCAGAGCATCTAAAGTTATCACACTGGGAGTGATTTTTTCTTAAAATGGATCTTAATAAAAACTTAACAATAAACATCTACAAAAGTAAATTTGTCTGTTAAGAATATGCCTAGGAATATAATTGCAGAAAATCTTCTAATATGTAGGATGCAGTACTTCTTCAACAGTTGAAATGTCTGTAGCTGTTGTAAAACTGGAAAGTGGATATACCAGAATTAATGTGTGTTGTGTACTGGATTGGCTGGAAAAACAACAATGCTAATAGAATATTCTGCTATCTCTGTTTATATTTTGCTATGAATATAACAGTTGACATAATAACATGGAAATATGAAGATCTTTTAGTACAATACCCTGCATTGTGGTTGCATTGTGGTAGGTATGACTGACGATATGTCTGTGAAAGCACTTAAATTACCTGAAAGTGAGCATGGAAAGACAGCAGGTATCACACTGCCATTAATTTGGTTCAGTGAAGGTAATCTATGAAAACATAGGAGGCTCAAAATATTAGAGATAAGCTTGTATTTAACCTTTCTGTGATTCTATTATCAGAGCTGGTTATTAATTAGTTATCATTTATCTTCACATAACAATATTTGGAGGGTAGGGATGCCCTTTTCTGTTTTATAATTTCAGATTGTAGGTCTGATCTTGACACAGAACTGTAACTCCAGGTCAGAGTAATTCTAGCATAGCTTTGCAGGGACAGTTCTTTGGTATTTATGTTGTTTCAGTCTATTTTTTTCTTATTGAAAGAGTCCCACTGTTACCAATTACGCACAGCTAGCCAGAGGGGTCAAGACCTTCTTGACTAGATGAGAAAAACTTGTCACCTACTCTCTGACCTGTTTGTTTATCTCCCTTTAAGCCAGAATTTTGCTCACACATTCTATAGCTGTAGTGATCACAAATAGGACTATCACACACCTTATGCTTTGAAAAGGCAAAATGGTATTTCAAGTGTGATATTTCTCTACAGATCTACCCTTGATGGTTTGTTGCCAGATATTTATTCATGACTCAAGCTGTGATTGGAAAAGGAAGAGATCAGTCACCGACACAAGTGACACAAGGGCAGCAAAGAGCCTCAAATAAAAATTGAAATCATCATGCATTAATGGTTCCAGAAAAAAGCAGTCCTACATAACCTCTCTTGCTTCTGACCTACATAATCTTTAGCCTGTATGGACTGAATTCTGAGCTGAATGTGATAAAACCTTTTGTTTTCAGGTCACTGTGCACTGGAAGCAAGGATCTTCTTGATTTTCTTTTTTCCATGCTGGTCTCTGTGACTACTGTTTTGAGTTGGAACATGGTAATCTATACAGCACTAAAGAGACAGACATAAATACAAACATATGCAGATTTTCCAAAAGTTAGTATATAGAAATTTTATGACTGATAATGATAACACTTGTTAGAACTGTAATGGACCATGAATATTATCAAGGTGACAAGTCTTTAACTCCCAACTACACTCATCCTATTCTGAAAGATCAGATGCATGGGGAATTCTAAATGATTCTTGTATGTCCCTTTTATTTCCTGAAATGAAAAAGAATCAATGGGAAAATACTTTTTCAGAAAAACTAGTTTCATTAGGTTTGCACTGGTCCATCATTTTTATTACGCTCAAAGTGTTTATAAGGACAAAGAGAAAACTTGGGTTTTTTAAAAGAAAAGAACAAGAATTATTAATGTTCTGACAGACCAATCAAAATACAATAAACAGCTATTGTTTGTCAGGTTACAGTAACACTAACACTGACCGTTCAAATTACCTAATTATTACAGATATCTGTAATTAATAACAACAAAAATTCCTATACATTAACTTCTGAGTACCTACCACTTTCATCTGGTGTAACATTTAACATTTGAACATCTCTTTGGGTTCTCCTTGCAGGAAAATGGGAGGATTTTAGGGTAGCACTACACTTTGGCATACTGAGGTCTTCACCAGGGAGGGTATGATGCTCATGGCCAGGTTTTCTTCCTTCCCAGTCTTGGATTCATAAGGACAGCTTTCTTATATGTTTTGTCTTGACTGGTTCTCACTTCCAGATGACGTCTGGTTTACTGTTCTTTTTTACATTCTTAAAACTTAAAACTTTCATGGTTTAACATGATTCACAAAAGATGCTCTCCTGAAGTGACAAGTGTGATTTTTGTTTTCTGCTTAAGCCTAGTTTCTTCTACACTAAATTTCTTGTCTAGGATCATAGGTCACTCTAAACAGAATAACTGGTTCTTATTACTGGCAATTAATTAATACCTGGTGTTATGACACAAAACTACCTTAAATCAAACTAAAGTAAAAACAAATCTAGGCATTAATATCTGCACATTAGACAGTTGCTCTTACAACTAAAATCAGGTCAATCAGTATATGTCTAGACAAGTCCTGATACTTTATTATGTCAACACAATCTCTGTAGGTATTAATTAATAATGGCAAAATCCTATTTTCTTAGTCAATTTTCAATATCGCTAAGAGAGTCCTTGAACACACTCTACTAAGACATTCTTGCTTGAGAATCACACTGATGCATAATTTTCCTTCCTATGCTTCATATTGTGAATAACATTCATCCTGTTGGTGAACAGGGTTGAGTCTGCTACAGTTGCCAGAGAGATTTTTCTCTCATTTATCCCTGTAAATCTCTGTTCAGTCATTTGATAAGTCCGTTATAGTCTCAATTGGTAGACTGCTAATTTGATGATTAGCAGGTAATTTGATGATTGGGTCAGGTAACATCCTTGTGGTAATTCCTACTGGATTAAAAATTGTTGCAAAGTTTCGACCTGATTTCTGGTGATCTGTCCTTCTGCAGATACTTCAGTGGCATAAAGTCAGCACTGAGAAGAGAAATATTTTATTCTGCATGCAAAGTGTGTATACTGTATTAAAGTTGGAAACCACAGGTGTAAATGTGTCAGGTGGAGAGGAACCCATAAAACATCTGACGAGGGAAAGAACTAAATGTTTGGTTTCCTCCTCTTCTACAGTGCTTTTAAGAACCCCATTTATAAAAAATGCTGCATAGATTGACAAATGTTACCATGTAACAATGTGTAGAGACAGATAAAAGTGCACTAGTAGTTCACTGAAAAAAGAAAATTGAAAATAAAACTAGATTAAAATATTTTTCTGATTTGATATATTTACTGGTGACACTATGTACAGGGTAGAATAATATTGTTAATCAAAACAGAATCAATTCATGATGAAAATGCATTTTTTGTTTTTTTCAAAGTTTTTTGTTTGGTTGGTGTTTTAGGTTTGTTTTGTTGTTTCACCAAAAAAAACCTCAAACAAACAAAAAAATCAGTTACTTACTTTCATTTACAGAAAATTACGTTATCATTAGTATCTATGAGCAGCTGCCACTTTTTTTTAACCTGTGCTTTATGGACTATGTTAAAAAAAATACAATAGAAGACTATAATATCAAAGGGCTCCCACATCTGAGGATCCAATGTTATAGATTAAACTCTTTTTGAAAAATGCATAGTAGTAGCTTCATTTAAAGAAAACTCTTTAATGGCAAGTGTAAGTAAAACTTGTCTTGAGTGAGAGTTCTCTGTGTTGCTGACCACTGATTTTAATTACAGCATGCCAAATTGATGCTATTCTGCATAAACACTACTTCTGAAGCATTACAACGAACAACATATATGTAATAAAAGTGAATGGAAGTAACATAGAGAATGATGAAGTACAAATTTTTAAAGGCAAACCCAAAGTTAGCAAAAAACCAAAAAAAAGTAACAGATGAATCTTGGCAAGAAAGAAATAAAGAAATAGATCTGTTATGTTTTCTTATAAAATACAAATTGATTCAAATATGATGATTTGAACATCATAAAACCCCAGAAAGAAAGATGGATGCTATAATAATTAAGACAATCTCCTGCCAAACTTAGAAGTGAAATTAATTGTTTCAAACTGGGCTTTTGATTACGATTTATTCTTAGCAGACATGTAGAATAGGAATTCCACCTTAGATATCATTTTTGTCAAGAAATTCAAGGCTTTTAGACAGCAAAAAGTTTCAAGGGCTCATTGCCCTCCTGAACACCAAATTCTAAGCAATGCACCTAAAAAATTCATGTTTTAGTTAACATGAATGATTTTTTTCTTTGCCAAAGCCTATGTGCTAGTCTGGAGCAAAGACATTTCCAATTTAACAGCTCCCCTCTACATTACTGTGCAGACCCTGCACAGTTGCTACACACCCTGCTGACAATATGATTATATATGAGCAACACTGGCAATTAAAAGTGTGGATTCTGCTGGCACTCCAGGGAATAGCATGTGAATCCATGGTGATACTCCCAGAGTCAAAGGAATTCTCTTGTTAAAGGTGATTTAAATTGTTTTCATTGTCTGTCAAACAGCAGCAGCCCCCCAGCCAATTCAAAAGCCAATTTAATTAGTTTCCTTCCACTTCTGGTTGTCCAAAAATCACAGTGTAGTTAAAAGCCCTATCCATCAGACAGATCAGTTGCAGATGAGCTATTAAATATCTATGGGCCATAAAACCATTTTTTTTTGTAAGCCGAGCTACTGTGTAATAAGTGTGTAAGTTATTTTAAACAGAAACGCTACAGAACAGCAGTTTCTGATGATAGATGAGAAGGTTGTCCTAGGTTTCAGGAATTTCAAAGTAATAATTTTCCTCAGGGAAAAATCTTTATTTATCAGATCATTTTCATTATCAAAGTAAAAGACACCATTTTTTCTTTCTTTTTTTTTTTTTTTTCTCCCAAGGTTTTGTAGGCTTTCTGGTTTATTTGGGGGGTTTTGTTGTATATTTGTTTTTTTCTTGAGAACTATAAAAAACCACCAACTTCTAAGCGACACATTGATACGTACAGATGCATGTAAATATCTACATACAGATAGTTTATATGCATTTAGAAATAGCTTGTAAGTAATATGGGAACATGACAAGTGAAAATGTGGCCAGAACATCTGTGCCTACTCAACTGTCTCATATACTGTCTCATAGGTATATGGACATATCTGACAGGGATGTATTATGAAGAGGAAAGTAATTAGTAAGAGGGTTATTTTTCCTTCAAAACTTCATCTCTGCAGTGCTGACTTCAAATAGGAAAACAATCTAAAACTTGTAAATAGAGTAAAGCATGATGAGCCATGTAATATGCCATTCATTTTTATTGCCCAAGAGAGATCATACACAAAATACTTATGGCCTTGCTTGATCTGTTGCTCATGATTTACATGATTTGCTCTAAGTTATTTTGCTATGCGTACATCTTACAGCCTTCTTTTGCACTTTTTTTTCCTGTTTCTTGCCCTTCTCCTCCTGTCTTTCAAAGGCTGATGGGAATTAACTGCTAACTGCTGTTTGATAACATGTGCAGTTTTCTATTGTTAAGAATCATTACTTCCTTTAGTGTGGACATCAGATGCTGTGATCAGGCAAGACAGTCAAGGATTATATCAAATTAATGCAAATGACGGGAGAAAAACCATTTCTAATTCATCATTGAGCCCCATTCAAATATATTTGCTACTTCACTGAAATCTTAGTTATGTGAAGTTGTGGAAATTTTTTAAAAATCAGATTTTTTAAAAAAGACATTTCTTTGCTGGCAAAGTCAAAAATGAGCATTCCAAAAAAGTTTTACTTCCATATTTTTTTTTAACATAAGACCAAACTTTGAAGACACTTACATTAGTCAGACTAGAAAAATTTATACTGGTTAAGACATCACACTTTGAGAGGTTTTGTACAGAAGTAATGAAATGCAACTCGGCTTAAATGTAAAACGGAAGTAGACTGATAGATTGTATATGAAATGTGTAAATTTGCATAAATTACATATTGCCTGAACTAATAGAAGGCCTTCATAATCAAGGACAGTTTATATGGTACTGTAAACACTGAATTCTGGGTGAGAAATACTTTTTTAAAACGTTTGTTGCCCAGTGGTATAACAGAACTTAATCAGGGAGCAAGGCAACTAAGTGTCAAGGGCTGCACAAAACCATGTCATGAAGTGATCATTACAGCTCCTGAAAGCTTATATTGTGAAGTCTTGAATCAGAAAAATTTGAAAAGGTGAATGACTTTTAATATCTGAGCAGTTTTATTGAATTCAGTGACACAGTCCATATTAGTAAAACTAATTTTTATTGTAAATATTCACAAGATGAAGCTCATGTATTCATAAGAGGTAGCAGACTAGATTAAAATAAAATAAAACAAAACAAACCAGCACAAAACCAAAAACAAAACCAGCCAGCCAACCAAAAAATTCCAAAACCTAAAAAACCTTAGCAGAGGAAATTGTAATAAAGCCAATATAAATTATCAATAATTTCAGTCCAAAACCATGACAAATATGGATCAGAGAATGGTGGACAATAATTTGATATGAAATGCTCTGATGTAATGCAAAAAGTGACACATTCACATCTAACATTAGATATAGGGGAGGAACAGTTTGAAAAATATACTTTCTTTTAGGCTTGCAAAGGTTGAAATGCAAAGTGGTAATCAGTTAAAGCTGCTAAATACTTTTGGACTTATGCCTTAATATTTTCAAATCTAAGTTGATAAATAAATTTGATTAAGCTAGTATTAACAATATCAATAATTAAGCAAGATATCTATAATTTCAAAGAGGGATGCAATTTGTTTCCCCCAAATTCAAAGAAAAAAAAAGTTGTACTTTCATTATGGAAGCTTCTTTTTTTAGATTTTGATTTACAATATATATGCTAATAAAAAAGAACATGATTCTGTATAAAGGAGATGCCTTTTATACAGACAAAAATATTCTTAAAATAGTGCTATTTTTATGATCTTGCAATAGCAAATTGTTACACAAGATATAACAATACAGCTTACCAGGGATCAGAATAAGAACACTTACATATGACATTATTTTCTGATCTGGTATATCAAGTTATAGTTCTGAATGAGAAGAATGGGCCATTTTTGTGAAATATCTCTTGATCTCAGCTAATCATTCATATTGGCCAGCTGTACAATGTTTCATAATTTACAGACTGTGCAGGGAAAAGACGCTTGTTTCATTTCTCCTCATTTCATAATGGATGAGAACCAAAACGATTCAGGTGAATGGAAACTAGAGGGATGCTATTCTGTGTTAATATATTACAGCTATCCCACAAGTAATAGAACAGGAACAATGTGCCATTGTCCGAAGCTGGAATTTAAGCTTTAGTAAAATTCATCAAGTATATAATATGCTTCCTATAAAAGCAGACATGAATTAGTTATCTTCTATCAACCAACATAAATCAGACTCAAAATGCAGCTTCATGCCTTTGAATGAAGTTTGGTTCACAGCATCCCACCATACCTTGATTCTTTAAAGGCACTATCTATTTGATCTGTTATTAAAAATATAAAACCCAACAACAAAAACTTCAAAGCTTTCTGAACCATCCAACTGATAATACCCTTGTCTGCCAAAGTAAAAACATTTTCAGAATATAGATAGACTGTCTCTATGTTACTTTAATTTTTCTTGCTTTCTAAATTGAGAATGGCAAGAATTATGAAAGATAGACTATGATTTTTTTCTTTACTCACCGTTTTGAATACTAATTTCCATTTTTTAATTGCTGCAGAATTCAGTATTTCTATCTCTCAGTGGAATTATTCCATGTTAGAATAAGGTAAATTAGTGAAATAAAAGAATCGAAAGACACGTGGATACCCTCACCCACACTGAATATCGAGTTCTTTGAACAGCCTCTGCATTTTCACTCTGCTGTCTGTATTAAGATCCTACTATACCAGACTACAACTGTCAAATTCAGCCCTGCAGACATCAAATGTGAAACTGTTTTTTGAATATCTAAATTATAAGAGAAGTCAGGCAGATTGTCTTTTTCTTTAAAAGTACTTCATACTTTTAATGTGCTTGTGATTTTGAGACCCTTTCCTATTCATCTGCCCTCCTGCGGATCCCCTGTTTTTCCTCTCAGCTATGCTAGTTTTAACTGAATTTTAGTTTTCCTGCCCTTCTGGTACTTCTTTTTGTGTTTTGTGCTGTTTCATTTTTGTGTATTTTTGTCTAAATGAACTCATCCTCAAAAACTAGAACCTCCTAACCTGAGCTTCTAGCTCTATTTAGTATTTACTGTGCCAGCAACAAAAAATCTACGTGTGAGGTCTATAAGCAGTTGAAAATACTGCTTTATGCTACATTGACAGCCATTTCCTGGTGTCCCTGTATTGTACCAACTCTGAACTGGATTTTCCAGGTGCTCCTGTCATGCAGGTAACAGGCAATTAAGAGTTACTTAATACCGATATGAACGCAGATCCCACACAGGAGTATTTTCAGAAATAGGTTGAGCCCTAAGGATTTATGATGAGTCCATACTATTTTTTCCCTTCATCAATGAACTAAGCAGTTCATATAGAAGGTCATCACTCTGTCAGTTCAGGGCAAATTAAACTGGAATGCACTTATGGGAGACAACAACTCCAAATAGCAGAAGGAGTCAGAGAATCGAGAATGGTTTAACTGCATCAGAATTGATTAAAATGATTTGGGGAAATAATAGGAGAAAATGTAATAAACAAAACAATATTGTAATGAGCCATATCTGTATCTCTGTGCATAGTTGAGAGATTGCATTGAATACAATAGTAAAAGTATTTTTGATTTTTTATATGTTTTATAGTCAGAGAAATCACAGTCTTTTTACACTTTGTTAAGCACTAACTACAAGACTAAATCTGCATTTGAACTCAGTTGAGAAGAAAGGACGTTGGCTGGAGAAAATCTAGAACATGAAAAAAATCCTCAAAAGCTTGCACAATGTGCCCTACCCAGGAAAGAGAAGGGATGAAAATGATGCATTTTGGAGGTAAGCTAACAAATAAGTGATATAGTATAATAATAAAAGATTCATTCAGTGGGAGTAAGAGGGAATAAGAATTGGGTACAATAGGATAGAAAAGCATCGATTAGAAGCAGTAAGGTGATTCTAAAGGATTCAGTGGATGACCTGACTAAGAAAAGAAAATTTAAAAGAGGAGAAAAACAAAACAAATTAACAAAATTTAAAAAAAAAGAGAGAGAAGGAGAAAAAGAGAAAGAGACAGAAAGAGGGTCAGATAGAGAAGCTACAATTTAGTTCTAGCAAAACTGCTGAATCACTGTCACCAGCTGAATTTTATGGTAATGCAGCATTGCATATGAGGAAATAATGTGCATAAATGAACGTTTGGACATACTGAAAAAACCATAGCATCAGATGGACAAGGATCTACAAACCATTGGATGCAAATATCATGTTTGTTATCATCCACAAGAGATTTCTCTCTGTGCCTAGAATTAAAAACAAGATAAAAGGGCTGGGGCTTAATTAGGACATGAATTTATTAACCTAGCTCTTGTGAGAACTTTCTGGCAATAAATTTTACAGTGCATATCAAAACACCTTCCTTAATCGTTTTTACGTACTAGAGGTATATCATCAGCTGTCCTTTCTCCCTTAGCCCTGTTTCCTATCCGTATTTTTTTTACTCATACCCAACTGCCTGCCCCTTTTACAGAAGCAATGAAAGGCATAGGAAGATGAATGCACTCTTGTTACTCCAAACAGAATAATTAAACTCGTTTCTCAGATTTGGGGTATCCCTTGATCTCTGTCCATTCCTTACTCTGATTAATCATGAATTAGGGCATCTGTAGAACTGACAAATGCTTTGGACTCTTGCTTTGAATAAGCCTTCAGATAAGATCTAGTGGCTGCTACCTGCTCCCATTTCAAATTAACTTTTCAGATACCTTAACAATTTCCTTCCAAATTCAATCATCCTCCTGTATTGAACATGATATTTTTGGTGGATGTCCATTAATCCTCCTGCTGCTAATAACTGACAAGTTATCTGGCCTTGTCAACTCTGGAGATAACTCACCATATCCTTTCTGAAAAATGTAGCCTCTGGGAACTACTGGCACTAAGAAAAATGTCCCTGACCTGTCCTTTTCTAATTTTTTTCAGATTGTACTTTAGGAAGAAATTCTTTACAGAGAGACTAATCAGGCACTGGAATGGGCTGCCCAGGAAAGTGGTGGATTCTCTGTCCCTCGAGGTATTTAAGAAGAGACTGGATGTGGCACTGATTGCCATTGTCTAGTAACGATGGTGGTGTTGGATCAAGGGTTAGACTCAGAGGTCCTGTCCAACTCGGCTGATTCTATGATTCTATGATACTTACTGATCCTTTTAAAAATTTCAGTAGCCTGTTATGAAATCACAGTTTCAGGAGCCTGCCTTGACAAATACACCAGAGTTGACTATATGTGATTCTTGCAGAATCCGAGGACAGCTGGAGACACAGAGGAAGTGGCCATCTGTCCCATGTAGGACAGGACATTGCTCCTCCACGTCCAGACACCAGCCCGTATGACTTGGTGTCTTCCTTTCTTTGCAATGCTCCATCACCTCTTCAGCTCAGCACTTACAAGCTGAAAGTATAGGGCTGCTGTCTTTGGACCACACGAACACTGCTATCTGTGTTCACTAAGACATCATATTTTGCTCACAGGGGTGTGAAAAAAGCGAAGTATTTAATCTCCATTTAAGAAATAATCAACCTCTGTGTCAGCAGTTACTGTATATTAGGGTACCATTCACAAAGGTAGTGACATCAATTAGAATTTCCTGGTTGCTACTGACATAATCAAATCTTGAATGATCTGCTGGCAAAAGAAAACAACGTGAAGTGAAATATCTTTTTTTTTTTTTTTTTAAGAGGTAGTTCTCCATTAAATTAATTTAAACCCCCTCATTTTTACATTTCCTTTATTATGTCTTTATGGTCTTCAAATGGCTGATGATCTGACACAATTAATCATGTTCACAGAACCCATTTTCAGACTTTCAAATCATTCATAAACAGGAAAATGGTGACTTCTGCTTACTCTAAAGATTAAAAGGAAAAGTATTGGGATAGACTTTTAAGAGGATATTTGGAGTTTCACTTTCTTTTAATCTTTCTGTATACCTGTGCTGTAGATAGAATTGGTTTTATGTACAGCGTATTAGAGAAAGAAAGCCTGGCTGACCAACATTTCATTTTTAGGTAATTTAACTACTTTTTTTCTATTGAAGTGGACTTTGGCAAAGTTATATAATTGTTGTGTTTGCCAAAGCATTCTTTAAGGGTTTGGTTGGTTGGTTTGATTTCGTTTTCTTTCTTTTAAGTTTTATTTATTTTGGTTTGTATTCTGCTTTACTTTGGTGTATGCTGAATCACTGGTCTTATTTTTTACCACATGTCATTTTTTCTCTGCTTAAAGTGTCCATAGTCTAACCCAGAAGGATTATTTTTTTAAAATAGCCTTTCAATACAATTTAAGTAAGTTAAAAACTAGTTCTTTAGCTTGTCTGAGTCTCTACCTGTCATAGATACATTCTACAGACAGTAAAGTGGCTCAGATCTCCTCTGTCATCCAAATAGACTTCTCTAAATCTGTGAACTTGCCTTGAGTGTTTGAAAAGTATTTACCTTAGTGCAGAAATATGGCCCCATACCTGGTGTGTAACCTTTCGTTTATAGCCAGTGAAAGAGTGGGGAAAGAATTCTTTAAAGAAAAGACTATTGTGCCAGTTTTTTTTCCTGTATGTTCTCAGGCAACAGCAGAGAGGAATCCTTTCATTCAGGATAGATTAAGGCCAAAGAATCAATCTAGAGACCTCTCATCAGACCTTCAAAGACATTTGAAGAATTGTAAGATAGGACCGTAAGGTGTGCTCATGCCTCACAGCAAACACTTCAACCAACATCTGAAGTACATCAACTTTAAGTAGCTTTAGAAAGTCAGTGTAATTTAGGATATAGGAAAGTTCCTTTGAACCCATGCTTTTAGACTGGCAGGAAGCAGTGATTTCACATGTTGTAGCCATAAAGTTTAAGGTGTTAGTATAGAGAAATTTCACCTTTTTGTTGGTGTAGGTATTGAAATATTCCCAGAAAATGTTTGCCTTTCACAGTTTAGAATTAAAAATTCTTCGGGGAAGAAAATTAATCAAAGATTTATTGTTTAGAAAAATGTGTTAACTCTGTTTAGAGGGTGCTCTTTGACTCACAGCTTGCCTGCATGTGTGTCCTTGTGATGTTACCTCATCATAGAAAAGTTAAAAATTATGATTTTAAATTACACGATACGCACACTGCAGTGTTTCACAGCACTAATGAGTCCAAGATAATGCTAGCTGAAGCTAGAGCATAGCATATTGTAGCACATTTCTTCCACAGCCATCCTACACTGTGACACATTTTGTGAACTTCCTGACATGCGGCAGACTGCTTAGGGCAGAGAGAATCCTCCTACAGATCGGAGTGTTTTACAGTCTGAGGAAGATTTGGAGCATAACTGTCCTTGCAAAACATCAGTCTATCAAGGTGATGTATTATCTCTGTATTTTTCTACAGGGAACAAATTAATAGATGTTTTTAAAAGTGAGAAACTTCAAAATTTATTTTTGCACAACAGTTACTTTTTTGTATTTCTCCAAAGTTTTGTAATGTTATCAATAATCAATAGCCTAGGATGACCAATGGATTGTTACTGATTCGGAAAACCATTCTGGGTGTGAACTGTGAACTCGTGCTTGTTAGACTGCAGCTATTGTCAGAGATGACAGTAGTTGTTGTTTCATAAAATATTTGTTTGAACCATTTGCTCTAGAACATCAGTTTGTGGAAATTTTAAGTAAACCTGAAAATTACGCATGTTGGTGGTGCTTTCACTGCATGGTGATTTGATGCAAGTCGAAACTGCCTCATTCAAATATTTTTATATATTTCAATATATATACACAGCATACTCAAGGGGTACTGCATGCTTTCTAGTCCAAAAACTGATGTTGAAAGAAAACGTCTTGTGCCATAAAAAGCTCTTTTAGGGAGGGGGGTGTGTGGGGATTCTGCCCATATCAAGAATTCTGCAATGAAAATCCTCTTTCTTATGTTTTTCTTAAATAAAAAATGAAAGGACTTCTAAGAAAACACAATAGGAAAACTAAGGAGTGATTCATCAGGCTCAGACTGATTGGATGAAGCTTAGCCTCTAGAGATTAGTTATCATTAGGCAAAGGAGAACAGTTAAGCTACCTTGAAATAAACAGGGTCACATCTAGTTTCAGGCATAAATTAATCTGTACATTTGTTGACACAGCACAATGTTCCTTCTTGGCACAATGTGTACAAGGGGAAATTAGACAATAAATAATATTTGACTTTGATCTGATTTGCACAAAATATAATATTGTACTTTCCCTTCCTTCATTTATCATATCTGATTTCATTCCAAACTTTCATCATTTATTTAGTTCCCCCTACACACTGTTTAAACAGACTGAATTAGTAAAGAATGCAGAGACTAGTTGATGAGTTAAAATAAATTATATGTATTCATGCCACAAAAGAAATTAGAACCTTCCAGTTAATGTTCAGTTAGAAAAACATGTATGCAATCAAATAATAAGTGTAAGTGGGTTGAATAAATGTCAAGACGGGTTTAAAAGAATTCAAAAATAAACTATCATCAGAGGCACTTGCGTGTGGGAGGTATAGTGAATCTGATGTGGAATGGAAGATTAAAGAATAAAGTTAAGAAGAATAAACAGGGTTATGAAAGAAATGTATATAGTAAGTATTAGAAAGTATATCATAGCTCAGATAAATTCTATTTCTCCCACTTGCATAAGATTCAAAATGTCATGAAGGAAGACAAATGTCTTAAAAATGAGTAGTTGCCCACATGGGTAGAACTTGCCTTGAAACATATTTTTTTTCATGCCTTTGAAATTCTCAAAGCAATATGAAGGAAGAGATCCTGGTAGTAGTGTTAGAAGGCGTACCTAAGGTGACGTAGAAAGAGTATGAAGGAAAAAGTGCATCACAAGCTGATTAATAAATTAAAATCTATGAGAATTAGTCAAAACGAACATGTCAGAGTAGGTTTGTCCACTGCTAGTGGGTATTACACAGAGCTGGGAATACAATCCCACCTCTAAAGCCTATGGCTGATACCCACAGCCCATCCAAACAAAGGCAGAATTACAATGAAAGCATCTTGGTATCCTTCAGACAATTCCTGATCAGTGAAGCAACGCAACTGCCTCCTGTTTTATTTCTTTCTTATAAGCTTACAATAGAATAGGAAAAATGCTAAAATTCAGTCCCATCAAACACATACAGGACTCCTTAGTTTAAGGACAACATTTAATCCATTTTTACTCTTCTTCTCAGGTCCTTCTCCAGACTCTGTTTCATTACAAAAACAATCTGTCTTACAGGAGAATATGGGGACAGTGATATATTTTGTCACTTGTACTAGTTATAGTCTTGTTTTCACTCTGAATTATTCTAAGTTGTTCATTATCAAATGTCTCAACAAACAGAAAATCAGAGGCTCAGTATTGCTGGGTAGGTCTCATCTTACAGAATTATCCACGTGCACTCCACTTGTATCAACATGGCCTGGAAAAATATTCTGAAATATAATAAAAGATGAGTTGAAGGACTTTGTGATAGCTGTGATTGTATTGTGAGGCGACTCAAGCAAATCAACCAGAGAAATTATGTGAATGATTGCTAATACCTGAAAGTCGTACTTAAAGCGAAAATAAGAATAAGAAAAAATCCAAGATATCTTGCTTCACCTATAGGGGGTAACTTGGATCAACAGTGTTATGTGTCTGTTTGCCGTTATGTGTCTGCTGCCACTGGTCAGCAGTTAGAAAATATGAAAATGGATCTGTGAGACTAAAGGAGGGGGATATGATTTTAGTAGAGTGGGAAAAAGTGGTAGGTTTTAAAATTTAGTTTGTAACTCTATGTTATGAAGTAGGTCAGGCCGCTCTTCTCCATATGCACATTTTATAGACAAATGAAATGTATGTGGTGGGTTACATGTCTATTAGAAAAGAGTAAAAGGTTTTGTTCTGAGCCGTAGTAATATACTCCTGAGTAATCAGAAGTAATTTTGGTGAATATTTCAGTAGCAGAAGACAGAAAAGATCAACAGCAGCCTTTTTTTAAAAAGAATTTTTTCATTTCTGGGGATTATTTCATCACTGAAGTATTCTTTTATTTTAATTTTATTTTTAATGGTGTAATTTCTAGGTGTCAGTGTTAATTTCATCAGACCTTTGTTGGCAGTTTCAAGGAGAAATGTGATAAAAAATGTAATACGCTGGGGTTCCTGCACATCTCCATTCCCATTCTTTCCGAAAGACTTTGTCACCATATTGTTACTGTTACTGTTTCAAAATGCCTGGAATTTAAAGAAATTTGGCTATGAGAGGAATCATAAGCACCGTCTGTGTCCTAGTCTTGTGTGACTTATGCTATGGAAGTTCTGTGAACAGGAACATGTGAAGTAGGGCAAGCTGTTAATTTCCTTCACCATCCATATCTCTTTTGAACATTTTTGGCTCAGAGACTAAGCTATTAGAGGTTTTTGACACATAGCTGCAGGAGACTGTTTTTCCTTGCTGTGTGTCATTTGCTGCCCTTTGGATAAGTACAGACCCCATTTTCCTGAATAGATGCACTTTTCCACTTGACTGCTGTCTGCTTCTCCAGCACTTAAAGTCATAGCATACATATTAATATACATTATAGATCACTGTCAAAGAGTTATCTCTGTTGTCTCCATCTCACAAGTTTTAGGTGTATTAATAAACTACTTTCTCTTCTAATGCATGGAATCTTAGTGAAGCAGAAGGAAGTTGTGGAAGGGTGAATGAATTGGCAATGTTAAGATTTTGGATTATCCAGTGAGGAAGTGACAAAGTACAAAGATTACAAGGGAAGTCAGCGCACCAGTTTATAGCTCTTGTGAAGCTGTGGCACTGGGATGAAAACAAGGAGACCATAGATTATTTTTTGGATGGAAGACACTGTGAAAAGCATAGCTTTGGCTGGGCTGTTCTACCCTTTGAAGAGATTGTGAAGTTCAAGGAAAGTTATTTTACATGGTAAGGTGTATCTTTGTTTGAACTTCCTAAGAGCTTGGACATCAATTTTTTCCTCCAAGGCACACTAAATGAAAGAGCAAGTATGAGCAAAGTCAGCCTTTCAAGAGAAAATGTCTCAGAAAAATTCTGTAAAGGTTTTCCTTTATTGTAGTGGGGCATCACCAAAAGATTGAAAGAAATTAATGATGACCACGAAAATAATGGACATTTATCATGCTGTGGATCATTGTACCAAAGGGAATGAAAGAGATTCAACCACTTGGGAAATTCTATGTCAGAGTGCACAAAACACTTGAAAATCTATTAGCTGAAGCTTAGTTGAGGCAACTGTCAGATGAATGAATGAACTAAAAGAGTCTACAATAATGAGTCCTTTAACTCATTTACTTCAAATAATTTTGAGAGAAGCAGAAGAGAGATGTGCTGGGATAGTGAAGCATGAGGAAATTATGAGAGAAGAGGAAATTTTGAATTAAAGCAATTTAAATCCATATATATATATATATATATATATATATAAATGCAGATAAATAGGAAGCAGAAAAATAGGTCATGACAGGATTTCAAAATAGCAGAGTTAAAGTATGCAGGATGGAATAAAGAAATAAAGACCAGATGTAGAGAACAGTATGAAAAAAACAGTCTTTAAAAAAATTAAAGAAAGAGTTAGCAAAAAATAATTAACAGTTGAAAGCAAGCCACAGACAGATACAGAAAGAAAATTGAATTTTTGTGTTTTATTGTTACTGAATACAGCAGAGAAATTATTTTGTTCAAATAAGACACAGAAACATAAATTGAGAAGTGGTGTGTAATACTGTCCGATCTTTATATGCTGAGGTAGCCTCAGAAGACAACTTATTACATGTTAACAATAACTAGTAAACTAAATTGGGTTTTCACTACCACCAAATTAAAAGTTTACTTTTAGTGTTTCTATTTAGTGTTGTGTCTCCTAGCCAGGATTAGGAGACCTTAATTAGATTCTTCTGCTAATAAAGGGGCTCTGAAAATTAGCCTCTGTTTCAGTCTATCCATACAAGTTCATTATTACTAGAATTATTTTTCAATCAATATTTATAGTTGATCTTTATATAAACAAAAATTTACTTCTAGCTTTCTTGAAGTTACAGAAATGAAAGGTACCCTCAGAGATTGAATTTTCTGTGTTCTTCTCTCACCTATTGGGAAGAAAAATAAGAAACACATGCATTTTCCAACACCTGTAGTATAGGATTATTCTAAAGAAATCATATCCTGAGGCTCTAGCTCATTAGCTATGGTCTGTATGCAGGAAGAAATAGCACATGCATATTATATTTTCTTGATACATCAGTGCTTAAGTACACCTTGGAATAACAGATGGAATAAACAAAAATGTCTTACAGATTTAAATTTAAAGTAAAACAAATGATCAGCATGTCAACAAGTATCTGTCCACAAATATCAAAATGAATGATTCAGCACACATAATAAAAGGATAATGATGACATAAATATCTAGTTGAGGGACTGTATACTCGAGGGACCTGTATACTTTTCCAGATCTCAGCCACAGATAATGTACAAGTAGTGGTATGGAGTGTAGTGGTGTGGAGGACGAGATTTTTTGGGGGTGTTTGTGAGAACACTGGTCAAGACTAAAACAAGAGAAACTGTTTTAGGTCTAGCAGTTCAGATTTCCAGGACACAGCAGAGACCTCCTGCTTCTTTCAGGGCCAGCTTGGTTTTTTTACCATCAGAGAGGCAGATGAATAACAGGTCTTGCTCACAGTTCGACCATGTAAGCTACTGGCAAAATATACTGTGAATTATTGCTCAGGTCACTACTATTTCTCTGCATTGTATACTGCAAATAGTTTACTTTTCCATTGATGTCACTCCACTGAAAAATATCATGAGTTGCATTATGGTTGTCTGGAAAAGGCTTATGTAAAGCTATTAAGAACCTGTGCACTTACTGTGCTCAAACCTAATGCAAAGCAGAGATCTCAATCAGAAACTATACCAAACATTCAAGATCCGTAACTGGTAGGTGAGAACCTGCTTCTGTATTTTCTCCTCCCTGTTCCACAATGGGCAAGTGTTGACTTGGTCCTATACCTCTGCAGAGAGCCATGGTCTGAGCAGAAGAATTTTGCAGAATGAAGGCATCTGGCTAATGATGGGAAGTCACAAAAGTCTATCCTCAACTGTCTTCATTCATTATTTCTTTTGAAGGAGTTGTGTAATGATTAGCTAGAACTTGTTAAAGCCAGAATTTCTGAATGCTTCTTAGATCCATATACATGCTTCTTTATCATTCTTATCTGCTAGCAGATGTTGTATGAATGAGATAGGACATGAAACAGCTGAAAAAATTAAGTTTGTCTATGCAAGTGCAACATTCAGTCAGTTTGATCCAATCAATCTTGTGTAACAGTTTTGACTGGACTTCTATAAGAAAGAGATTTCATTGAAAGGCAGGGATTTCCAGAGATCTTTTTGTCTACTTTGAACTAAATCCTGTGTATCCATATCATCTCTGACAGATTTTTGTTGAGTATATTTCTTGACTTGGAATGCAGATGGATCATAACATACCTAAGTATACAGTAGCTCCTCCTCATACGTAACTGAAAGCTGAAAATGGCAAAGTAAGTTAGATACTGCTCCTCTGTGCAGCAGAAAAGATCTTTTTTTCAAATCTCCTTAACATTTTTTCTCAATTTCTTTCTCCTAAGAGAAGTTAAAAATAAAATGGAAAAGGTGGAGGAAAATAATACAATAAAAAGTAAAAATAAAAAATGTCATAGTATTATATGAATGTGATGGAAGTAGAATGGTCCCAAAGAACAGTCATCAGTAATTTACACTTGCCATACCAAGTAAACAGACAGCTCTTCCAAATTACAGTTCTTCTGAATGTCAGAAAAGGCTATGAAGACTATTAGAAAAAAAAAATTCAGATTTATTCAATAATGGCACGAGGTTTCTTATATGCCAGCAAGGAAGAATATAAATTATCTTATCTCAATACTCTAAAATTTTGGAATATTCTAACATTTTGTCATCTTGAAATTGTTGCAATAATTGTATAGCATTTAATATGTTGGGGTTTTTTTAAATAGGGTATCATTGTAAGAACAGAATAAGAAAAGTTTGGTGTTGAAATAGTCCATGAAATTCAGTCCAAATTTCTTTACTTTTATGGCATTCATTTTAAATTCTGAGAAATAAGCAGATATGTTTTCTATATGTCCACATGAATACAACCCTTGACTTCTTGCTAAGACTAAGTTTTTTTGCAAGTTAGAGGACTATTTTCTGTCTTTTTGTTTGACCCATGCTTACAAAGTAATAGTGTCTATAAAACAATGAATAATGATGTGGCTGACCTTTTTTGTGGTCTAAATAAATTGTACTAATTTGATTCAGAGAAAAGTCAGTATCTTGTGCTCATAAGTTTAAGGCTTCACCTTCATTGTTCCATTTTACTATTGTAATTAAGAATATTGGTAGCTTTTAACTAGCACTAACACTCTTGAAAGCTTTGTCTATCAATGTATTCTTGAGTTGAAATTACTGAAGACTTTTGTATGAAAATTGAAGTCCATTGAGTCCTCTCAGTCACGTATTTATAGAAATCATTTCAGAAAAAGAAATTGAGAAAACAAATTATGCATCAACTGTGTTGGCTGTTCTCGTGCACTTTGCACATAAGCAGGTTCACTCGTGGTTTGTATACTGGTGATAATACAACAGACAAATAAAGATGTCACAAATTGGTCAGTATCCCCAGTTTAATCTCAGCAGTACACATCCTGAGAACAGATAATAGAATGATCTTAAAATGTTTGACAGAAGAGGCTGTATCTGGCAACTGAATCCAGTAAAACAACCTCTCCCATTTCAGTCTTCTGCTTTATATCAACCATGACTAACTGTAGAATGGTCAGGAGGAGGACCCTTGGAAAGTGGGTCCTGTGGCTTCTGTATGGAAACGCTTGCCTGGTCTGCAACTGCACACATTCCAATAGTACAGTTTGGCCTGAGTTGTTTGCCTGTTCTAGTAGAAGTAGTGCTTTCCCTCAAAGATCACTCAAATTCTTTGGTAATGTGGCTGTGGTAGGTCTGTAGGACAAGTGAGAACAGATATGGACCTTAATTCTTAGTGCCAAAGGAGAAGATATTTTTAGAGTGAAGAATTCTAAATTTTACATTCGGTCTATCTCATTTCCAGGGTATTCTATTCCTCTTCCTCACTCTCCTTCTGTGTGTCCAGTTAGCCTGGTGATGTCTCCAGGTTAGAGGTGGCAGCAGCACTGGAGCTGTGCTGGGCTGCAGCTCAGCTAAGACCTTGGCTTGGGGGAAAGCTGCAACTCACCTTGTGTTTTGCCTCCTCAGTGAGCAGGCAGAGGAGCAGGTGGCATAGGAGAAAGAAACTCCTACTGGTTGCTATTCCTGGGATTGCTGCTCATTGGTTCATGCTCCAGCTTGATGCCAGTGTGTCAGAAAACATCTGCACTGCATGTTATGGTGCAATGGGCATCTACTGATGCCACCAGGCTGGGAATGAGCACGGACCCAATAAGATCAGATTACTCAATCCATCTCTCTGACTGGATGTTCCTTTGCCTGCTCTGCCTGTCCCTTCACTCCTGTCCCCTCCCAAAACTGAATTTTTCAAATGGCAAAATCAGTGGTGAACAGGAACCAGCCTTCAGGTACAATTCAGTGACTAACAACACTCTCCAGTGTGCACTTACAGCCAAGTTTAGGGTGAAATGGGTGATTTATCTTAGAGAAGAAACAGTCTTCAACTCTACCCTGCCCTTGAAAATGCCCTTTGAGTGTATGTTTATCTAAGATCTAGATAGCTCAGGAGTTATTTTCTTCTAAATCTGAACTTAGAATTAGAAATTTATAAATATATAATCATGAGAATTTTGATGACTGTTCTCTGTTGTGCATGCTTCATGAAATAAACTAAAATGGAATCTTTTCATTAAGGCTGCTTGTTTAGAAGGATTTAATACTTTAATACATTTAATGAAATGAGGAACTCCATCTGCTCAACTTGTTCCAAATTAAAAGATTAATTTTATACGAACAGCATTACATGTATTCATTTACATGTACATTCCTGTACATTAGCATTTTTGCATGACCAAATGTACAAGCTTTTGCTTAATTTCAGTGGGACCTTACACCTATATTTACTTTTTGTTGCTTAGTATACTAAAATTCTACTAACCACCATAGTTTCAAAAAGCCATTGTATTTCAAAGCTGTAATTTACTGCTATTAATAGACTCTCACTTTGGAATTCCTCAGATTCACACTGATAAGTCTGTGACTATTGTACATTTACGCTCATTTTAGCAAGATCTTCTCAGTAGGATGAAGGGGAGTAGAAAAAGTATAAGACTTCCCTTGGTATCTCTTTGATGTATCTTTGATTTGATAAGCTCATCATACCATACTACAAAGATGACATCACTAAACCTCCAGCACTTACTAACCACAAACTTCATTAGTCTTGTAGCTGATCTCTGCATGAGTACCGATTAGACTTTTTCTTTACAGCAATATGTGATTCCAGATATTACTTTTTTCTACTCAGTCAGCAGAAGAAAATCTCTAATCCCAATTGCTTTGGGAGCAGTCAACAGAGTCAGCAAAACAAAACACATTATGTATTACAAAAATCCAGCGGTGAATAACTTGCACAAATTCTTACAGAGTTACAGAAAATAGATTCTCTATTGGCAAAAGAAAAAAGTTCTGACTTGCTGTCACCTCAGTAAGTTCTCAAGCTAATTTTTTTTTGCAATTGGTACATTAAATTGCAATTTCATACATTTTCATTTATATTATTTTGGCAAAGTTTTTTACAGGCATTGTACAGAAATGTCTCTAAAAGACTGAAAATTCACTAAGTCTTACTCCATAAAGATGTTAGCTTTAGAAATATAGGTTGCACATACATGCAAATCTCTGTTGCATTGGTGTATAGGTATATTGCCTTGCACTGCAGCAAAACACAGTACATGCTTTCCTAAGTCTTTTTTTTTTTTTCTCCCTGTTGTACAGAGTGAAGAGGATGAAAGAGCAGGAACACATGTGTAATCTTGTTTAACTAGAGTCTGCTGTCATCTGCTTTTGCCTCTGACTTTCAGTAATCCCTGTAAACTTTATGCAAGTATTTTATAAAACGTCATGATACCAAGACAAGTCTTGAACTATAAATCTTCACCATTTTCATAGATTATTGAACAAGTTGTGGTGTTTAGATATTTTTCTAGTTTTATTTGCTTTTCTTCTGTATCAGTGAAGGACCATTTATACTTAGAGTGTGTTTTTCCTCTGCTAGTATTTCCAATTTACTTATTCTCAATTTGGTCTCTGGGCTCAGACTTTAAAGAAGGATAACATAATCACCTCCCTCCAGTCTTCGCTGCTCCACAGATTAATTTAAAAAATAAAACTGTTTAAGCAGGACTTCTTCAGAGTATGCAGAAAGAGAGAGCTTGCTAATTGCCCTGCACTTGCTGTCATCATATCTGCTTGTCTCTTTTGCAGCAGAGATGACAAAAATGAGAGAATAGGAAAGGAAAACTAACAAAAATATAGTTGAGTAGATTTGATTTATGTTAAAGATTTATATTAAATTGGATATTTATCAATTGCATACTGTACAAGCAAAAAGAAACCTCTAATATGAACACTGCTCAGAATTACACTAGATTTAAAGGTCAGATATCTTTTGAAAAGTACTACCACTATCACCCTCCCTCAAAAAACAGTCAACACCAATGTTGGCTTCCCTAAAAAAACCACTACAACTTGGCCCCCAATAAACCCTTAAATATTGCAGTACATTTTAATATTAAAGTATTTTAGTGTGGTTTTTGTTTGTTTTTCTTTGGTTGGTTGGTTCTGGTTTTGGTTTTGATTTGTTGGTTTTTTTTCTGAAGCAAGTGGGTTTTTGTCATTAGGCTAAATAGGCTTCAGGCTCAGCTGTAACTGCTATTTTTATTTTCTGAACATAAATTGAAACTTTTTTTTAATTCAAGTTTATAATTTTTTAAGCATGTAACAATCAATCCTTGAAGAATGTTAATACTATATGAAACCATGAATATTTCACAGAGATGTACTTAACCATGTATTTCTGATCAAATATTTTGAGTTCCATACTGAATCAAGTTTAAGAGTGAGTGACCTGAAGTTGGGTCGGGGGAGGCCTAGGTTGGATATTAGAAAGAGGTTTCCTCACTCAGAGGGTGGTTGGGCACAGGAACAGGCTCCCAGGGAAGTGGTCACAGCACCAAGTCTGACAGAGTTCAAGAAGCATTTGGACAATATTCTCAGGCATGTGGAGTGACTCTTGGGGATGATCCTGTGCAGGGCTAAGGGTTGGACGTGACAATCCTTTTGGGTCCCTTCTAATTCAGCATATTCTGTTATTCTGTGATTCGGTGAAATACCTGATATCTGAAAACTGGAAAGTCTGATATTCAGTTGATTTCAGTTATGTTGTTTGTGATCCTTATAGATAATGAAAGTAGGATCAAATTCTGTGTGCATCCTCTTTCATATTCTTTTAAATATATTTATTTTCATTTTTCTTTGCCTTTCATTTTAAAAAACTGAAGTGCATTTGTTATTTTAAATACTACGTTTACAAAGTTTCCTAACATTAGAATTTATCTTGAATTTGTAATACATAATTAATCTCAGTGAGCAATATTGCTCTATATAGGCAGCAGCCAGTGTTATGACATTACGATTGGTGTATTCTGAGAACTATAAATGTCAAACTTACAAAGCAATCCACTTTAACTTTGAATGACAGGCTTTACCAAAAATACAAATATGCTTAATTGTAATGTGAATAAGGATCTTTAACACTGCTGTGAACAAGGAACTCTCTCAACAGACATTGGAGCAGTAACATAAGTAAGTAATAAGTAAGTAAGTAATGGCCAGTCTTCGCGAACGAAGATCCGGGGAAGGTCTTTACACCTTCCAGCCTGCGCATTG